>CM035280.1:68877140-68932999 GCA_020226075.1 Hydropotes inermis
TAGGGGGGATCGGGATGGGGAACACATGTAAACCCATGGCTGATTCATTTCAATGTATGACAAAATCCACTACAATTTAAAAAAAAAAAGCTGAAATCAAGAGTTGAAGTAAGTCAGAAAGAGAAAGACAAATACTGTATATTAACACGTATATATGGAATTTGGAAAGACGGTACCAATGATCCTACCTGCAGGGCCACAAAGGAGACACAGATGGAAAGAACAGACTTTTGAACTCAGCGGGAGAAGGCGAGGGTGGGATGATTTGAGAGAACAACACTGAAACGTACATTACCATGTGTAAAACAGGTGACCAGTTCAAGTTTGATACATGAAGCAGGGCACCCAAAGCCATCCTCTGAGACAACCCAGAGGGATAGGGTGGGGAGGGAGATGGGAGGGCGGTTCAGGGTGGGGGGGGACACATGTGTATACCTATGGCCAATTCATGTTGATGTATGGCAAAACCGTCACAATATTGTAAAGGAATTATTCTCCAATAAAATTAATTTTTTAATATTAAAAAAAAAACATGTTATACCCACTGTGTGAACTTCCTGAGGCAAACACATATTGTTTTCCCTTTGATGTGTGATTTTTAGGATTCATTTTACTCAAAAACTGTTGCAGGCTAAAACCAAGTGTAAATTAAATAAGATACATACATACAAAGACACTGCATACCTTAATTTAGAAAACTTTAATATGTAGACTTACGGTGAAGTTAATTTCTATATCATTGTGTTTTGGAAATAGAAGGCATATTTGATTCATTGGAGGGTATCATTATACATTACCCATAAATCTTAATCTATAAAAATTGCAGGTCATTTGGGCATTATGTTAATCATTTACTTACATATTTGACACATTATTTTTGATGTATTTTTGGTCTAACCTTCAGCTCATATCAATTCAATTCAGAAAGCCTACAGCTTTTATGAAGTAGTAGAGAACAAAGCTCTGAGCAATATCAAGTCTTCCATTATACTGCTGCAGGGTATTAAGAAGCGGTGTGATTTTCTTCCGCTACATTGTATTCATGTAATCACACACATTACTTTCCTTATCTCTAGTTATCAAGGTAAACAAAAATCATTTTAATCTTTTTGACCCAGGATGTAAGTCTGTTAGCAATATAGTATATTTAACTAGCTTTTAAACATTAGCTGTGGTGTTTGTTGAAGGGGCTGTATGATAGCATTAGACACGTCAAGACCTGATGTGTAATTGACCTGTTAAACAGGACTGTCATTTTTTCCCTTTCTCCTTACTATTCTTTTTGGGATTGCAGTAAATAGCTTTGTACCAGCGTGTAATCTACTTAATTCCTTTTTTAAAAAAATGTAATATTTAATCTACTTTTTAACATAACGTTTAATCAGGCATTGCTGGTGAGCATTTTCACGTAAGTGTTTCTATCACAAAAGTGAAATCTTGTTTTAATTGTAAACTAAAAGCAATTGATAGTGATAAATTCCAACAATATAAATTTGAAATAAAAATAATCTCTTCCGCCCTGTCTTTTATGATAGTCTTTAAAATTTACAAATGTTAAGACAAATTTGCAAGTTTTAATTTTTCACTCATTGACTGTTGGGCTGTCTTTGCATGTTTAGAGTAGATACTCTTCATTACAGCTGCAGAGTATTTCATTGTTATTCACAGATGTAACCAGCATTTGTATTAACTTCTTCTCTTCATCTAAAATTAGTATTAGTAGTAGGTATTATGTAATGTATTTAATATATTTCAGATTGTATTTAAAATAGGTAATGAAGCAAAAGAAAAATCTATCATCCTACCAAAGGCAAACCGCTGTTAATCTTTTTGCTCTTTCCATGTTTTATTTTTCTATTACACAGCCTGTTTTTCTTTCTTCCAAAAAACATATGTAAAGAAAAAGTTCAATGTCAATAAATAGAGCTATGGGTGTGTTTGTGACCCCATGAACTAGAGCCTGCCAGGCTCCTTTTCCAAGGGTTCTTCCTGACTGAGGGATTGAACCTGGGTCTTCTGCATTGCAGGCAGATTCTTTGCCATCTGAGCTACCAGGGAAGCCACTATTAGAGCTATACAGCAGTATAATTTTTGTCTTAAAATTATGTTGAAATACTAAAATAGCACATAATATAAAATAAACCATTGTTAGGGTGCGGTTTGGTAACATTAAGTAGATTGACAGTATTCCATAACCGTCACCGCTGTCCGTCTTCAGAACCTTTTCATTGTTCCAGACTGATTCTGTACCTGTTAGTTAACTCCGGGTAATTCTTACACCTTTTAACTATTCTCTTACTGTGAACATTTAAGTTGTTTCCAGTTTCTTCCACTTGGAAACAGTTCATATACACTCTCCTTCTTGTCTGTTTTCTTCTAATAGCAGTTCTTCCAAGAACCCATATCAGTAGGTATGTTAAGGATGATTCTTAAAATTGGTTTTAGATGTCGGTCCTCCTTCCCCCAGGGAAGAATTTATCCTCAATTTTTTAATAAAAGTTAATGTTACTAGGTTATAGATATTAAAATACAGTTTATATATAATTTGACATTAATATAGCTGTTTGGCAAGCCACTTCAGTACTCTTGCCTGAAAAATTCCATGGACTGAGGAGCCTTGGGGTCGCAAAGAGTTGGACACAACTGAGTGACTTCACCTCACTTCATAGCTGTTTTGTAAAGTGAGAGATCCTTACGGAAGAGAGGAGTGAGAGCCTCTTTTGCTTGAGTTGGTGATCTTTCATTGGCATCTGTTGATCCTGGTTGGAAGGGTGTGAAGAGAGGGGTCTGTGCAGGCTGTGTCATTTATTTGGAGAGGGTTATCGTACATATTTTGCTGGTTAAAGAAACTACTACTCTATGTTTTGTTTGACTCATTAGAAATAACATGTACTTTACTTAACCAGAGATTTAACTTCAAAACTGTTTTCTTAAGTGTGAAAATTATAAAGTTTTCTAATGAAAGCCTTTGCTTCTTTTCTAGGATTGGCAGCCACCATTTGCATGTGATGTTGACAAACTGCATTTTACCCCGCGTATCCAGAGGCTGAATGAACTGGAGGTAATGTCTTTATTATTCTGGTTGCCTGTATTCTAGTATTCTAGAGGGGCTCTTCTGAACTAGGCTTTGTTGCAAATCTAGTGGATTCAGGGAAACTATAGCTAGTAATTGTTAATCATAGTAAAACAAATGGCAATAAGCCTTTGCAGCAAACCCAATTTCATTAAAAAACACCGATTTTTGTCAATAATTGCCAGCCTGTTAATAAATGCATTTAAATCCTTGTAAATCTAGGTGACAACCAATAGAATTTAGGTTTTGAAAGGCATTTGCTTTCAGAACTGTTTCATGGAGAAGATCCTCCAGCTCTGATGTTCTTCCATTCTTCTGCATGTCTTCACTTAGATTTAATAACACACTTTACTTCCCCAAGGAGGAATGAATAGCCTGGAATTCTCTAGAGAAGGGGAGTGTTTCTTCTTTAGTCCTGGGTGACTTGAGCCCTAGAGTGCTGGGCGAATAAAACTTGAGCGCTTCTCGCATAAAGGCACACTGTTCATATAAATGTTTTGCTAATCTGGTTTTCATACCGAACCGTGTTAAATGAAAAATAGGTCCACTGGAACTCTTCGGGCATTGGCAATAGTAGCATCTAGTGTGTATGTTTTCAGGTATTTCACTGTGTTTTCACATTAAGCTTGAAAGATAGGAAGATGGGTGTTAACTTTGACATGGTTGGGAATGTCTGAATATTGATCTCAATTTTGGTCTTATACAAGATAAAACTCGTAGAACTGTCTGAATTTCACAATGAGGGGAAAGAAAAATGAGATAATTTTTAAAAAATGACTTGTAGGCTACAGTTGTAATCTGTTAAAGGAGTAACATTTAAGAGTTTCTGTTTTTTTGTTAAGATATCAGGACTATTAAAATTGATGCAGAACTACTGTTGTAAATGTGCTTTTAGATTTGCATTTGAGCAAACAAGAAAATTTGTACTTGGAGAAAATAGGACTTTAAAATACTGAAATTGTAAAAAGACCAAAAGGGCATATAGAAGCTTATCTATGATACTCCTTAAATGAAGAACTTTTCAGATTGCCTGTTTATGTTATATAATGACTTCCTGAGTGTGTAACTTCTACTAACCTGGTACATGGTAGGGATTGAATTAAATTTTTGATTGTTTATGTGTAATTATTTAATCAGTTTTATTTTGTATAATTTGGGACAGTTTCTCTCGAATTCATAAGTGCTATTGCACTTAAAGATTCTAAGAATGAAAATATCACATGCTTAGGAAAGGAGCTTTATAATAACTAGGTAAGAGTAAAGCTCAGTTCTTTGTCATTTAGGCTCAGACACGTGTAAAATTAAATTTCCTGGACCAGATTGCAAAGTACTGGGAATTACAGGGAAGTACTCTGAAAATTCCACACGTGGAGAGGAAGATCTTGGACTTGTTCCAGCTTAATAAGGTAAAAAAGCCTAATGACCATCTTCCTCATTGAATAGTTTTTCTGACAGACAGCATGAATTTGATCTTGCCTTAAAATAAGAAATTTACCGCTGCTTGAAATATGTAAGATGAAATTCATCATTCAGTTTTGTGATTAATTGGTCCCTGCTTTTCAGGTTTGAAAGCCTTATCTTGTGAAATATATTGCTACCACCTGTTTTTGGTCATGCTTAAACTTCACAATGGTCCTCTTCAGTATTCCTGTCTCTTTTATTACAGATGAGACAACAGTGGCTTTCAGTGTCCAAAGTGACCAGTTTGAAAAGGCCGAGTTATAATTCTGTACCTTAAAGTTCATTTCAGTCCAAAGCCTGCGTTATTCCCACCTGATTTGCTGCTCTTCTTCCTACTCATCAGTTTATGGAGATTTTAAAGGGTCACTGGGTTTGACCAATTACTCAAACTCTGTCTTTATCAGAGATTTCATTGCTAATTTAGTTCTTCCTCATGGAAAATCTTGACTGCTTTGGGGAACTGAGAAGTAGCTTTTGGAGGAGTCCAAAAAGTTAATGGATTATGCTGTCAAAAGCAGTGTTTTCAATTTCTAGTTTAAAATTAATAGTGTGTATATATATGTTTGTGTGTATATATATGTAAGTATTTTTTTTTACTTTGAAAATGTATTTTTTTTAAAAGATGATCACAGCCAAGAACATTTTATTTTTAGCGCCATACTTAGGCTTGAGGGAATTAGAACTGATTTCCCTATAAATGTTTCTAATTTCTTTTGCTGTTTTATTTAACAGTTAGTTGCAGAGGAAGGTGGATTTGCAGTTGTTTGCAAGGATAGAAAATGGACCAAAATTGCCACCAAGATGGGGTTTGCCCCTGGCAAAGCTGTGGGCTCTCATATCAGAGGACACTACGAGCGAATTCTGAACCCCTACAACTTATTTCTATCTGGAGACAGTTTGAGGGTGAGTGGGGCTAGCCTTAACCTGTTTTATTTCACTGCTTATTGGTACATGGTCTTTGAGAGGAATGAAAAGGCCTTGATTATATATGGAATACTTCCTTAAAAGACTTGTTTTATCCATTTTTCCTCTGATGTTTTTGTTCTGTTTTGAGAGCGAACATACTAAGAAGGTGGTTTTTGGAATGAATGAGGTTCTGGAGGAAATAGTCTTTTGGTAAAACTGAAACCTGTATTAACTTGATATGTTCCTTTCCTACAGTGAGCAGTTGGTTATTACCTACTTGTTAAAACTCATGCTTTCGCATTCACTTACTATTTAAAGTATATTCCTGGACTTCCCTGGTGGTCAGCAGTAAAGAATTCACCCGCCAATGCAGGGGACATGGGTTTGATCCCTGGTCCGGGAAGGTTGTCCCACGTGCTGTGGGGCAACTAAGCCCATGTGCCGCAACTGGAGAGGAGCCCCCACTCTCCACAGCTGGAGAAAGCCTATGCACAGCAATGAAGACCCAGCACGGCCAAAAATAAATAATAAGTTAAAAAAAAAATGTGAGGCTTAAAAAATGTAATTCTTGCTGTCACATGAAAGTAATAGCATGTGAAATATCTTGCTTGTGTGCTGTCTTGCCAGCTGAGATCTCCAAGGAGATTTTCAAATAGAATGTTGATTTTGGTAGAGTTAGGGGACTTAGTAGGTCTTCCCAGGTGGTGCTAGTGGTAAAGAACCTGCCTGCCAGTGGAGGAGATCTGAGAGATGCAGGTTTGATCCCTGGGTCAGAAAGATCCCCTGGAGGAGGGCATAGCAACTTGCTCCAGTACTCTCGCTTGGAGAATCCCAGGGACAGAGGAACCTCCTGGGCTACAGTCCATAGGGTTGCAGAGAGTTGGACACGACTGAGGAGACTTAGCATTCAGAAACAGGGGACTTAGTGGTAGACGGGTTATGGATCCCTTTTCTGATAGTTCCTATGTAACCATGTTTGTTTCCTTACAAAGATGGCGTTTGCCAAATTATTCAGATGAAAACTTCCTTCTAATTAAAAGCAAAACAGTATTATAAAAACTTCCCACTTTATTTTAGGCCCTGGTAGGAAGAAGAATGTCATAATTACCCTTTGAGATATTGTACACTAGAGCAGGGGCCCCTGTAGTTTTAGAAACTGTTATGTAGAGAAGTAGGAAGGTGTCCTATTATAGAGGGTGAACCACTAATCAGAACTGTGTCCTGATACAAACATACCGCCCATGATTCTTGCATCCGATAGATTTTCATAGCATGTTTTACTCTCTCTTGATTCCAGGTAGGCATTCTTTTTAGCCTCAAAGAATGTGACTATTCTGATATTCAGAAAGTTGTTTAAAGATACATGGATTGTGTGAGTGTTTAGTGAACCCATAGATGAAATAGTTAAGAATATTGTGTGTGGAACCTTTCTGCCTCTGTTTCATAATCAGATCTACATATTGTTGCCCACAATAGATTTTCTCCTTTTAACCTTCTTATTGCAGAAGTTAGATGAATACAGAGAAAGACTTTCTCCGCTTTATGAGTTGCAACATTTTAGAAATAGCTCAGTCTATACTTAGAGGCCCTATAGTTTCATAGTTGAAAAGTATGTAAGCATTGATACAATAATAGTCTGAAAGGAGTGGATATTTAAAGAACCCTTTACAAACATTGCATCTACAACATAGATAAATATTTGTTGAGGGGTCTACTGATATGTTCATTGTGGAAAGTCTAAAAGGGAAATAGGATGAAAATAAATCCCACCTAATCCTCTCATCTCTGTTTCCTTTTAAGGCTATTTTTATGCACATACATACAAATGGAGGTATATTCTTTATGTACAGAATTAATCTTTTTTCCTGCTTAATATGTCACTGTATATTTTTGAAGATACAGGTTTTTAATGAATCTGTGGCATTCCCTTTTTTATACCCAGAGCTCTCTCTTTTTTTAAGTTATTTATTTTTGGTTGTGCTGGGTTTTCTTTGCTGTGTGTGGGCTTTTCTCCAGATGTGGTGAGTGAGGGCTACTCTCTAGTTGCAGTGTGTGGGCTTCCTGGAGGGGTGTCTTGTTGTGGAGCGTGAGCTCTGGGCTGCAGGCTCAGTCGTTGCAGCCTTTGGGCTCAGTTGTCCTGTGGCCTGTGGGACCTTCCTGCACTGAGGGTCAAACTCGTGTCCACTGCATAGACAGGGAGACTTTTAACCACTGGACACAGGGAAGTCCCAATACAGACCTTGATTTGATTTCTCATGTTGCATTCTTTGTGTGTAAATTTTGTGCCCATTTCTGATTTTTGAAAATAATCCTTAGAGGAAAGGAGAATCAAAATGCATATATTTTTAATGGAAAAACAACAGGACACCACTGTGCATCGTCAGAATGACCAGATCCAGAACACGACGCGCCCCGGTGCTGCTGAGGGTGTGGAGCAGCAGGAGCTTCTTTCCATTGCTGGTGGGGGTACAGAACGGCACTGCTGCTTTGGAGGACAGTGCCAGACTTCTTAGAGAATGGAGCATGTTGTTTGATACATATAGCCCAGCAGTCACATGCCTTGGTATTTACCCAAAGAGTTGGAGCTTTATTGCCAAAAATTGGAAGCATCCAAGATGTCCTTTAGTAGGCGAATGGATAAACAGACTGTGAAGCACCCAGACAATGGAGTATTACCAGCCCTATAACAATGAGCTGTCAAGCTGTGAGAAGACAAGAGGGAAGCTTGCATGCGTTTCTTTACGTGAAAGAAGCTAACGTGAAAGGACTGTGTATACTGTATGATTCTAACTCAGTGGTATTCTAGAAAAGACAAAACCATGGACATAGGGAAAAGATCAGTGATTGCACGGGGTCGGGGGCAGCGGAGGTAAGTGTAGTAGGCAGAGCATAGCAGACTGTGAGGGCAGCGAAAGCATTCCGAGTGATACCCCACCTTTGTCCAAACCCAGAGCAGGTGCGTCACCCAAGAGGGAGCTCTGCGGTGTGAACTGTGGACTTTGGATGATGTGTCAGTATGTTGAAGCCAATATTCTAACACTCTGTTGAGGATGTTGATAATGGGAGAGGCTGTGCATGTGCTGGGGGCAAGGGTTGTATGGTTACTCTAGGTACCTTCCTCTCAGCTAGGCTGTAAACCTAAAAATTCTCTTAAAAGATAAACCCTTAATATAAGGGCTGGGGGAGACGAGTGCTCTGTGAAGGAGCTGTTGCAATAGGGTAAACTCAAGCCTGAAGTAAGTTTTGGGGAACTTGAGAGAGACTGAGTAGTGATGTGCTAGAATGGGGCAGAGCTTCAGTCTTGTGTCCCATGTGTTATACATGTCTTACGGGATTGCTTTACCTCTGTAGGATGATGTCATTACAGTGTGATGATACCAATTACCTCTGAGTCCCAGTTTCTCAAACAAAGGTTTGAGAGTTGGCATGTGATAGCATTAAATATAAAACAAACACATCAGATGTGTTTTGAATTGACTGAGCAACTAGCACTTTCACTTGAGACAAATTAATCTCTTCATATACATTCTTAAAAGTTTCTGAGCTTGATTTTATCTTGATTCTTCAAAGCCTAAGCAGACCATGTATTAGGGAACTATTTACACTAGTGGGAACTAAGAACCACACATAATATATTCTAATATCTGACCATCCACTTAATAAAATGTCTATTAATACAATGTGGAATTGTATGTCCACAATCATATGTACTTTTAGGTTTCAATAGGAAGTTTACATAATACATGAAAGTGACTAATTTAGGTGGTGGACAGGTTTTATTCCCATCTACATGTTTTCACTGAACATACTCTTAACTACTTAATTACACAATGCCAGGTGATATTATATTCTAACTGAATTGATGTTTCTAGATCAAATCTCTTAGAATAAGCAGAATATTTAATGTTTATAGGTTGTGCTCCCAGTGGTACATTTGTTACTTGTTTAGAGTATCAAGCAATCTATAATAGTATTCATTAATAGCACGTAGTAGTCCGTGTTAGAAACAGACTGTGTTAGACGGCTGCTCTGTGGTGTCGGTGTGTTTCTGCCCCCCCTTTCTGCGGATCCTCTCTGCAGATGTCATGCGGGAGGAGCCAGCCATGCTAGTGTGGCTGTGGCTGTGATGGTGCCCGCAGAGCGGGAGCTGCGGGAGGCCCTCACTTCAGTGTATCCTGCTCTGAGTGTGGATGGCGTAACAGCCCTCAGTACTTACGCTGCGGACACTGCTCTTAATGCTGCCTGTGACGTTTGTAGGGCCTCTTGAGTAGTATTTTCTTGAAATTTATATTAGATTCAGTGGTAATATTTTGTTGTCACTGTTTTGTCGCATTGGCATTAAATAACCCTTTTACAGTGGGCTTAGAATCAAACCAAAAAGAAAAATCAGAGCAAAAAGAGACTCTTATATGACCAGAACCCAAGTTACTGCTGTGGCCTGCCTATTAACCTTCGCCTTGTGAGTGAGATTTTGTTAGGAGTATGTTGAAGAAAAGGAAAGCCTTAACATGGAAGAACAGTCTGGTGATCTGTTCTCTCAATTCAAATGATATCTTTTTGATAACAGAGTGTGGCTAGTTATGTTTAAACCTACAGGATATCATAACATAATTTAGAAAACTTACTGAATTTCATATTTCATTGCTGTAAACTTTTTTTTAATGAGATACTCCAATTATGGAAAGCTATTTTGGGAATGTATAGGGGCCTTTCTAGCAATTTGGACCTTCAGTTAATTGACAAGTTGTAAGCAGGGATAATTGCCACTGGCTCATGGGAGCTGCTTCGAGTCTGCTGCGGCCTGTTGTAACCTGATGAAATGACATCAGCAATTACATGGATTGAAGTAGCACTGTTCACCTCCTGGAAAAAAGTTCAAGCTGTTATAACTATATGTGTGTGTATATGGCTGGTAACTGCAGACTTGTCTTTGTGTTTATTTAAGTTTTAAAAATTGCACACCTGTATTTCCATCAGTAATTGTAAAATATACTCTGCAAAAATCTAGTGAAATTCTCTTAAGATTAAAACGGGAGAAATTCATCAGTACAGTTGTGTTTTATTTCCAGTGTCTGCAGAAGCCAAACCTGACCACAGACACAAAGGACAAGGAGTACAAACCCCATGATATTCCCCAGAGGCAGTCTGTGCAGCCCTCGGAAGCCTGTCACCCGGCCCGACGAGCAAAACGCATGCGAGCGGAGGTGAGAGCCGCATGGGGTTGGCCAGACAGGCCTGGAGCCCAGTGCCGACGCCTCTCTGCCCCGAATCCTCTCATGCACGTGCTCCTCACAGGCTGAGCTTTCCCGACCTCACAGGCATGCTGTGTGTACTCCAGCTTTTGCACTTGGAGGAACTGCACTGTTAAGGGGGCGAGGAATTGAACTCTTTCTAGGTTTACGCTGTCCAGACAGTCCGCTGCTGAATGGATAACAGTCAGAGACTTGGGAAGAATAGGCATTCATTGTGACCCTCATGTTGGGCAGAGTTTGTTGGGGGTTAAGGCTAGTAGAACTTTTTTTTTTAACAAAGCGTTTAGGAAGAAGGTAGTGACAGTTGTTTCTGTCAGACTTCCTGAAGAGGAGCATGTCTGTGGCAAACATTCATGCTGCAACAGCAAGGGGCAGGGAATTTAACACACAAGTAAAATGAAAGAGAAGCGGGAGGGAAGATCAGGATTGAACGGCTAACAAGAACAGCTTGCTTTCAGATACTTCTCTGAGAGGTTTCTCCCAGAAAGGGAGCAGAGTGTTTTCCCAGTTACCTTTTCCCACACAGAGGTGGGGAAGTTTGGGGTTCTTCCCTGGCTTGATGGACTTTATGAAGAATCAGTGATTAATATATTAAGAACAATTTACAACTGGGAAGCCTCTTGGCATTAGTTGGGTTTCTAAATCAGTAGTTGCGTTATTTGGTAATTTTTGATGAGGATGAAAAAAATCATCCAGTTTAGTTTCTGAGAAAATGGATAAATAAGAGAATTATTTTTTACTTAGGTGGGTTGGAGATAGGAAAAAGATGGGCGACTCCATTTTTCTTAAGTGAGAATGCCTCAGATTAGGAATATATGGTTATTTGAAGCCCACAGGCAGGCTTCAGGTGCATTCGTCTTAAAGGGAGCACTTGTCTGAGTACATCTTGATCTTGGAGTGTATAGGACATCCTCGTGCTATGAATGCCCAGGTCTGTCTGGACGACACGTCATGGTGATGGTAGCAGTGGACATCCCAACTCGGTGTGAGTGAATGCAGGGCACAGTTCCACAGCCGCAACTTGTGTCCCAGACCAGCCAGGGCTTCGCTTATCAACCACTGTGAGCACGTTAGTGAGTACTAGGGACCATGATTGGGTGATGAGGGAGCCCATGACTCAGTGCTGTTAGGGGAGGAGTTATAGAGATACTTCACTACAAGAATTAATAGAAAATTGCTGTGGAAGCTGAATTTTCCTTGAATGCAACCAGACTTTGGAAGAGCCAGCAAAGCTTACAGGCTGATGAAATTACGATATTTCTATAACTGTTTAGGATTTGGCTTAATGATGACAGAACAGGGTGTAAGCTGTGAGTAGAGGAGAACTGAGGAGCTTCTAGGAGGAAATACATGCTGTCCCCAATTGGCATAGTAATGCTTTCCAGCAGTCTACTGATCCCTTGCCTTTTCCCTGTTTTTTTTGACCTGTTAAAAGGGGAGAATACTCGTAACTTACAAGCTTTCTCATTCATTCCTTAAGTAGTAATAATAATAAAGGTGGGATCTCTCCTTTAAGGGGAAAGGGAGCTATGTTTTGAATATCTTATTAATAGAGATAATTTATAAGATTATGGGGATTTTGTGATTCCAGTTGGATTTTAGAAGATTTCTTTCTTGGTAAAGAACATACTCACGTATATGACAAATTTTTTTAAGGCCATGAATATTAAAATAGAACCCGAAGAGACAACAGAAGCCAGAACTCATAACCTGAGACGTCGAATGGGATGTCCAGCTCCAAAGTATGAGAATGGTAAGAAAGTTCGTCCATGAATAGGAAGGAAGAGCAGATAAGTGAAAACAGTCACTCATCTGTTGGTTAAAATAGTGGCGCAGCTTTACATTACTAGTCACTGGGCTACATACTGGCCATCGGGTTGCACCTTGAGAAATAAAATCTTATTATATTCATTCACATTTGAAGTGACCAGAAGGTAAAACTGTCTCAGCTGTCCCTAGTTGCTACTTTGAATTTTGATTTGGTAGCATTAATTGTAAAGAAGTGATTTGTGAGAAGCATAGGTACCTTTGACTGAATATCTGATAGGTTTGCTTTCAGGCATGCTTTCTTAGTCTGAGTTTTAATTAACAGTTGCTTGCCTGGCCATTGCTTGATGTCAATCACAGAAAGGTAGGTTTGGCGCTCTCTTGAGAGAAGTTCTATATAGGCGGGCACTTAGTAATGAAGACGTTAATTAAAGTTGACTTTTCCTAGTGGTTGGTGTGTTAGTGTAAAGGCAGCACAAGGTAATAGAAAATAGATGGGATTTTAAAAACATAGATCTGAGTCTGATCCTGGCTAAACCACTAACTGGTTTTATGACCTTAGAGATGTTTCTTGTCTTCTGTGAATGTCAGTTTTCTTGTCTTTGAAACAGATTTGATGCAAAGCATTATGGGATAGATACAATAATGGTAATTGATGGAAAGCATTTAGTACAAAACCTGCCACAGGATAACCCATTAGTTAATAGCTAGTGTCTCTAAAAAGTCTGCATCTTTGAAACGTGAAAGTTAAGTTAGTAGTCTTAGATCATGGAAGGATAATCTGTAATGTGGAGGAAGGCTCTGATGGTGAACTGTCAGTCTTATAGTCAAGAATAAGGGGAATTTACTTTCATCTGTATATGTTATGTCTTAGTCTTAAGAAGACCGTATCTTTACCTCCCACATTAAAAGCATACAGACATGAGCAACATCTCCAGAAGTGCTCGTATCTTAGAATTTGAGTGATGGGAGAGCTTGCACTTGATCATAAAGTGATGAGCACAGAGCGCGTGAGCACAGCCACTCAGGGGGCCCCTGTGCTGCGGTGAGAGCAGCGGCACACCCCTTCATTGTGTGCTTCGGGAGGAGGTGGTGAGGAGGGGCACAGCTGAAGGAGGCAGAGCAGAGAAAGTGCTAACCTGGACTGCCTCTTACAGACAAAGACGTGAAAAGCAGCGTCAAGCAAGAATCTGTTGAAAAGAAAGAGTATGTTACAGAAAGTGAGAAGGAAAAACCCAAGAGTCGAGCTAAAAAAACTACCAATGCTGTGAGTTGACATGTTTAAACTCTTCTATGGCCCAGTTTGTAAATATTTAATGCCTTGCCTAGGACTGCTGGTTCAGTGTCTTAACAGTGAAGAGACCTGCGGAAGTGGTTTGTATTGTCAGCTCATAAACAGGGAACATGGACACATCATGAAGACGGTAGTCACTTCTGGGGACAAGGATAGCCATATTTCTGGAGGGCCGTGCCTTTTAGCACTGAATAATGGTGAGCTCAGTCCTATGCAGTCGTTGCTAAGTGACTCACCTGCCTCCAGGTGAGCTGCAGGTGGATCAGAAATCACGATGGTGTTTTCCAGCAAGGACGGAAAGGGGAAGGAGTGTGGGGCCCCGGGTGGCCAGGGCCTGGCAGGGCTGTTCACTCAGGGGAACAGAAAAGGCCAGGCTTCTTCCTCAGCCTCCTGAGTGCGCCTGGGAGCAGCAGCTTAACAACAGTACTTTTGATCTTGGAATTTGATGTTATTCAGTCAAATGTTCTCTTCATAAATATCTGTCCCTGCCCCACCATGAAAACAAAGCCATCAGAACAGTGGTTTTATGAGCCAGTCCAGGTTTCTGTTGGCTATGACGAAGACATCTGCTCGGGTTGCCATAATGAGTATCACAGACCGAGTGGCTTCAGCAACAGAAACTGATTTTCCCACAGTTCTGGAGGCTGCAAGTCCGAGATCAAGGTGTCTGCAGGCTTGGTTTATTCCAGAGGCCTCTATCCTTGGCTTGTAAATGGTCCTCACATGGTTTTCCTCTGTGTGTGTCTGTGTTTAAGTCTCCCCTTGTTATCAGGACACCAGTCAGATTGGATTAAGGCCCATCCATAGGGCCTTTTGGGGCTTCCCTGCTGGTTCAGTGGTAAATAATCCACCTGCAATGCTAGAAACTTAGGTTTGATCCCTAGGTTGGGAAGATCCCTTGGAGAAGGAAATAGCAACCTGCTCCAGTGTTCTTGCTTGGGAAATCCCATGAACAGAGGAGCTTGGTAGGCATGGGATTGCAAAAGAGTCACACACTTCTGAGCAACTAAACAAAAACAGATATGACCTTTTTAACGACCTCTTTAAGACCCTGTCTCCAAATAAATGCAGTCACATTCTGAGGTGTTGGGAGTCAAGACTCAACATGTGAATTTGGGGGAAACAGGATTCAACTCATAGCAGGTGATGGCTGAGTAGTTCTGTCCTTGTGTATTTGAGAGAGCTTCGTCACTCACTCTTTAATTAGGACGTCAAGTGGTAATTTGATATGCTTAATTGACTTAAAACAGTTTCCTTTTAACAATAAACTTTTCCTTTATAAGTTCTGTTTTTGGCTAGATGGATAATTTATTGCCTAACATGTTATTCTTCTAGAAGACTTATCTTTCTGTAAGCTACTAAAAGCTGGATATTTAACAAGTAACTTTAATTAAAACACATCATTGAGAAGTCTTGAAGATTACTCTGTACAGTTGGGAATGCATGGGTATTGTGAAATACCTCTTACAGAAGGTGAAGCATTTTTATTTAAAATATTCCTTACAGGTGAAACATTTTCATTTGCAGCAGGTTGAAGAGACTAGATTATGCTTCAGATTCATCACATTCTTAGAATTTCTCAGAGTCATACTGTAGCTCATGCCTGTGTTCTGTGCCTGTTTTTACGCTGCAGGTCGACCTGTACGTCTGTCTCTTGTGTGGCAGTGGCAGCGACGAGGACCGACTTCTCCTGTGTGATGGGTGTGATGACAGCTACCACACCTTCTGCCTGATCCCGCCGCTCCATGATGTTCCCAAGGGAGACTGGAGGTGTCCTAAGTGTTTGGCTCAGGTCAGAAGTGATAGCAGAGGCAGCCATAAAGCATTTCCTTCAAATGTGTTTTCTCTGCCTTTGGGTTTTAGATTTGGCAGTTGATAATAATGAAGCTCATGATAAAAACTGGGGTGGGCCTGAGTAAAGGAGGTCTTGGAAGTGACTGCACAGCTATGCGGTCAGCTAAGGGGCAGAAAAATGCTTTAATAACTATGCTTTAAAACTTCTCATTTAAAAAAAGCATTGTATGCTTTTTGCAAAAATTCTTAGGAACTGAACAACCTAAAATATAGATAATTTCACAATAGATAACCACTGTTAATACTTTCCAGACAAGTGGAATTACACTGCACAATTAATTTTAATAAACATGTAAATATATGATTTCTCATATATACATATATGTGAACTATAAGTAAATATGAATATAAATAAATATTTTTCCTTTCTCTGTGTTTTTTGACAGGAATGCAGTAAGCCACAAGAAGCATTCGGCTTTGAGCAGGCAGCCAGGGACTATACTCTCCGCACTTTCGGGGAAATGGCAGATGCATTCAAATCTGATTACTTCAACATGCCAGTCCATGTATGTACATACGTGCTGCTCTGATTGAGGATTTTAATAACTTTGAGGGAAGGTGTATTTGAGGACATTTGAGTTGGTTCTTATCTCTGGTAGTCAATTCACGCACAATTAAACCTTTAATTTGTTCAATAGTATTAAAATTCCACAATACTTTTAAAATGCACTCTTAAGATTTCATTTGATTTCTCTAAAGATAGGCTTTTCGAGACAAATCATACAGCAACAGTAACAATACTAATTAAAGGAAACACCAGTAGTCCTTTCAGCTCGACAAATACAGTTTAAAGAAAACATCAAATTTACTTACTGAACGACTCCTGTGTGCCAGTCAATGTGCTGTGCCCTGGGGGTCTGTTTACTTATTCTTACGTTGTCATAAATTAGCGCTGTGAGCTTTACAATTTTAAATTCTCCTTTATTCACTTAGAACCATAAGCATGCTTCATTTGGTATTTATTATTCCAGCAAATGAGTACACCAAAATGAAAGGGTTCCTACCATAATTCTGGATGCTTAAGCTGTGTTTTTTTTTTCTTCTCACCAGTAATAAAGTGCTATAGCAAACATTCTGTGCATCTCTTTAGCTGGATTATTTTCTTAATGTTTATTCATTTTCTCCCCATCTACTAATAGCTGTATCTTTTATGGGATCCTAGCAATGTATGCGTGAACCTGCTTCTCCTAACATCACTAACGTTAACTGTTACTTACAATGTCCCCTTATTTAACAGGCTTATAAATAAATTCAAGTTATATTCCCTTTAAATTTTCAGTTTTTTTGACCCCTCCTGTATTACATATTATCTCCCTGTATGTTTGCTAAAATAGTTCTGGTGCCTCTTCTATCCGTGGTTGGCTTTTTATTTCACTGAAACGATGAGAACTTTAAGAGACTGGCCTCATATCAGATTAACAGCAGACCCTAAGCATTCTTTTACATTCCTGGCAGCTCTTTACACGTGAGCTTGCAGCTGCAGAATCACGGCAGCCTGTCTTTACCTTGTGGCTGCCCGCATCACTCTGCCAGGTCAGGTGCAAAGAGTGAAAGTGTGGATTCAGGTGATGCCATCAGACGCAACTCAAAAGATACAGCTCATTCAAACACAGCTAACCATTGTTACCAAACAGTAGTCAGCACCTCCAATTCTTAAATCTCAGCATTTTGCTTTCTTTGACTCCTTTTATAGTAGTGGCCAGGTTGTTGATAGAGGAACATGAATTCTTTGTTCATAGTCTCTGGTTATAAAAGTGTTTTTTAGAAGATAATGTTCACATCTGAGCTGCAGAGGGGCCAGTGGTGGCACGTTTGGAACATTGGCATGCATGCCAAGTCTTGCCCAACTCTAGCGACCCCATGGACTGTAGCCCGCCCAGACTCCTCTGTCCATGGGATTCTCCAGGCAAGAGTACTAGAGTGGGTTGCCGTTTCCTCCTCCAGGGGATCTTCCCGACCCAGGGATTGAACCTGTGTCTCCTGCATCAGCAGGCATATGCTTTACCATTGACCCACCTGGAGAGCCTTTTGGGATGTTAGGAACCGTTTTTCCTCAGCCTGCTACCCTGGGATACTTAGGTTGCTCACGGGCCATGAGTAGCTGAGCAAAGTCACTTTCCTCTGTTCCTCACTGTTTTGTTTATAGATGGTTCCCACAGAACTTGTAGAGAAGGAATTTTGGCGACTAGTGAGCACTATTGAAGAGGATGTCACTGTGGAATATGGAGCAGATATTGCCTCGAAGGAGTTCGGCAGTGGTTTCCCTGTCCGAGATGGGAAAGTCAAGCTCTCGCCCGAGGAGGAGGTAAGCCTAGCTGTGAGCACTGAGACTTGGAGGAGGAGGCAGATACCCTTAAAGCTGGTTGATTTCAATTAATGAAGAAAGAACCCACAGAAAAATAAGAATCCTAGTCCCAACTAGATGATATGGGAGAATCACTTACCTCCCTTTGCCTTCAGATTCTATAATTTTGGTTTCTCCTTCTGAAGAAAATCTGAGGCATTGGGATCAGACGTGTGTGTGTGTGTGTACACACTTACGTAAGGCACAAAGCTGGACAGAAGTAATTTATGGGCATCCAGGAAGTAAGCATAATGGCTTCTCCTCTCTTCCCCCCAACCCCGCACCCCTCACCCCAGCCCATTCTTTAATTTTGAAGACTATTTACAGCCAGCTTTTTGAAACCAGCAGAGTTCCAGATTGTTAGCATGTTAGAGCTAAACCTATACTTTTTTTATCTCCTTATTTTTAGGAGTATCTTGATAGTGGCTGGAATCTGAACAACATGCCAGTGATGGAGCAGTCTGTTCTTGCTCACATCACTGCCGACATATGCGGCATGAAGCTTCCTTGGCTGTACGTGGGAATGTGCTTTTCTTCCTTCTGTTGGCACATTGAAGACCACTGGAGCTACTCAATTAACTACCTGCACTGGTGAGGCGTCCATAGAGCCTGTGAAACGTTTGCCAGCTGGGTTGGAATACTTTCCCACCTCTGAACTGTGACACACCCTTCAACTGTGTCTGAAGAGCAATGCGTTTTCTATTCCTTAAGATTTTTGTTAACTACTGTTGGAACAAGCAGCCTGACATGTTGAGACAAAGACTCTTTAAGAATCTATAGGACGTCCACGAAGCCCTGAACTTGCACATGAGTTTTTTGGTGGGAAGACAGGCAGCTTGTCTCTGTCAGAGAAGGCTTTACTCATGAGAAGTCTAGAAAGCACCATTCCAGTTGGGTGCAGTGGCAGCCTAGGCAGTCCCCTTGGGTGAGGGACAGGAGTGACAGCCTGTGGTTGCTCTAGTTCTCGGGACCACCCGCTTCTGAGGGCTGGCCAAGGACCGACTTCTGTGCATGGTGGAGTGGGCCGCCTCCTCGCGTGCTGGTGTGGGGGATATAACTCCTCACACAAGGACTTTGAGGATGCCCTATGAGAGAGGGAGTTGGCACTATATGGGCAGAGCCTCAGTCCTGCCCCCCAAGCAGTCACTTCCAGCTGTGAAGTGGCAATATTTACAATACCTCTTAGGTTGTTACACATTAATTTTTTGACAATTTACTGGGCTTTGAAGAATAAGAGCTCTTTAGAACTGCTGATTGCCTTCCTGGAGTTTGGTTTAACTGCTCCATCAGCACAGAAAAGGGAAGGGAAGACTTGGAATGTTGCTGTCCCTTGATAGTTGCTGTAGGAAATTGTGGTCATCATCTACCCTCTGGCTAACATGATACCTTACATTCTCAGGAGTCCTCGATCCCTACATTTTCTGAAGGGTCAGGTAAAATGGGAGGAAAGAGAGGGGCCTCAGGTGGAATTTCTATGTTTAGACTTTATATTTGAAGTGGCAAAATGCATTACTATGTTCAGATCATATTTCTGGTGATACTTGGTGGTATTTCTTCAGTTTGAACATTGCCTTACAAAGCAAGATGTTAAAAATAGAAACTGGTGAACCATTTTGTTTGCATTGATATTTGCTGATTGATTTTTGTGAGAAGCTGCTGAAATAAATACCATGTGTTTTTTGAGATTGCTCTGCTTTTACTGCTTTAGGGGTGAGCCAAAGACCTGGTACGGAGTTCCAGGGTATGCCGCCGAGCAGCTGGAGACTGTGATGAAGAAACTGGCCCCAGAGCTCTTCATCTCCCAGCCCGACCTTCTCCACCAGCTTGTCACCATCATGAACCCCAACACCCTGATGACTCACGAAGTGCCTGTATGTTTGGGTCGATCCTCCTACTACCCAGACTTTAACTCCCCATTTCTCTTTCTCCCTATTGCCTGTGATTTTATGCAGCTGATGTGGTTGTGTAGAAATAACTGTGTGGTGTAATTTCATACAATATTGCATTAAGCCAGTGGGACTGGATCCTCAAAACACCGTGAAAAAAGTTTGTTGCAACTGATAACTATCTTGCCAAGCAGCCTCACTTTGCCATAGTAAGGGCGAGGCTGTCTCCTCCCTTCCTCTCCAGTATTCAGTTCATAGTATATTCCTAGGCTGTGCACCATCACCATTCCTGCTTTCTAAACTATCACTTTAGTTTGTAACTTCAGCTCTTCAAAATAGGAAAACAAAAACCTTAGAAAATAAGCCTTGTTAGTATAAATTACTGTGTTACTAACCACTTCAGTATTCTTGAGCTTCCCTTGTAGCTCAGCTGGTAAAGAATCTGCCTGCAATGTGGGAGACCTGGGTTCGATCCCTGGGTTGGGAAGATCCCCTGGAGAAGGGAAACGCTACCCACTCCAGTATTCTAGCCTAGAGAACTCCATAGACTGTCCATAGGGACACAAAGAGTTGGACATGACTGAGTGACTTTTCACTTTCACTGTGGAAATGGCTAGGTTCTGTTATAAATTAGATATAAATTTGTGTGTCTGAATCCTTCATATGCTGTTCCTACTTTAGAAAATAATTTATCAAATATACATGACCTTGATTTTGAATGAAGAACTGAAATGGTGACTTCTTGGTGGATCTTAAACACTCTCACTACCACCCCTAATTAAGAGAAAATTTAAAGAACAACAGCAACAAAAAAGAAAATTTATTTCAAGGTCTTGAGCTTGCATTTCAGGATTCCCACTCTAAACTGAAAGGTGCTGTATGCTTTTTCCTCTGAGGTTTCTGTATAAAGTGACACTTTTGTTTACTGGCTTCCTTTCAGTGGAAACTTTCAGTGAAAGACATTTTGGGAGGCCAGATTGAAATGTATAAAGTTGGAGAATCCATCTTAGTTAGCTCAAGCCAGTGTAAATGATACATTGCAGTGTTAAGTGGAATTCTTGATCACATGATCTCCATTTTATGCTTTTGGGTTCACAAGCTAGTAAGTGGGGCAGATGGAGAAGACTTTTCTTTGAAGGATCATCAAATATTCATGGGCCAAAGCTTAGAAAACAAGGACCAGTAGCCATCAAAACACCACCATCACCTTATTGTTGGCATTTTCCATGTTGATTTCCCCACCCCACAATGATGGACCTTTCTGATTTGTTTTGCAAAAAAAAAAAAAAAAAGTAAAATTTAGTCACTCAGTCATTTCCAACTCTTTGTGACTCCATGGACTGTAGCCCACCAGGTTCCTCTGTCCATGGAATTCTCCAGGCAAGCATGCTAGAGTGGGTTGTCATTTCCTTCTCCAGAGGATCTTCCCAACCCAGGGATCAAACCCAGGTCTCCCGCATTGCAGGCAAATTCTTCACTGTGAAGGAATTTTAAGCACTGGGATGAGTTGGTAGCTGACTTTAGAAGAGATCTCTAGCCCAGTTCTTTAATAGTTGAGTAAGCCATGTGGGGCTAGACTCGGGATCTAGAGAGGCAGATGGATGAAATTGTGCATTTTAGGGACCCACAATTTAAGAGAAAAGACAGATAATGTTCACACAGACAGTGGAAGGGTGGTGTGGTTTGACAAGGGTGTCAACTCTGGAGAACTGGAAAGGGCTCATGAGGGCGTGTAAGCCCAGGTGTGGAGCTCTGAAGAAGTGTAGTGTATGTGGCACAGAGTTGGGGAGGGAGGAACCAGTCCTGGTGACAGGATTGTGTGGTGGTTGGTGGTCTTCACACTTGGCCTGTTGGGGCCCTAAGAGCATGTTGCAGCATAGGGCTGGGCCTCTGCCAGGAACTGCTTGTCCTCATGGCCTGCCTGGCTGGTGCTTGAGAACTTGCATTTCCAACAAATTCCCAGTTGGTGTTGCTGCTGTTGGTCTGGAAAGTACATTTTGGAGAACCACTGGTGGAGGTGTATGTGTGCAGGTTCAGTCATGTCCAGCTCTGCAACCCCATGGACTGTGGCCCACCAGGCTCCTCTGTCTGTGGGGTTTCCCAGGCAGGAATACTGGAGTGGGTTGCCAATTCCTACTCCAGATGATCTTCCCGACCCAGGGATCGAACGCATGTCTCTCTTGTGTCTCCTGCATTGGCAGGCAGATTTTTTACCACTCTGCCACCTGGGAAGCCCCTGATGTTATTATTACATAATAATTGGTTCAGTGTGAGGATTTTGTGCCTAGAACAGTGTGGGTATGTTTTGGGTGAGAACAGTTGGAAAAGAGGAATTGTTGGTGGGGGGTAAGTTTGAGGCCCAAATCAGGAAGAGTTCTGTATGGAATGAGATCCCTGAAATAGAGTGGAATTTCTTTAATGGGTGGTAGGAGATCCTCTGTTGGTATGATACTATTTAGAAGTGTGTGTCCTGATCCTGGATATAGCCAAATTGTTGTGGTGTAAGCTGTTTTCTCTTGAGATACGTACACACCTGGAAGTATGAGTAACCACTCCATCTTGTGGCAGAAACAAGTATCTCTAGATAATACCCACCACACTTGTTTGCCTGCCATTTCTGGAAAATCATCTGATACTTTGTGTCCAGAGGGTCTTTCATGAGAATGTCCCTGAAAACCTCCAATTTTTGTTTCCTTAGGTTTACCGAACTAATCAGTGTGCTGGGGAGTTTGTGATCACGTTTCCAAGAGCCTACCACAGCGGTTTCAATCAAGGTTTCAATTTTGCTGAGGCCGTTAACTTCTGCACTGTTGATTGGGTGTGTAATTATGACCTAGTGAGCCTTTTGACATGTATTGGTTTTCCTACAGAAGAGGTATATACTTTCTAGTTGCTTAGACCAGTTGCTGCTGAGATGGCAGGTCCGCCGGCTGTGGACCCTCTAGCAGAAGGCTCTAGCCCACAGTGTGAACCCAGGACCTGGTGAAGGGTGTTGCTACGTTTTGGTTGAAGCTCATATCTCATTGAAAACGAACAACAAACATTTCCAGTCTGAAGACTGTACACTGAGTTAAATTATTCAAACACAGTAATTTTTAATGACATTTGATTTTAGATAGTTGTAAATTGAATTTTTTATATTAGTATTAATACTTTTCATTTACTTAAAAAGAGCTGTCTAGTTTTAAGTGGGTGTGGTGTTAAAGCTAATAAATTGTAACCTTGTTTCAGTACTTTTTAATAAAAACAATACTACTTCCTACACCTCTAATTATTTTCTGTATAGTAATAATAGTTTTTAGAGCATTTTTGTTCCCTGAAGTAGGTTAACCACACCAGTTTCACACAGTTGCTTCAGGAAATGTGAAGATTCATATTTCTGATTAGCTTCTACATTGCTGTAGACAGTAATGCATCAGTAATATGTTGGGTTTTTAAACCCTGTTATAATTAAGGTCCCCAATAGCCAGATCTTTGAGATGCAAAGATTTTAAAAGGTCCGAGATTTTTTTGAGTCTAGTTGTAGGGTTGATGTATAATACAGGTGATAACCCGAGACGTGATATTTGTTCATTTGGTAGTAAAGGTCAGGGGTCTTTGGAAACAGGAAGCTGTCTGCTTCCGCACGTCACATGTCTTCCCGTCTCTTGGTGCAGCTGCCTTTAGGCCGACAGTGTGTGGAGCATTACCGTCTGCTCCACCGCTATTGTGTGTTTTCCCACGACGAGATGATTTGCAAGATGGCTTCCAAGGCGGACGTCCTAGATGTTGTAGTGGCCTCAACTGTTCAGAAAGACATGGCCATCATGATTGAGGACGAGAAGGTGCTCAGGGAAACTGTTCGCAAATTGGTAAGGTTTCTGGAAGTCCCAGCTGAATGTCATTGGCTGTTACTTAGTAAAGTCCTTACACACAGGACCATTCTGATAGATACATAATAATGCTTCGTCATGCTTTTAATTTCCGTTTCTCTAGTGGCTGATGAACGTGCAATCCCTTTGTCACGTTCACTGCCTGCATGCGTGTCCCTTGGTGCAGCGTCTGCTCACTTTGTCCTACTGTGCCCCTTCTTATGGGTTTGTTATGAGATTTCTCTTTATTCTGATCAGATAAGTGTTCTGCAAATATTTTCTTGCTTAGTGGTTTGTCTTTCCATTTTCTTAGCGGTGTCTTTCAAAGAACAGAAGTTTTTCATTTTGAGGAAATTCAGTTTATCATGTTTTTGTTGTTGTTTGTTTGATTTTAATGAATCTTTTTTTCTGTGTCCTTCCTAAGAAATCTTTGCCTAACCTAAGTCAGAAGCGTTTCCTAATGTGTAGACATCTAAAATTGCTAGTTTTAGGCTTTACATTTAAGTTAACTTTGATCCTCTTAAGTAATTTTTGTTTATGACAAGTTGTGGTTGAGATCATTGTTTTTGCATATGACTAATTGTTCCAGCACCATTTCTTGAAAAGACTCTCCTTTTCCTGTGACTTGCCCTGGCGCCTTTTTGGAAAATTGACAGGTGTGGAGCCACGTCTGCGCTCTGTTCGAGTCTGTTAGCTTGTGCTTCTGTCCTCCTGCTAATGCCTTGGGGTCTTGATTACTGTGCTGTTCTGTTAGGTCTTGCAGTAATCTGAATCCTCCAGTTTCGGTCCTTTTTAAACACTTTGGCCTATTTCAGTTCCTTTGCTTTTCCGTATAAAGTTCAGAGAATCAGCCTGCTGATTCTGCCAGAACGCCTGTTGGCATTTAGATTGGAGCTGCATTAAATTCATGGATAGTTTGGGTGAGAATTGATCTTTTAACAATACTGAGTCTTCTAATCCATGGACATAGTATATCCCCTCATTTATGTAGGTCTTCTTTTTTTCTTGGCTATGCTAGAAAGGCTGGGCATGTGGGATCCTATTTCCTTGACCGGGAATCATCTCTGTGCCCCTTGCAATGAAAGTGGGGAGTCTTAGCCACTGGACCACCAGGGAAGGTCCCTATTGAGGTCTTCTTGATTTCTTTCATTTGTATTTTGTTGCTTATAGCACACAGATTTTACGTGTATTTTCTTGGGTCTATAATTAGGTACTTCATGTTTTGGGCCCTGTTAGAAATACTTCAGAATTTTTTCTAATTGTTTATTGCTGGTATTTTAAAATACAGTTGATTTTCAAATATTCTATCCTGACTGCTTGCCGAACTCAATAGTTCCTATAGCTTCTTTATAGATTCTTTGTGGACATGTCATGTCCACAAATAGTCATATTGATTTATTTTTTAATGTGCCTCTTTAGCATGTTGGCTCCCTGAGCCCACTGTGAACCAACAACCACTTGCTTGCCTTCCCCTGATGTTGTACTGTTCTGGAAACAGTGCCCAGAGGGTTTAAGTGTCTTACCAAGGTCTTCCATCAATAGTGGTAGCTTGTTTTTGCAACTTGGAGAACTCATAATTTTTTTTCCAGATGTGGAAATTTACAAATTAAAATTGAGTGGACTAATATGATTTATTCTCAACTAGAATTCATAGAGTTGATCCTTAATCTTCTCTCTTACTTTAAACAAAAATTTTACGACATATCCGTAACAAAGTCCTTTTTAACGATCAATTTCAGGTTAGAACCAAAATTCATTTATTAGGTTTTTCCTAACTTTTCTGATGAGCAGAATGTGAAATGGTCCAGAGATTGAAATACAGAATGAAAGAGTAAAACAAAAGGAGCTGGCTGGTTTATAAACATGACTTGATCAGACACTGCATTGTCAGGCTTAGGTTGGATACAGTTCCAGATAAGGAGAAAAAGTGGTACAAGTTCAGTTTTTCCGGAACAAAAGACACACCCTAGGAGGGCTTGTCGTCAGGAGGCACACATTACAGCAGAGACACACTGGCTCAAGACCGCATTTTTCTTGACACTTAGTTATCAGATGCTTTATTTTGCCTCCCGTCTCTGTGTCACAGATTGTTGAATCTTTTCCAAGAGCCACACAGACCACTCATTGGCTTCCCATCCACAATTCCTGCATGATAGTCTTCTCTACTTGCCCCATCTTCTTTCCTTTTATTTATGTTTGTTATTTTTATGGATTCTCTGAAACCCCGTATGGCATTTCCTCTGCAGTAGAATGTATTTACATTTCTTTGCTCTTATATATACCCAAAATATGGGCAAGGCCAATTTTGAGAAGAAGCAGCAACTAATCTCAGTAGTTTTTATAAGCCTGTGAATAGCTGTTCTCATATTCAGATCAATATAGCCAAACATAAGGACCTACCGTGTCCAGAAGAGATTGTCCCACACAAGTGAAATAGGTTAAGTTGCCCACATTTACTGGGTCCACACATTTTTAATCATGCACTCTCTGTTTTGGTAAGGTTCTCTCTCTTGTTTTTTTAAAGCTCAACTATTGCATGTTTTTCTTGGGATCTGGTGGGTTGTATTATCCTTTGGCGATCTCTAAAGTACACTTTATTTTAGGGAGTAATTGATTCAGAAAGAATGGATTTTGAACTGTTGCCAGATGATGAGCGTCAGTGTGTAAAATGCAAAACCACCTGCTTCATGTCTGCCATCTCCTGCTGTTGTAAACCTGGCCTGCTTGTTTGCCTCCATCACGTAAAGGAATTATGTTCCTGTCCTCCTTATAAATATAAAATGAGGTGAGTAGGAAGAATGATTTTTCTTTCCATGGAAAACAATGAATGTCTAATTTTGTGACATTGACTATGACATCTGATTTCCCTCAGACCCAAATATCTCACAGCTAAGCCTGCTCTTCTGTTTCCAGGTATAGATACACTCTGGATGATCTCTACCCCATGATGAATGCACTGAAGCTTCGAGCGGAATCTTACAACGAATGGGCCTTGAATGTGAATGAAGCTTTGGAGGCTAAGATTAATAAGAAGAAAAGTATGTGGTATATAGAAAGTGTGATTTGGTGATTGACAGATTGGGATCGATTGTAATACAGTCAGCAAGAAGCTATCCGCGAACATTACTTGAAGCAGCCTGATTTAGCTCATCTGTCCAGCCAGGCTTAGAGCAGCTTTAGTACAGGTTTTAAAGCCAAGAGTGAATGAGGCAAATGTCCATACACTGAAGTGAAGTCTTAATATAGGAATTCTGCAAGATTGTATTTTTAACAAAGACAGTATTATTACAAAACATAGTAACTCTTACACGTCTGTCTCAGAAACAAAAGTATTTCACATTTTATGTGGAACCTTAGTAAAGGTTTCTGTTTGTCTTGTTTTTAAAACTAGAGTTCATGACACAAACAGCATATCCTTAAGAGTCAGTGAAGTGTTTATTACTTTTTAGCTCTAGTCAAAGTCTCTGTCCTCGTTATTTCCTTTGAAAATCAGTGCTTCCCTTCACATCTCTTCTCTCAGAGTGGTTTCATTTGCTTTCCTTTCTGTAGCTCAGCAGGTGACTCTGCCCTCTCCTGTTCCAGGGCGAATGCAAGTTCAGTCTATAAGCCTCTGGTTCCCTGCCAGCTACAGAGTTAGATAGATGCAGGAGGAAAATGTGGTTCCAGCCACAGGAAGATCTGCATGTGCCCTGTTTTGACAAGTCAGGTGTTCTTTGTTTCTTAAACTTTTCCACATTAAAGGGCAGCTCTAGGCACTTTATAAAGCCCTCCAATCTCAGGGCACCCCCCCCGCCCCGCAAAAAAAAAAATCAGATTTATTAAAGAGGGAGAGCATTGCAAATATCCATAGATAACAGCTGATAAAATCAAACCTCCCCTTCTGTATTTCATACCAGAGCTTCATATATATTGATCACAGAAAAGGTGAACTTTTCTTTATTTCTAGGCCTTGTCAGCTTTAAGGCTTTGATTGAAGAATCTGAGATGAAGAAATTTCCAGACAATGATCTTCTACGTCACCTCCGCTTAGTCACGCAGGACGCGGAGAAGTGCGCCTCTGTCGCCCAGCAGCTGCTTAATGGCAAGAGGCAGACGAGGTGGGCTCTGTGCACAGCCGGTCTGCGTGTGGCCTCCCGGGGAGCCTGCTGTGGCTGGCGCCCGTGCCCTCACGCCACCGCCTCGGGCCTCTGTCTCTCTAGGTACCGCTCCGGAGGAGGGAAGTCGCCCAGCCAGCTGACTGTGAGCGAGCTCCGGCAGTTTGTGGCCCAGCTGCACGCGCTCCCCTGTGTCCTCAGTCAGACGCCGCTGCTGAAGGTGCCGAAGGGGACTGCCCCTCCCGTCTTGGGGTCATCCTGTGTTCTGTAAATAAGCGCAGCTGACATGATGAAGTCCTGTTCTTGAGTGGTTAATTTGTACATCTATTTGCAAATGTGTTTAATAGCAACTTGAGTGGTACATGTTTATAAAGAGATTGTAACAGGCCTGCAGTGGAGAGATAGTTGGAAATTTTTACCTTGAAAGTGACCACCAGCTACTCCTCACAGCTGCCATAAGTCTTAGAGTCACTTGTTTTAACTGTCAGTTGGCTTATGTATTGTCATGTTTATGTGTATTGTTGTTAGAATCAAATGAGATGGCAGAGGGTCATGTTGAATATGCATCGAAGATTCTAAGTTTGCAAGAAGCCAGTTGCTGAAATTAATGTTTTGATGCAACAACCTGTGTTTTTTTAGGATCTCTTGAATCGTGTAGAAGATTTCCAACAGCATAGCCAGAAACTACTCTCTGAGGAGATGCCCAGCGCTGCTGAGCTGCAGGACTTGCTGGATGTCAGCTTTGAATTTGATGTTGAGCTCCCCCAGCTTGCCGAGATGCGTGTCCGGCTGGAGCAGGCCCATTGGCTGGAGGAGGTGCAGCAGGCTTGCCTGGACCCTAGCTCCCTCACCTTAGATGATATGAGACGGCTCATAGACCTGGGGGTGGGCCTGGCCCCATATTCAGCCGTGGAGAAGGCTATGGCGAGGCTTCAGGAACTGCTCACAGTATCAGAGCACTGGGATGACAAAGCCAAGAGTCTCCTCAAGGCCAGGTAAATGAGCACGGCCACGCATCCCCCTGGGGAGGGCTTGTGCTTAGTCCATCCTGGAGCCCAGGGCACAGGCATTAGGATGTGATCCAGGCACAGCAGCTGAGCTGTGCGTGTAGAAGTTTAGCTGAGATGTTTGGAACTGCTTTGGAACTTGGGCAGAAGGAGATGAATTTTTTTTTTCTTGATTTACTGATTTGAAATGAATGGTTCAAATGGACATGCATTTTCTAGAATTGGTTTAATGAAATTTCCCTGGATCTCGATGGGAACATCTTTGAGGGAAGAAAACATTTGTAAATAAGTGGAACTGTTTAACCCACAGTTGATGAAAGAGATCCCAAGACGTCTTAAAGAAAAACCTCTGAGCATCGCCGTGTGCAGTGCCTTTAAAACATGACAGTGCTGTAATTCCTACCACTAGCGCTGTTGCCTCATGACCTGGTCTGAACTTGAGGACGTGTTGGACTCGGGCTGACCATCTGAGGGGAGAAGATGGTTCCTCTTCGTCTTGCTTTCTGTCTAACATATCTTTACTGTTGCAACTGACAGCATAAAGTACAAGGGATAGCTAGGTTCTGGACATTATTGTTTAATCCTGAAATATTGTTCAATCCTGGTCATTGAGCAGAAGACACAAAAGATTTGGGTTCTGTGCTTTGTTGTGTTGATATCCTGGAGATTTTTACTTATCTCAGTGGAGCTGTATGAGTCTTGATAGTGTTTCTAGTTTAACATGGAATAAAGTATCCCTAAGCTACCTTTTGCAAACAAGTTTACGGTTATTCCATTGTCAAATCAGAACTGAATAGAACTGAGTTATTTGCCTTACTTCATCTTATGTAGATAATTTGATATCTTGTAGTTACTTGCCATTTCAAAAAGTTCATTTGCAATTGTGAATTTCCTTTGAAGTGGTTTTTCTAACTTCTCTGATAAGTAAGCCACGAGTTGCATGGAGGCTGAGTACCGTTTCTCTGCTCTCTAGGCCTCGGCACTCGCTGAGCAGCCTCGCCGCCGTGGTGAAGGAGATCGAGGAGATCCCTGCACACCTGCCCAATGGTGCGGTTCTGAAAGACTCTGTGCAGAGAGCCAGAGACTGGCTTCAGGAAGTGGAGGCCCTGCAGGTAGGTTTCCAGAGTCCATGTCTGTCAGCGCCTCTGGGAGGAGCGGGGATGGGACGCTGGCAGAGGGGCATGTGCTGGGTTTCGCTGCATGGGGCTTGTGTTTGGGTTGACCGAGTGACTGATTCTTTTCTGCCCTGTATAAATGCACTTGCCCACACCGCCTGTTGTCCTCACTAGTTGGCTTAATATGTAAGGCTTAGATAATTTCACTGACCTTTTCTGGGAGCTTGGTAGCCTCCCATAACAGTCATAAGTAATTGGTTGGGGTTGAAGAGAAAGGGCTAAAAATGGAAGTTGTGGGAGAAAGACAGTTGCTAATCTTTGACCAGTATGGCTGTCTTCCCGCTGGCTTACCAATTGCTTGGAGTCCCGATAATGAAGAGTAGACGATTGAGAGTGATTCCATGGCCAAACTGGGCAGTGGGGTCCGGGACTTTTACCGTATAAGTAGTGACTTAAAAGTGCTTCTCCATCCCTGCAGAGGAAGTGAGGCTTAGCATATTGTGGAGTGACTCTCCAGAGAATCAGTGCAAAGTATCTGTGGCTCTGTGCTAGACGGTGTACTTACTGAGACTTCACCTGTAAGTTAAAATAGGATATTAAATTTCGTGTGTAGCATCATTAAGGTATAGACAGAATATACCTTAATAATGTACCTTAATCTTGGGTGCTGCAGTCCATGGATCACAGAGAGTCAGACAGGACCGAGGGACTGAGCAACAACAGTGAAGACAGAAATTGCCTTCCCTGTTTTCAGCTGGGCGACTTCATGTGAAAAGTGGTTGCTGGGGGTGTTTTCCTTTTTCTCTGTTATGGTCATAAAGCAGCAGGTCTTGTCCTACTGAGAAAAAAAGGATCTTTGAATTACTTCATGGGCTAGGTTTTAAAATTTTTATATAGTTGAGTCTCAAGTTCTGTTTTGTTGAAGCCATCAAACTCTAGGAACAAAATATCATCTGGTTTTCTGTAGTGGTGTGATAGACCAGTTGCTAATGAGAAATGCCAAATAGGACAGCTTAGCCAGGCGTTTTCAGTGAAACATCTTAGACATCTATTCTGATTAATAGAGAAGAAAAGATACATTGTTTGATAAATACTACATAAGGAGTGACTCCAGCCAGCCAGAGAAAAAAGCATGGAAAGTGTTTGCTGTGTACATAAGCCTCTCCAGGGAGACCACCGATGCAGGTTCTCGTCTGTCGCTGTCGGAACCGCTTGGTTGTAGCCTTGGTCCCTGCTTCCACTCGTGGTTGCTAGCAGCCAGAAAAGGAGGTGGTGGCAGGAGGCAGGAGAGGTGAGCATATGAAATCAGAGGAAAGGATACATTTCTAGGTGGGTTTGGTTCCCTTCACATGTTTTAATGTATGTGCTACTTAGTACTGTGTCTGCAACAAAGTCTGTCGATGAGCACAAAAAGCAAGTTTTGCTCCATTCCTGAAATAATAGCTTGGCCTTGAATCATGTATTTAAGGATTAGCAGAGAGATGTCACCAACAACAGGGGGACCTCTGTGTTTAGTGGATTGTTTAAACTGTCGCCCAGCTGTCTGCTTTGCACACGGGGAGCGCTCTGTATGTTTCAGAGTGTGGCCCCAGCACAGCCACAGCAGCACCTGGGAAGGTTCAGGAATGCAAATCCACATGGACCCTTCCCTGATGAACTGACTCAGAGATCTGGGGGCGGGGCCCAGGAAGCTTTTAAAAGAAGCTTCCCAGATGGTTCTTAATAGTAAAATTCGAGAGCCAGTGTTCTTTCTCAACTCATTTTAGTTTTCCTGAATAATCTATTAATTCATTTTTGGTGAATGGAGTAAAACAGTGACTGCTTTTCATTCTCTAAGTCAGTATGGAAGTCCTTTGAGTTACTACAGATTTACATTTCTGTTAAATTTTTCTCAAACCAGTCAAAGGAACCAAAATGATAGACGAATTGAGAGAAGGTATAAACAGTCTGAACAAAAGGGTGGCAGTGTATGCCAAATCCATAGTTGTGTCTGTGGCTCCAGCACGGACCAGGCTCTTGTTGACTGAGTGGGATCCCCCAGGCCCCCAGCACCACCAGCTAGCCGGCAGGTTTGGTTGGCATCACTCATGAGTTTAGTGTGTTGAGATCATGGGGGGCTACTTTTCCCACTTCCACAGAAGTATTCTTTTTCTTTTGATTTTTCTAGGCTGGAGGACGTGTGCCCGTGTTGGACGCGCTGGTGGAGCTCGTCACTCGGGGCCGGTGTATCCCTGTGCATCTACACTCGCTGCCGAGACTAGAGTCCCTCGTAGCTGAGGTTCATGTTTGGAAAGAATGTGCTGCTAATACATTCCTGACTAAGAACTCGTCCTACTCTCTCCTAGAGGTAAGTTTGCACTCAGCCCACCTTGGGGCCTTGTGGCCCCTCACCTACTGAACACACAGCCCTTTCCTTAAGGAAGGGGCAACACTGACCGATCTGTGCTCTAGGAGTTATTTTCTCAGGGGATCCAGGGAGATTCTTCTGAATTTCATTGGAGACTTAGAAGAATCTTGGAATGGTTTCTGCGTGTGTTTGGGGATAGCACTCACTAAGGAAGAAATGCTCCTCTGAAGCCCCTTAGTCTGTTAGAATCGGACGTCTAACCTTGGCCACGCTTCAGCACTTGGGTTTGCCAGGCTTCATAAAGGATCCCCGCCTCTCAGCATGCTTACAGTGAACACTTTTGCAGTCTCCTTAAGCTGTTGCGGGTCACACATTATGACTGGAATCATTGCATTTTACTTTTCTTCTTTTTACTCACTATTTGATTGAATCTGAATCAAAAGTCTGTCTTTTTGTGAGATTTCTTTCACCCTTGCTTCCTTCCTTTGTAGAGTAGGATTTCTGGGATCAGGGTGGCATGTTATGCAGAAAATATAAAGAAATTCATGTCCTTTCCCACTGCTTAGGCTTTTATTTGGGAACTTCATAATGCTTTATCTTAAACCAGATAAATCACAATGGTTGTGCTTCGTTCCACATCAGGTGCTGTGTCCTCGATGTGATATTGGCCTTTTGGGATTAAAGAGGAAGCAGAGAAAGTTAAAGGAGCCCTTGCCAAGTGGCAAGAAGAAGAGTCCCCGTGTAGAGAGTCTGAGCGACCTGGAGAGAACGCTGATGGAGAGCAGAGAGACTGCTTCAGCGGTGCGTGCTGCGGCTCCTCTTTTCTCAGGGGGGAGGGCCGTTTCTAGCTCTTCCTTCTTTACTGGGTATATTGGGAAGGCAAGTAGGAGAATAACTCCCAGAGTACTCTGTTTTACCAAAGCAACTTTAGGAAAACTCATTTGTAAAAGATTTGAATGGAAGGTGCCTGCGAGGCCGCCCAGACTCAGAAACACCTCCCAAGCCTGTAGCTTGGTCCAGGGCTGACAGGTGACCTGCAATGACAGCTTACTGTTAAGTTTACAACAGGACATACACTGGAAAGGGTACTGGGTCCTCCTGAGTCTGATCTCCTCTTAGCGTAAGCACTGTGGATCCAAAGATAGTGTTCTCTTCAAGAAGATGAAGCAGTATTGAGCTAATGTTCGGTGAGCACAGTATCAGATCAAAGGAAGAGAGCTATGGGATCTGGGTGCTTTAGAAATTTTCCAAGTTGGTGTAATTGACCTGTAGTATTGGTCTCAGGTGTGCAGGTTAGTGATTCAGGATGTGTGTATATTACCCAGTGATCCCTGTGAGTCTAGTTAATAGCCATCACCACACAGGTTTTTTTTTTTTTCTTGTGATGAGAACTTTTAACATCTACTCTCTTAGCAACTTTGAAAACTATAACATAGTATTAATGACTGTTTGGAGTAGAAAATGGCAACGCACTGCAGTATTCTTCCCTGGAAAATTCGATGGACAGAGGAGCCTGGCCAGCTATAATCCATGACGTTGCAAAGAGCTGGACACGACTGATACATTCCCCAGAGAAGAGAGCACATTTTCTTTTTGTATTAATGACTATAGTCACCATGCTGTATGTCGCATCTACAGGATTTATTTTTACCTTTTGATCTCCTGCACCCATCTCCCGGACCAGTTACCTCTGGGAACTGCCCATCAGATCTCTGTGTCTGTCGGTCCAGTTAAGTCGCTTAGTCGTGTCCCATTCTTTGCAACCCCATGGACTGTAGCACACCAGGCTTCCCTGTCCATTACCAACTCCGAGAGCTTACTCAAACTCATGTCCATTGAGTCGTGTCCGTCCAACCATCTCATTCTCTGTCGTCCCCTTCTCCTCCCGCCTTCAATCTTTCCCAGCATCAGGGTCTTTTCCAGTGAGTCAGCTCTTCGCATCAGGTGGCCAAAGTATTGTCATTTCAGCTTTATCATCAGTCCTTCCAATGACTATTTAGGACCAATTTCCTTTAGAATTGACTGGTTGGATCTCCTTACTGTTCAAGGGATTCTGAAGAGTCTTCTTCAACACCATAGTTCAGAAGCATCAGTTTTTCCTTGCTCAGCTTTCTTTATAGTCCAACTCTCAGATCCATACATCACTACTGGAAAAACCATAGCATTAACTAGACGGACCTTTGTCAGCAGAGTAATGTCTCTACTTTTTAATATGCTGTCTAGGTTGGCATAGGTTTTCTTCCAAGAAGCAAGCGTCTTAATTTCATGGCTGCAGTTACCATCTGCAGTGATTTTGGAGCCAAAGAAAATAAATTGTCTCACTGTTTCCATTGTTCCTCACCTATTTGCCATGAAGTGATAGGACCGGATGCCATGATCTTAGTTTTCTGAATGTTGAGTTTTTAAGCCAACTTTTTCACTCTCCTCTTTCAATTTCATCAAGAGGCTCTTTAGTTCTTCTTCACTTCCTACCATAGGATGGTGTCATCTGCATATCTGAGGTTATTGATATTTCTCCTGGCAATCTTGATTCCAGCTTGTGCTTCATCCAGCCCAGCATTTCGCATGATGTACTCTGCATATAAGTTAAATAAACAGGGTGACAATATACAGCCTTGGCGTACTCCTTTGCCTATTTGGAACCAGTCTGTTCTTCCATGTACAATTCTAACTGTTGCTTCTTGACCTGCATACAGATTTCTCAGGAGGCAGGTCAGGTGGTCTGGTATTGCCATCTCTAAGAATTTCCCACAGTTTGTTGTGATCCACACAGTCTTCTCTGGGGTGTCTTTTGGGTTTTTTTTTTGTTTGTTTTTTGTTTTGTTTTTAGATTTCACATGTAAGTGAGATCATATAGTACTTGTCTTTCTCTGACTTATTTCTCTTTTTCTGACTTATTTCACTTGGCATAATGCTAAGAATCCGTGTTCTTCCCAAATGGCAGAATTCTTTTCTTTTTCTGTGGTTGATAGTATCCCATTGTTTATAAACAACCACATTTTCTGTCATCCATTCACCCACTAGTGGGTGCACTTAGGTTGTGTCCATGTCTTAGCTGTTGTGAGTAATGCTGCCTTGGATGTGGGAGTACAGATAATCCTTTCAAGTCAGTATTTCTGTTTAATTTAGATGTGCACTCAGAAATGGAATTGCTAGGTCCTGTGGTAGTTCTATTTTTAGTTTTTTGACGACCCTTCATATTGGTTTCCACAGGGGCTGCAACAATTCACATTCCTACTCCTAGTGTAGGAGGGGGTTCCCTTTTCTTCTCCACATCCTCGCTGACACCTGTTATTTCTGGCCTTTTCGATGATAGTCATTTTAACATAGGTGTGAGGCGATGTCTCAGTGTGGTTTTGATCTGCATTTCCCTGATGGTCAGTGGTGTTAGGCATCTGTTCGTCATCTTCTGCCCATTTTAATTGGATTTTTGTTTTTGGTAGGGATGATGGTGTTTTTGATGTTGAATTATATGAGTTCTTCATTGATTAGGGGTATTAATCCCCCTGATCAGGTTACAAGTTGCCAGTACTTCTCCCATTCTGTAAGTTGTTTTTTCATCCTGTTGATGATTTCCTTCCATGTGCAGCAGTTTATGGGTTGATGAAATCCCTTTTAGGACGGATTTGAAGCCCAAAGCACTGTCCTCCCAGAGCAGGGACCCCAAAGCACTGTCCTCCCAGAGCGGGGACGCACCTGCCGCTGGGCCTGGGCTGCGTGGACTCGTCCTCTGGCCAGGGCACCTTTCCCGCCTGACGCTTCCTCACCGCCTGACTGCTCTTTGACATAACGTTTTGTCCTGAGTGTCTGTGTTTTGACATGGACTGTCTTTGGCGCATGTGTCCCTTCCTTCAGATTGTAGTCAGGTGTGGCTGCCTGAGCATCATTCTGGTGCTTCCAAGGTGCTGCTTTCCACTGTTAGTGGTTGGGTTTTGTAATGGCACTGTCTGTCTGCAGCTTCGCTTGCCTAGTCTTGTGGATCTGGTCTGTGGACCTCTGCACATTCCCTGTTGATATCTTGGTTCCCACATAACCCACATGTACTGCCTGCACATGGTTTCCATCTACAGAAATGAGAGAGTTTCTAAATACAGCAAGCATTTGTTAGGTGGTTTATTCTTCATCTTTTTGTTTCTTACCTAAACCATCATTCATGCATTTTCTCCTCTAATCCAGAAACAGTGGAGCATCAGTCCAGCCTTGGGACTCAGGTTCCTCACCTGGTGACTGGGGGTGGATCTGATCATCAGGAATGTATTAGCTATGACACATTAACATTTTAAGGACTTGGAAATAGAGTTGGGAAAGAAATGGTTCTTGTAGCTTTTAGTTTTTGCTTCTGATGGGGAATGCTACTTTTAAAAATCTATGCTTTCTCTGTATTTCTCTTCAGTGAAGTATCAGGACTTGTGTTGTCCAGCCATTTGCTGTGAAAGGTCAGTGTGTTACATACCAAGGGAGTAGTGACTTACTCTTACATAGCTAGTAATTTGAATTGGTCCCCCTTAAAGCAGTTCTACTTCATGGTGAGGGGTGAATAAATCTGTGAAGCCTGGATTAACTCACGTAGAGGTCTCGTGTATGGACAGCTTGTACATACTGGTCAGGAACATGTTCAGTGTTACTTCAGCTTTTTACTCTGAAGCTAATTATGCTTGTGTTTTCAGGTTGCTTTATACAGATTCCCTGATCTCGGAAGTGAGACGTGGCTCTTGTTTTAATAGAGAAGAGAATATAGCAAGTATACATGCCACTTCCTGCAGAAAAGCAGCTTGCTTTTGTCTCTGCCCTAATGGTCTCATAGCATGTCCCTGTGCATGTGTGTGTGTAAGGGAAGTTTGCTGAAGTGTTTCTGATTAACTTCTTCATGAGCGATCCACTTTCATTATGTACGGTTCATGTGTCTAGCACACCTATAAGGCCTGTTGTTTAAAGGCAGTAAGAGATACAGGTTACTGTGGCATCTTAGAGACTTTCTCATCTAAAGTACCTTTCTAGAAGATCACAAAAGTTAGTGAAGCTGAAGACAGACCTCAGAAATTTGTACACAGACAGTGAAAAACCTGTATCTTACAAGGGAGGTATATTTCCTAAGAGAGAGAGGTGCAGAGAAGTTGGGCTTGGAAGAAAAGTGCGTGTTAGTTTACTGCTGACAGTCTGGTTTGCTGAGTGGCAACCAGAGCATCTGGTCACATGGCCATGGGGTCGTCACAGCAGCCCTGTGAGGCAGGCACTGTTCCCAACTCATAACTTTATACCTGTGGATGTCCCACCACAGTGAGTGGAATGTTGTCATCCAAGGTGCCCCCACGGCTTAGTGAGGCAGAACCGGCATCAAACCCGAGCCTGCTCTGGAGCCCAGTGTTCTTCACCATCACGACCCTTGAGTTTTAGAAGACAGCTGAGGTCTCTGTGCTGTCGTCCTTTATTGTCCTCTCCTTTCTAGATGGCAGCACTCGGGGAAGCTCGCGCACGAGAAATGGAAGCCCTGCAGTCTCTCCGACAAGCCAATGAGGGGAAGCTGCTGTCACCTGTGCAGGATGTAGAGATGAGAGTCTGCGTGTGTCAGAAGGCCCCCGCGGCCCCCATGATCCAGTGTGAACTCTGCAGGGATGCTTTCCACACCAGCTGTGTGGCGGCTCCCAGCATTCCACAGGGCCCCCGAGTCTGGCTGTGTCCCAGCTGTCGGAGGTCAGAGAAGCCTCCGCTTGAGAAGATTCTGCCCCTGCTGGCCTCCCTCCAGCGCATCCGCGTCCGCCTGCCTGAGGGAGACGCGCTGCGGTATATGATTGAGAGGACCGTGAGCTGGCAGCACAGGGCCCGGCAGCTGCTCTCATCAGGGCACCTCAAGGCCTTGCAGGGCCGTGCGGGCTCAGGACTGGTGTGTGGCCGGTGGCAGGCCACAGCAGGACAGGTGCCCGAGACCAGCAAGGTGAGCCGGGACCTTCCGTGCTGGTTTTCAGACTGTGCCCACCTCCTTGTCTTTTGTGGCTCTGTGGCGCTACCGTTAGCAGCACCCACTGTCCTGCGAGGGCTCTGCGTACCTGCCGCATCGTTTGTTTCCTCTGCTCCCAGTAGTCGGTCTGTAGAGCAGATTTCACCTGTTCATATATACATGTGATTTTCCCATTTGTGTGTATGAACCTAGACATTTTTAATAGATATACTTAAGTTTATTTATTTTCGCTTAGCCTTTTTTTTTTTTCCCCTTGCTTTCTATCATGCAAGTCACTGAGCAGAAAGTGCCTCCTGAGTCTTGTTGCTTTTTGAGGAAAAATTAAGGTTTGAAGCATCTTAATGTATTATGTTGCTTCAGAGGGGAGGCGGTAGGTTTCATACTATCTGTAGTCTTGCTGCCAAAAGCCTGATTCTTATAACCATCATTTTGGTGGCAGGGGTGGGGTTCTGTCTTCTTCCATAGATAAACAAGTAAAGTCAGGAATGCAGGGTTTAGTCTTCTTATAAGATCCACCTGATGACTTTCAAATGTCGCAGACTCTATAGCAGAATCACTATGCCTCCCTGGTGCTGTACCAGCAGAGGCCTGTGATTCGCAAGGGCCGAGTGAGATGCAGGTCAGACATGGACAGAGGGTTGGTTCTGCTGTATTTGTTATCTCTCTTTTTTCCATTTATTTCCAGCTTCTGAAATACAGTGCCTGGCACTTAGCAAATTATGTCTTTAAGTTTTTGTCTCATAGTTGAGTTGTGGCTATTCGGACAAGCTAGCGTACATTGGAGACAGTTGTGTTCCTTACACATGATGTGCTGGGAGTTTCCTTGTGTTAATAAAGAGGAAAGACACAACTGCTATTTGCTCATTTGTGGTCCAAGGACTGTTGGTTCTAGCCCCTTTGATAAGCTCTGAAGAAGGTAGGGACATGAATGTGAGTGCTGTCAGCTCCTCAGTTGGTTTACCCCAAGGGGTACATGTCTGTGTCAGGCAGGTTAAAATCTCCCCCAGGAATTCAAGAGACTGTGTGATCTGTTTACATGTAGAGAAAATGACTTATTGCCCCGTATTGCTCTTCACCTCTGAAGTCAGTCCAGGCACAGCCAGGAAGGCCAAAGGCTCAGTGAACAGGAGTTGGCTTGGCAAGATCTGAGATGCCAGAGGCTTCTTTCAGTTTGGGAAAATCAAGTCCTCTGCTCTATGCTGCCTGATAACCCAAGCTACTTCTGTTAGGCTGGTGGTGGTCTTAGTCCTGGAAGAGCCTTACTGTGAGGTGTTTTCCTTCCGTCAGGTATCTCAGCCTCCGGGCCCCAGGTCCTTCTCCCTGCCTGACGACTGGGACAACAGAACCTCCTGTTTACATTCTCCTTTCTCCACTGGTCGGAGCTGCATCCCCCTCCACGGTCTGTATTGACTGTCGTCATCGTGATCATCGTGCTGTTATTGTGAGGGCTTGAATAGTAACACGTGATATTGCAGTAGTTTTTTGTTGTAGATAATCCAGAACCGTTAAAAAAGGACTTTATTCTTACATGTGGGATATGTGTTACTGTGTACTTGAAAGGTGGGAGGAGAATCCTATTTAAAGGCTTGTAAGTGCAAAAGAAATAGAATGGAAAGCTTTATATCCACTCTGCTTGCAGGGAGGATTGCGTTCATCCCATGTCAGCTGTTGGTTAAACAGCAAATGATATGGTTAGATGCTCAGTCACAGGTTCATTTGTTGCTTCATTGCTTAGGAGACTTGAGGGGGCTCTTCCAGACCCTGCTTCTCTTCTGTCCCTCCTGAGGGCGACTCTCCCCCAGGACTTCTGCCTGGAGCCCTGGCCCATGCAGAATGCCCACCGGCCCTGTGATGGCTGTCCAGGCAGAGGTGTCTCTCCTGCCTCAGCGGTAGACTCAGGCTCACTTGGGCCTCTTAGGCTGTGTATCTGGGCACATAAAGTGGCTTCACTTGATGTGGGGAGGGTGGCAGTTGGGTGGGCGATCCTCCTCTGCTCACGTCACAAGGACTGTCCCCGTGATCTCTGGTCTTGACAGGTGTCAGCCCAGAAGTGAATGAGCTGCTGATGGAGGCCCAACTGCTCCAGGTGTCCCTTCCTGAAATTCAGGAGCTCTACCAGACCTTACTCGCCAAGCCGAGCCCCGTGCAGCAGGCTGGCCACAGCTCTCCAGTGAGGCCCGGCAGTGAGAAGGTGGGCATTGGGGTCTGGTGTCACCCCCTCTCAATAGCACAGGGACGAGACACTGTCTTTGATCCAGGAAAGGATGCAGACCATCTACCCCACAGCCTTGTTCCGGCGGCTAGGCTCACAACCTGGATTCTGATACCGCTTTTTTAAACCACTGTGTGAAAAGTTTTTCTTTTTCGTAAGGTGCTTCTCATCTTTCCATGTGGTAATAGCTAGAAACAGGATTATTCTTGTGTAAGAGAAATCCTGTTAGATGAAAATGTAATTATAGCTGGAAAGGCTGTCATTCTTGAAGTCAGCGTGTAACAAATGCTTTCACTTTTCTAAACTGATCCTGACAGCTGTTATTAGGACCAGGTGACTAGACCGAGAGGGCCCGTTTCTGTTGTATTTCGTTCTTTGTGTCTGCACCACAGGATCTTAATTCCCTGACCAGGATTCAAACCTGTGCCCCTTTAAGTAGAAGTGGGGAGTCCTAACCACTGGAGCTCCAGGGAAGTCCCAAGGGTGCCTGTTTCAAGTGCTAACTTACTTAAAAGTACTAAGGTCCTGTTTCCCAGCAGCATAAGATGTTAACAAAATCACTGACCCCTGAAGATATAGTCCGAGGAGGAAGACAGCATAAGGGTAGACACTGGCACTTAGGATTGATTTTTATCGTTGCAGTGCCAAATAGTGTAGCTCATTACCAACTGTGTTAAAAGTGCCTTTTTTCTCTAAAGGGCGGAGATGGCCTTTACAAAGGACGGTATTGGCCTGGTTTCTTAGCCATCTGTGGGTCACCACCTCCCAAGAAGCTCTATGGATGTCAGGCACTTGCTCGTGTGTTTGGCATCTCCCCCCCACCTCCCGACACTGCTGGGCTGATGTGAGACAGTTCACGTTGGTGATGTTTTTGTTCTCCAGTATTTGATAGGCTGAACGGCGAAGTCAGGTGGTCCTGTAGCAGGGCCGGGGCCAGGGAGCAGGGACAACCTGTCCTGGTTTCAGTGGGGCGCGCCTGTTTCTTGTGCCTGCGGGTGTTGACATGGCAGCTTTAGTGAGAGGCAAACTGTGATAAACTGGGCTTGCTGTCTTCCACCCAGAGCGACGGCTGCCGAGGGAAGCGAGATGGAGCCAGCAGCCTCGAGAGCAAGCTGAAAAGACGCCTGGAAAAAGAAGGCCTCTCCAGTGAGCGGTGGGATCGAATCACCAAAATGCGGGCCCCCAAAAAGAAGAGAATCAAGCTGAGCCACCCCAAGGACACGGACAGTCTCAAGTTAGAGAGAGAGTGTAGCTATGAGTCGGCCCCCTCTGCCGACATGCAGTCCCTGCCCTCAGACTCGTCCTCCTCGGAGCAGGAGGACTCTGAGGACGAGGACGCCATCTGCCCGGCCGTGAACTGCCTGCAGCCAGAAGGAGACGAGGTCAGTGAGGTTTGGGCCGTGGAGGACGTGCGTTCCCTTAACTCAGAGCCCTGTGAGCACCAGCTCGCCCGGCCGGGTCTCTCTCCTGCTTACCTGCCTTGAGCCCGCCCGAGTGGATTGCTCAGCCTGCCCATGGGGTCTCCGCTCTCTCAGCGCGCCTGGGTCTCCTCCCTTTTCCTGAAGAAGCTCTTCTCTGCCCTTTCCTTTCTGCTCCTCCGGCTCTCGCCGCCCGGCGCTCAGAAGGTGGGGGGGTGCTGCCATCGTGCCCTTTGCTTACTGGTCACGGGGCGGCCTGCCCTCGCCCCGCGCAGCCACCGCGTGGAGAACAGCTCAGACTGCTCGCCTGGGCTGCTGTGCCAGAGGTCCCGTGAGGGGCAGTGGCTGCCCCGGCCGCCGGGCTGGTTCTCCCCTGAAAACCCCGTCTCCCTGCTCTCTGTAACCAGGTGGACTGGGTCCAGTGTGATGGCAGCTGCAGTCGGTGGTTCCATCAGGTCTGTGTTGGTGTCTCTCCCGAGACGGCCGAGGAGGAGGACTACGTGTGTGCGCGCTGTGCGGAGACGGACGCGCCGGGCCGGAGATAAAACCCGCAGAGCCCCCTCAGTCAGGACTTGGCCCGGGGACTCCCAGTTTCTCAGCAAAGCTGCAGGACTGGCATTCAAACCAGCCTGTAAACGGTGCTATTTCTATTCCTTATGGGATCATTTTTCCAGAACTCTTTGAAAAAAAGAAGAAAGAAAAAAAAAAAAAAGACAAATTTTTTGACACTTTTTGTATTTTTTTCCTTAAGAGCTGTTTGTGGTTGTTGAGGTTTGAAACGCTGACTGTTTTTGCAGGGGTTCCCACCAGTTTGGAAGGATTGGCGCTTGCACCTTTTCATGTACAGCATTAAAATCTTACCTCTTCCTGGGGTTTACCGGCTGAGTCCAACTCGGTTTCAGTGCCCAGAAGGGCCCAGTAAATCCTCATTTGAGGAATTTCTCTCTCGTTTACTCTGTTACCATATTGGGGAGCTTAAGTTTTTCACTTTTGAGGTTTTTGTTTGTTTTCTTTATCCACTTTTGTTTTTCCTGGTAGACTAGGTTTATTTATCTAAGCAATAACTTCCATGTTGGTTTCAGTGGCTGGAATTAAAACCAAACAAACTTCCAAACAGTGTGTTGGTGCTTTAGCATCTGGCGGATGTCAGAACACAGACGTCTGGCTTCTGGTGTCACTGGTGAACTGGTGACAGAGAAGAGGCTGCTCCCTAAGCACCTGTCACAGCTGTTGTGGCTCCCCACCCCCCATCCCCCGCCTGTTCATTTGGAAGCTTGTATCAAGTGTTGCGGTTTATATTGTGGAATAAATCCTTGGTCCTAACGTAACCCTACCTGCTGGTTATTCAGAGCCATCAGCCTACAGCTGCTTCTGCCCCTACCTGTGGGCCGTGAAGAACCTGAAGGGGGCTTGCTTTTGCCTCTGCCCAGCCAGTCTATAGCATCAGCTGGTGGTAGCCTGCGATGTTAGGGAATTCTCCTGTATCCTGCTCTGTCTGGTGGGCCACATGCCTCCAGTCCCCACTGACAAAGACCCCTCTTTCCTCCCGTCTTCACGCACCAGAACCTGTCTTGAAAGCCATGCTGTTTTTAAATAAGCTTTCTCAGAATGTTGGCAAATCATTCCAATCCTCAGATGAGCCCTCCTTGGGGGAATGATGTCTTCATTATATTTGAACTGACAGGAAGTTGGTTTCGGGTTAGGACCTCAGAAGGCAGAGTCAGGAGAGTGCATCCTCACGGAGGCCCAGGAGAAGGTGGGTTCGGGGAGCACTCGTGAGCAGCCAGGCTCCCCTCCCACTTGCCTTCCTGTCTCTGACTCGCTGCTGTTCCCGATCGTAGGTGGCTCCCAACGTTTGCACACCTTTTCTTCTCAGAGGACCCTGTTCTGCAGTGGAGAAGACATTCTGGTGAACAGACTCTGGCTTGCTTTCCCTGTCCGGTCACTAATACCTGCTCTCCTACGTTCTATAGCCATAAACCCGAAGATGGGTAGAAACAGCAGTCTTTAATCAAACAACAAAAACAGCAACAGCAGTCTGTGATGTAGCAGAGATTTACATGTGTACTACTCCCTTTTATGCAATTCAGATAATTAAATCTCTTTAATAATGACTCTGAAGCGTCTGCAGTTTTCCCAGACTTGTCGTCATATTTCTCCTTATCTTATGGGTTTGTGGGGCCAGTGGAAGAGACTGTCCAGTGTACGGCCTGGAGCTAGAGTAGTTTGGGCCTTTTTTTTTTTTTTTTTTTAATTCACATGTAGTTGATTTACAGTGTTGCGCCAGTCTGCTGGCCGTGGCCTTTTTAAGCATCCAGATCCTTAGAGCCCCTGGTGTCAGGGCAGGATGCTGACTGCCCCAGTTCCACAGAGAAAGGAAGCTGAAAGGCTACTCTGCTCCTGGAATAGAGCCTTGCCTGTGGAGAGCTTCTCTGCCCATCTGGGCTGCCCAGCTCCTGCCCTGCCAGCTTTTCTTCACCTGGAGGGTTGTACATGATCTCTGACAGTAGCATCCTTGGTGCTGGCGATTCTTTGCCCCTCAGGGATGGGTGAGGCAGGAGTGTGTGTGAACCACCCCTCCCCAGGTGAGACCACTGACCTCTTATATACGATGGTACTGAAGTTGAGGGGCGTGTCGGGGAGCAGCTGTCCGCTGCTGGTGAAGAACTGGGCCTGCTGTGTCTTGCTGTCCTCGCATTGCCTCCTGCCTGCATGGCGGTGTGACGTGAAAATAGAGACCTCCCGGTGCAACCGCGACACTGGCGGTCGTGTGTGAGCTCTGAGGCTGCAAAGGCGGTCTCTGGTCTACAGCCACACAAGGAAGGGAAGGGCCGAGCGAGACTGGCCTCTCAGCCAGGAGGGCCTGTGGGAGGAGAACCTCGTGCGCCACCTCATCTGCCGACTGTTTCTGTTTGTCCTTCCAGCGTAGGCTGGGGTTGCTCACTGCGCACGGTGGGTGCGCCTGTGTAGACCATCCTGGAGGAAGGCAGGGATTTGGGCACTCTGTGAGGAAGGTCTACCTCTTTCCACTTCATTCCAGCTCCCTGGGAGTAGGGACTTGTTCACCCTCAGAGTGAACCCAAAGCCAGAGATGCCACCTGTGCTTGGGGTTGATAGAAACCTGCTTCTTTGTGCCTGTGAGAGCTCGTAACAGGAGGCAGAGGCGTTGGTGAGATTTGGGGGGTTTTGGTGGAAGTGTGATGTGTGATGCACTTAGTTTGCTATCACATCCACCAGAAAAAGGAACACGACCTTTGGGTGCCTGGATGGGGGTAAGCCGGTGAACAGAGTGGGTGCCTCCTGGAGGGGGTGAAGCCTGGCTTCTCTCTACCTGTGGCTGAACTCTTGTCACAGGCTCCTGCCTCTCCTTTGTCTCGCTGTGATCTTGATGGATAACCCGGCATTCTACTGACACCCACTTCCGGCTTGAATCCGCCTTGGTTGGAGTTTAGTGCCCATGGGTGGTGTTCCGGGCTAAGTCCTTTCTGGGTTTTCCAGCTTGTGACAGACTGGAATGGGTCTCAGATAACTCTGTGCTGTAACAGGAGGCAGAACGCACAGCAAGGATTTTAAGTCAGTGCCCGTTGCTGTTGAGTCACTGTGCCAACCTGTGGTGGGCATTGGCTTGTGTTGGAGCGGCCTTTCCCCAGTGTAAAGATGGAGACAGCAGTCCCTTCCACTGGACTTGACCTGTTGGGAAGAAGAGCTGAAGAGGGAGATGAGGCGCCCGGTGCCTCGCTCTGAGCACCAGGGGGATGGCTCCCACTTTTCACCCTCCCGTCCAGAGTGTGGGTCCTGAGAGCCCCTCTCTGCTGCTCAGGGCAGTCCCCGAGAAGCCGCCTGGACAAGACCTCGTGTGAAGTCACACCACCATAAATCCAGTTCCAAAACATGAGTCCATGTGCAATGTGTACATTTCACTTCTTCCAAATTGATGTATACTTTGCCATGTTTCAAGACTGCTTACACAGGCACTTCTTCACCTTCCTACCAGTTGGGATGGAACCTTTGGGTGGTGACCCAGCCCCCTCTCCTGTCTCGGGCTACTTGTACTAGGAGGAAGGGTGGCCCCGCGCTCTTATTTTCAGGAGGACTCACCTGAGTTGGCTGGAGGAATGGGACTGCAGGGTCGTGGGCCTGGTTCAGGTGAGTAGAGGCCAGAGGACTAGTTTGTTTTCCTCGAACTGAAATACGGGGAAGTTAACAGTGGCTTTTCCCAGGGAACATGGTTACTTGCTCTATGGAAAATAAATGCCCAAGACACCATCTGCCTAGAAGCGAATGTAGTCGAGTGTTGGGGACAAGGTGGGGCTTCAGGCAGTGGCTCCTCCTGCCCGTGATCCCAGCAGGAACACAAAGGAGGAGGCCCCTCGTGCATAGGCCAAGGATGGGGGTTGGGTAGTTGATCAGAAAGGCAGCAGGTGAAACCTAAGTCTTGTGCTCATCCACTTAAGAGACTAAAATCACAGCCTGGGGGCAAGGGCTTTTCTCCACAGTGATGACCAGGCATTACCTACAGTTTTCAGTTTGGGCTTCCATGAAAATGGATAAAGAATTTAGACGTGTGAAGGAATTTGACTTTCAGAATTCAAATACTTTTTCTCTCCAATCTTCTGTTAAGTTTCACCCATACCAAATTTAACAGCAACTTTATAAGCAGTTCTGTCTAGTTTTTATAAAAGCAACTCTTTACACTTATTGGTTTATATAATTAAAACATAATGACAGACTTTCCTGGTGGTACAGTGGGTAAGAATCTGCCTGCCAGTGAGGGTACGCGAGTTAAGTCCTGGGTCTGGGAACATTCCAGATGCCTTAGAGCAACTAAACCTGTGTGCCTCAACTACGGAGCCCCACACCCAGAGCTGTGGCCACAGCCGAGAGTAGCACCTCGGACTACAAGTAGACGAGGTCTGAGTGCAGTAAGCGGGGCCCAGCACGGCCAGAATGCACATCGTCTAAAAATCGTGGCTACAGCAAACTCGGGGACAGCCAGGAACAGGCGAGACCAGAGAGGGCCCACTGCAGGCCCGAAGAGCCAGGGCTGGAGAGCCTGCATGGTGAGCTGCGTGCTCTGCCCTGGTCAGCCAGTGTGAGACTGCAGGCTCCCGGGACCCTGCTCGCTGCCCCCCTGGCCCGGACCCACCAGTGGCCGAAGCTTGTGTTCTCAGAGCGGGTGGTAAGTGTCCCGGCTCGTGTGAGAGAGCCAACAGGTGGCAGCCGCAGGAACTCAGGCTTCAGGTGGCGTGGGCCTCCTGGGCCTGCGCCTGCTCTAAGTGAGAGCTCTGAGCACGGGCCTAGGGCTGGGCAGCCCACTGCGTCCCTCTGCCCCCCGCCCTGATGGCACGGGGTGGGGGTGAGGGAGACGACCTCGCTGCCAGCATCGATGGGACACGTGCCCTGTGGCCCTGATGCTGCAGGGCTCCAAGTTCACGAAGCTGCCTTTTCCCTGTGGATAGCAAGGACAGTGGCAGTAGCGTGTCTGTGACTGATAGACATGCCTCTGCGGCTGCCTGTAAGGCCAGGGTCTGCTGCACACAGACCTCCCAACTTTGTCACGCTTGAGACGGTCTAGTTGACCTTGCGGTGGACGCGGGTGGCGGACCTGTTTCCTGCGCTCTTAAATTTCCACCCTCCCACCACCACCTTCCAAGAAACTTCAAGGAGCAGGAGTGAGCAACTTCGAGGGGTCTTCTTCCTGCATCATGGGGGGGCAGGGTTCAGGAACGAGGCGGCGCACCTGGGAACCAAGCACTGGGCCAGCAAGGCCCTGGCCGCTGCCCGAGACGCCCAACCCCACACGGCCTACGCCCGGTGCTGGTGGGGCTGGCCCGGAGAGAGGCCAGTAGGAGCTTTCATCAGTCTTTGGGGTTCTTAGACGTCACCGAGGCGAGGCTCCCACACCTGCTTCCACAACTTCAGTCTTTGGAAGATGGGAAGAGCAGGGTTAGGGACCGAGGCCTCCAGCAGAGGTCCGCACTGCTGACGGGGACCCTCCCCGCAGCTTCCTTCCCCCGGACCCCCTCCTAGACTGCCCCCTGGAAGCAGCGTTGGAGTCTGCCTTGCTCAGGAGCCAGACCCGAGCCCCTGTCCTGGAGACACAGCCAGGCCCTCCTGCTGTGCTGGGACCTGCAGGGGGCACAGTGCTCCCCGGCCACCGTTCCTGGGCTTCTCTGGCCCTGTGGGTGTGGGGCCTTCCCCCTTAGCTTCAGAGCTTGAAATTGGAAGCAGGTAGGTATCAGTCGAGGGGGGAGCCTGCAGGTTCTTGCGAAGCCTGTGCCCCCAGCCTGGCTTTGGCCCGGGTGACTGCAGCCTGGCGGCTGATGTGGTCGCTGAGCCCGCAGGGCTGTTGGTGGGCGGCAGGGGGCAGCAGGGGGGCTGGCGCTGGGCCACATTCCTGCCAGGTCCTTGAGCCCCGCCTCCCCGACACCACCCTGGGGCCCCTTAGGGATTCCGCTCTGTTCAGGGCAGACTCAGCCATGGACTTAAGGTGGGGCACTCAGGCCTTCTACCTATGCTGCCGGTGGCCCTGATTCTGGGCTCTGTGCAAGGCTAGTAGGTTTGGGGCGTATATAGAACTCGGACGCAGTCCCCGAGAAGCTGAGTCCAGGGCAGAGGGGCCTGTGGAAACAGGTCTCTGGGACTTTTTGGTCTCGTGGGCTTCACAACTGGTGGAGTCGGGAGAGCCGCCCTTGGATTCTGTCACCCCGCGCTGACTGCTTAGGGGGAGGCCGGGCCCATGCACCTCCCCCAGTCCCCCTGGCCCTACCTCAGAGCCCTGACTCCAAGTTGTTCTGGGCCGGGGCTGCTCTGAGCAGGGGCAGGCCTTGCCTCTGAGGACCCTCAGGTACAGTCCCTGCTGTGAGTGGAGGAGACACCTTCGAGGACCCTCAGCATGACCAGAAGGAGATGTATGTGTGTGTGGGGCAAGCAATGATGAGAAGCAGAAGCCAACGCACTCCTTAATACGTGGAGGGTGCTCTCTGAAAGCTGAGCCTGAATTCACCCCCTCTCCAAAGCCTCTTGTGTGGCCAGCACCACCATCGTCTCCCAGAGGACAGGCAGCCACTAGGACCGAAGGCTCTCCAGCAGGTGCCGAGTGGCCAGGCGGGGCTCACGCCCGGTCAGGTTCTACAGTCTGGACCCATACACCAAGGTGACAGGCCTCTGTGTGCTCTTAAGCCTAGCCTTTGGGAGATGTGGCTCCCCAAGGCAATGAAGAATTCCTAAACATTCCCCTACAAAGCCTATGCAGTTTAGCGAGCACTTAGAGAACTGACGGGACATTGTTTTTCTCCTAAACTGGTTTGCTTAATTCAGACAGGTGGGAAATGCACTTCAACTGTCTTATTAAGGTCCAGGTATCTGCGGCTTCAGGGTGCAGGGACCCTGCCGATGGGGGGGGGCACCTCCCCCGTGGCACTCTGCCCTCACCCCGCACCTCCTCCCATGGTTGGCAACGGCATGTCACTTGGCACAGGCCAGGCATATCCATTGAGATCCTAGCGAGTGAGCAGGAGAAAACAAGACCTTCAGTGGCAGGAGGGCGGCATGTCCAGGTGACGGGCCCAGCCTGAAGCAAGACTCTATGGTGGCCGTCTTCTCTGGGCAGAAGCCCCATCAATGCCCACAACCCAGAAAGGACCCAGCACTCTGTGTCGCTCACGGACCTAGCTGCACACACACAGCAATCTTTCAGGCCAGAGGCAAAGCAGACCCGCAAAGCCCTGCTCCAAAGACGAGACTTGGGCTCAGGGTCCTCTCCTTCCTGAATCTTGCCGTGGGTGGGTCACAGGCTGAGTGATGAAGCTTCCAGGCTCACTGCATGTCCTTGGGAACATCCGTCTGCCCTCTGGGCACATGAGGACCATCCGTCTGCCCTCTGGGCACATGAGGACCACCGTCGTGAAGCTTGCTGGCCAGAGGTAGCGGTGACAAACCCTGGCTCCAGCGCAGCCCCTCTGTGGGTCCCCCCACAGTCCCATGAAGTGAACTCACCGCTTCGTACCCAAACCTGCGGGCGGTGACCTGAGCCCAGCTCGAGACTGAACCCAGGCAGCTGGGCACCAGAAGCCACAGGGCCAGTTCCACCTGCAGGCCTCCTTGGGCAGTCAGCAGGGGAGGGGGCCAGTGTGGGCCTCCAACCACCTGACGTGAGCGGGTTGACCGGGCTCCTGTTTGTAGACGCCTTCAGTGGTCTCTGCTCACTGGTGAAGAGAGCCTGAAAGGCCTGTCTGAGCCCACCTGCCGTGATCGAGCCCTCGCCCCGACCTTGCGTGACCCCCACCCCAGCACAGTGGCCCCACGCGGCAATCTTCCTGTCGCTGAAGCCTCGTGGCCACCTGTTGTCAAGGCCCATCCCAGGGTCCCCACGCTCCCACCCTGAACTGCAGCGCCTCAGCAGGTGCTGAGGTCTCCATCACACAGAGAAACAAGACACCCTGCGGCCACCCTGAACTCCTGCTGCCATCTGGAGGCTCTAGGAGGCCACCTGGGTCAGTCTCTGCAGGACTCCTGCCATCCCCCCGGGCAGTCGGGTCTCAGGTGCCACAAACCCTGGGGGGTTTGTGCAAGTGTCAGCCTCTGTGCTCCCAGCTGCCGGCAGGTGCCAGACAGACAGCATCCCTGCTGGGGGCGGGGTGAGGGCATGCGGGTGAGGCTGCAGACAAGGGTGTCGGCTCACTGCAGATGTGCAGAGGCCCAGGAAGGGGGGCCTGGGACACCACAGCCGGCCGAGCATCCGTCGAGGCCTCTTCCCCTGAAGGCCTCTGCATGGCCGGCCGCTCTGAGGCTCAGCCTTAACGCATGGACACTTCGTGGACTCGGGGATGTAAAGGGCCCCGGGGGAGTTACTCATGAAGGGTCCCAGCTGGTTTGCCTCTCACCCCTTGACGGCGGGTGTTCTGTGTCCTGAGAGCCGTGCTCGCCCTCGGGAAAGACGTCCTCTGCCTGGCATGGTCCCAGCTCGGAAAAGTCAGCAGCACACAGCCCCTTCCGGGCCTTCTTGGGTTCAGGGGAGACGGGCCGTCTGCGGGAGGGGCGGGGCAGCTCAGGAGAAGCTGCCTCTCAGGCCGGGGCGCGGGGGCCTCCGCTCAGAGGCGTGCATTCACCTGGGACGCCAGACTGGTGGGCGCTTCGCTGAGGAAGGAGGAATATAAAACTGAGTGTTTATTACTATTACTATCTTTGAAAAGAAAAATCATGTTTGCTTCCATAAAAGTTAGATCAAATAATGTAAACAGAGGAAGTCCCCATGATATTCACAAGGTCCTGTGATCTGATCAAATCTGAGATCATCATCTTTGGGATTTATATCACTTCCTCTCTGCCAGGTATGGTCCTGAGAATCTTAAGATGTGACTTTTCTAGCAGTATAAAATTAGAGATAAGTCCTCCTCCACACTCCCCATTTTGTGATATTTGAGTTTTATTGGACTCAGTTTTTAAAATTTCATTGTTTTTGTTCATTGCATAGGGAATAATAGTTCAGTTCAGTCGCTCAGTCATCTCTTGACCCCCATGGACTGCAGCATGCCAGGCCTCCCTGTCCATCATCCACTCCTGGAGCTTGCTCTCACGTCCATCGAGTCGGTGATGCCATCCAACCATCTCATCCTCTGTTGTCCCCTTCTCCTCCTGCCTCCAATCTTTCCCAGCATCAGGGTCTTTTCCAATGAGTCAGTTCTTCCCATCAGGTGGCCAAAGTATTGAAGCTTCAGCATCAGTCCTTCCAATGAACGTTCAGGACTGATTTCCTTTAGGATGGATTGGCTGGATCTCCTTGCAGTCCAAGGGACTCTCAAGAGTCTTCTCCAACACCACAGTTCAAAAGCATCAATTCTTCAGCACTCAGCTTTCTTTATGGTCCAACTCTCACATCCATACATGACTACTTAAAAAACCATAGCTTGGACTAAACAGACCTTTGTTGGCAAAGTAATATCTCTCTGCTTTTTAATACACTGTTTAGGTAGATCATAGTTTTTCTTCCAAGGAGCAAGCGTCTTTTAATTTCATGGCTGCAGTCACCATCTGCAGTGATTTTGGAGCCCAAAAAAATAAAGTCTGTCATTGTTTCCATTGTTTCTCCGTCTATTTGCCATGAAGTGATGGGACCAGATGCCAAGATCTTTGTATTTTGAATGTTGAATTTTAAGCCAACTTCTTCACTCTCCTCTTTCACTTTCATCAAGGGGCTCTTTAGTTCTTCTTTGTTTTCTGCCATAAGGATGGTATCATCTGCATATCGGAGGTTATTGATATTTCTCCTGGCAATCTTAATTCCAGCTTGTGCTTCATCCAATCCAGTATTTCTCATGATGTACTCTGCATATACGTTAAATAAGCAAAGTGACAATATACAGGCTTGATGTACTCCTTTCCCGGTTTGGAATCAGTCTATTGTTCCATGTCCAGTTCTAACTGTTGCTTCTTGACCTACATACAGATCTCTCAGGAGGCAGGTCAGGTTGTCTGGGATTCCCATCTCTTGAAGAACTTTCCACAGTTTTTTTGTGATCCACACAGTCAGGCAATAAAGCAAAAGTAGATGTTTGTCTGGAACTCTCTTGCTTTTTTGATGATGAAGTGGATGTTGGCAATTTGATCTCTGGTTCCTCTGCATTTTCTAAATCCAGCTTGAACATCTGGAAGTTCATGGTTTACAGACTGTTGAAGCCTAGCTTGGAGAATTTTAAGCATTACTTTGCTAGCGTGTGAGATGAGTGCAGTCGTGCGGTAGTTTGAACATTCTTTGTCATTGCCTTTCTTTGGGATTGGAATGAAAGCTGACCTTTTCCAGTCCTGTGGCCACTGCTGAGTTTTCCATATGTGCTGGCATATTGAGTGCAGCACTTTCACAGCATCATCTTTTAGGATTTGAAAGAGCTCTGCTGGAATTCCATCACCTCTAATAGCTTTGTTCCTAGTGATGCTTCCTAAGGCCCACTTAATTTCACATTCCAGGATGTCTGGCTCTAGGTAAGTGATCACACCATCGTGGTTATCTGAGTCATGACGATTTTTTTGGTACGTTCTTCTGTGTATTCTTGTTACCTCCTCTTAATATCTTCTGCTTCTGTTAAGTCCATACCGTTTCTGTTTATTGTGCCATCTTTGCATGAAATGTTCCCTTGGTATCTCTAATTTTCTTGAGGAAATGTCTAGTCTTTCCCATTCTATTGTTTTCTTTCCTCTATTTCTTTGCATTGTCTTATCTTTCCTTGCTATTCTTTGGAACCCTGCCTTCAAATGGGTATATCTTTCCTTTCCTCTTTTGCGTTTTGCTTTCTTTTCTCAGCTATTTTTAAGGCCTCTTCAGACAACCATTTTACCTTTTTGCATTTCTTCTTCTTGGGGATGGTTTTGATTACCACCTCCTGTATAATGTTACAAACCTCTGTCCATAGTTCTTCAGGCACTCTGTCTATCAGATCTAACCCCTTGAATCTATTTGTCACTTCTACTGTATAATTGTAAGGGATTTGATTTAGGTCATACCTGAATGGTCTAGTGGTTTATCCTACTTCAATTTAAGTCTGAATTTTGCTATAAGGAGTTCATGATCTGAGCCATAGTTAGCTCTGGGTCTTGTTTTTGCTGACTGTATAGACCTTTTCCATCTTCGGCTGCAAAGAATATAATCAATCTGATTTGGTATTGACCATCTGGTGATGTCCATGTGTAAAGTTATCTCTTGTGTTTGTTCATCACATGGGGAATAAATTATAATTATAGTTCATTTAGCTAGCTTCCTGGAGGAGTTGGCCTTCACTGACTGTTTAGAGACTTTTTTTATTAAAATTTAAGATATTATGTGAATTGTGTGATACTTAACTTTATCTGTATCTCATTTTTTGCCCCATCTAATGAATTAATATCTTTGGTGTTAAAAGCATTTTTATGCAATATCTAAGAAATTAAGTGGAGTATGAAATATATTAGTGTAAGTAAGATTAAAATACCTTTAAACCTGGTTTGTCTACAAATCAGGTTAGATGAAGGTCACTGAGACCTCAGTGGCAGGAAATGCATCGAAGTTTTCAAACCCTTTGCCCTCTTACACGCGGGGAGGCAGGTGCCCCAGTGGAAGCTTCAGCAAGGCTTGCTGAATTGTCAGAAGTGATGCAAGCTGCTCCCTAGACTGACAGGGTATATGGGGCGCAGGGTGGGCAGCTCTGGGGGCACATCTGTGTTGGGAGGGGTGTGAGGAGAGAGCAGGAGCCAGGAGCCGCGGGGGCCTGCTCCGTCTGCTCTAAGGATAGCAGTAGGACCTGGAAGATTCCTGAGGCAGAGACACCCCCAGAACATAGCGGGGGTGCAATCTAAGTGCCAGCAGACCTGTGAGAGATGAAGGTGGGCGCAAGCAGGATTATTTAAGCAGCTGAGTGGCCAATGGGTGGGTGAGGGTGCAGGGGGTCTGGGTCCCCAGGGAGAGCAGTGATGGGGGAGATACCACCTCCCTCTGGCCTGCCTCGGGTTTGAGACAATTAGAAATGAAACAGCAGGAAGTTCTGTTCAGCAGAAAGTGGTGAAGCCGTGTAACCAGGGGATTGTAGGCTTGTTCTCCTTGGAGAACCCTCAAAATTAGGCAGCCCTCTCCTGCCTTCACGGGTTCAAATGGTATTGGACAGAGACAGAGGGATTGCCTTGATGGCCTAGTTGAGCAGCAGTTCAGTGTCTAGGGTGAATACAGGCTCTTCTTTCAAAGGATGAACAGTTAGAAAGCAAAGTATTTAGTAACGCGGGTGGGTGGTGGGCATCCCTCCCACCCTCTCTGAGCTCCAGAGCCTGGGGAATGGGTGCCAGGGGTGCTGAGCTCCCAGTCAGGCTTGTAGCCGACACCACTTGTCCTGATGGATTAGTGCGGAGGCCGTGGCCAGGAACGTCACATTTTTCATTTAACCAAACTGACTACAGCCTAGACTCTAAAGAGTCTGGGAGGCAAGCCAGCTCCCTCTGCCCTGGGTTCTGGGATCATTTAGGAAGAGCCCTGCCAGCAGGTGACACAGGTTTTGACTGGAGTGGTAGGCAGTGAGGCGGCCCAGTCGGCTTGGCCGGGTTCTGTGCCAGGCTGCAGCCCGCTCTCTGGCCTGCGTCCTGCAGATGCATCACCAGCCAGGCAGAAAGTCCTAGGACACCTGCTGGGGTGGGCAGCCTGAAGGTGTCAGCTCAGATGCCTTTCGTGGTCTGGATTCAGTTTCCACTACCCCTTGCCCTGTGCGTGGGGGTGACCTCCAGGCCTCTTCAAGGACCCTGCAGGCCTCCTATCCCCTTGAGGGAAGCTGGCTGCAACAGCCTCCATGAGTGATATGGAAAAGCCCTGCTCCTCTCCCCGCCCTCTCCCTCAAAGTTTACTTTCCTTCTGCGCCTCCTCAGTATTCCCCCTCACTCAGAGAGTGTTACTGAGAACTGAGGTCAGGTCAGGCGCATTCTGGCGGGAACCCCTCTGGCCATCTCTGGGAGAGGCAGATACTGCAGTTTGATGATCAAGTTGACTCCAGGAGAGCTCGTGAAGATTCAGATATTCCAGATGCTGCAGGAGGTCTAGGTGCGGAGCTGCTCCTCCAGGCCATGGAAGGGGGAGCAGCACCTGGTGCTTCCCACCCCGCCCCTTCCATGCCTTCATTGTCTGCAGCTACCTGGCCATAGGACCATTTGGGGGCTGTTTGCTCCCTGCAAACCACCCCAAACCCACCTCAGCTCTGAGGCCAGCCCGTGTCGAAAGCCCTGTCCGGTGATAATCGGTCTTCCTCCGCTCCGTCCCTCCCACCTCCCGGTGCTTGTACCCCACCCACGCTCTTCTCTGACCCGCTCCAGGCAATTTTAACACCTCCCAAGGGTCCTCCTCTTCCTCACCGAAGCTCGAGGCTCAGAAACCCCTCCCTCCAGGTGACAGCTGCAGGTGGAGATGACCTGAGGAGGAGGACGGCGAGGAGAGGGGCTCAGAGACCCCAAACGGCTACCGGGGCTCCTGTGGCCAGTGAGGCGCCTCGAGCTGCAGTGGGTTTGGGACGTTGATGG
>CM035280.1:68933399-68948680 GCA_020226075.1 Hydropotes inermis
GCCCCGCCCCCACTACCTCCCCACACTGCAGCGCGCTCGACGGGTGGTGCGCCTCCCTGGCTTCCTGCCGGTCTCCGCCTGGCTCCGCCCTCCTCAGGGCCCTGCCCTTCACCCGGGTCCCGCCCTCTGCCCCGCCAAGGGCTACCCCTCCTCCGGGCTCCTCCCCCCCCTCCCCCCCCCCCCTCCCCCCGCCCCCCCCCCCCCCCCCTTCCTCCTGGCCCCGCCCCTGTCCCGCCCCCATCACCTCCCCGCACTGCAGCGCGCTCGGCGGGTCGCGCGCCTCCCTCGCCGGCGGCGCAGGCTGCAAGCTCAGCAAGTCTTGCGGCAAAGACACTCTGGCCGAGTTGGGGCTGGGGCGCCGCGGGACTCCGGGCCGAGCGGACGCCCCCCGGCCGTCGCCGGCAGCCCTCCAGCCCTCACTTCGGGGACGCGGGTCCTTCCTGGCCGGCCACCTCGGTGAGTCGTACCGCCGCAGTGAGGGGCGCCGACCGCCTCCTCAGAAGTTTCTGCTCCTCACCGAGGGGCCGCGGGTGGGGTCCGCTCCCGGGGGCGGGCGGTCGCGGAGCTTTGAGGCCGGGGGTCCCGGGCGCCCGCACCGTCCTTTGGGGGAGTTTGCGCGCGTCCAGATGAGGCGTCTGGGGAGCCGGACCCGAGAGGCGGGGAGCCGCTGCTCTGCGGGTTTGGGGCGGGAGGAGGGGTCAGCTTCCACCCTGGGTCCCCCGGGACAAGCTGCAGAGTAGAGGGCCGGGCCGACTCCGCTGCGCCCCCGGGCTCTGCGCCCCCGACCCTCTTCCCGCGCCTCGGTGACGTCCCCACTCCCGTCTCGCCCACCGCTGCGCGCCTGAGCAGTCTCCAGCCGAGGTTCTCTTTTCCTCCACCTCAAGCTTCGGGGACACCCGGCCCCGCCGTCGTGGGGTGGGGGTGCATGGAGGGTCCTGAGCTCCAGGAGGTAGAGACACTGGATCGGGGAGACGGCGGGGAGGCAAACCACGGGTGTGGTCTGCAATCGAGGGTCCGGAGGAGCTGGGGCAGGGATGCCAGGGGGTGCAGGCGCCCCTCACCTCTTCCAAATCTCATGACTCAGCAGACCTAGGACGTCCCGTCGCGCTGCAGCCCTTCCCCGTGCTGGGCAGCACTCTCGTCACCCCGCAGCTCTCCCCACACTGGGCAGCCCAGCCCTCCTCCCTGCTGGGTACCCAGGCCCCAGATGCCCCTCCCCCTCTCTGGACCCCTATCATTTACCCCCACCTCCGCCTCTGTTCCTGCCCCAAATCTGGGCACAGAGTGGTTATTTTTTAACTCCAGAGACATGGCTTATCCCTTCTCCTTCCCCATTTTCATCCCCACACGGCCACAGGTGCGGCCAGGACACCACCGGCCCATGGTGTGGGGGGCACTAAAGCCTGGTTTGTCCCTCTGCAGCACACCCCCTCCCCCGTCAGGGAGAGGAGAGCTGCTTTCCCTGGTGGTGGCAGAGATACAGGAGCGCAAGGACAAGGAGGCGCTGACCCAGGAGGGGGCACTGCAGTGAGGAGAGAGGGCTCCCCACCTGGAGCGGGGTGGGCTGGGGGACAGGAAGACCTTAGGATCTGGGGATACTCAGAGAGAGGAAGGTGGGCTAGGTTCTGACGGGGAGCTGGAGGGCACCCTCCCCAGCCCTGCTGCCCTCCTGAGGGGAGGCTCCCATGTGTAACAGCGTGTCCTCCTTCCACGGAACCAGCCCTCAGGAGCCTGGGTACTTCATCAGAGGGTGTGACCGTTAAGAGCAGGGCACCCTTAACCCTCCCAAGTCATCTCCCCCTGCTTAGGGCTACGTCTGACCTCCAGGCTGCATCTCTGTTACCCCTAGAGATGCCAGAGGGAAGAGCTGTCCCCAGGGCCCCTAAGGCCCAGCCCGGGGGCCAGTGGGAGGGGCAGGGCAGCTCTGATGCAGTGGGACGTGCCTGGTGTCCTGGTGAGCCGCAGCCTGGCAGGCCCTGCAAGCTGCAGCATGGGTCTGGGCACCCAGGTGAGTCAGCGCCAGGGGTCCTGGCCAGGCACGCGGCAGCCTCCCAGAGAGCTCGGCCTGGGCCCCTGCTCTCCACGACCCTGGGGAGTGACCAGAGCTGCGGGGTCCTCTCCCTGGGCTCCTCTCCTCCGGGGACTAGCCTCTGCCAGGTTGGCTCTCAGGCAGACGACCCAGGGGGGCTTAGGTTTTTCTGGCACCTGTTAGGCTTAAGGTTCGCATGCTCCCCTTCTCCAAGAAGGAGCTGGGAGCTTCTGGAAAGCTGAAGCAGGAGAAAGAGATAAGTGTTCCATGTCTAGCCTCATGTGGACCTGGCCCCCATCCCTGGGAGGAGGAGCCTGACTACTCTGCTGAGAGTTTCGTCCAGCAGTCCAGGGCTTTTTTTAAGGCAATAGCTTTTAGGTTGAGGGGGCGGGTTATGCAAATACAACTTTCAGTGTTTCAGCTTCGGGGTCTGCTGCCCACAGATCAGGACCGGGAAAGAGAAAGGTGCTGGTGTTTCCCCACAGAAGAGCTCGCAGCTGGCTTCATCTGAGTGCTGCTGGCTCTATCCCCGGGCACAGCACGTACCTCATTGCGCACCTGCGGGGGCAGGGAGACCCTTTCTGGAGCTGGGGCCGGACTCCCTGACCTTACACTGTGGTCTTCCGCCCTCAGGCGGCTTCAGGCAGATGCCACAGGGCTGTCCCTGGCGTGGCAGAGACCTGCAGGAGCCCCCACCCTGTCCTCTCCAGGCCGGCTCGCCCCACCCCAGGCACGCCTGATCTCTCGTGCCCCTTCATGCTCTCCCTGGGCTCTGATGTCTCTCAGCTGGGACCCCTCAGAGGAAGCAGGTGGAGGAACAGCAGGCGGCTTGGAGTTCGGGGGGATGGTTAGGATGGTGGGAAGGAGGCTGGGGCTCTGGGGCTGGGAGAGTGGCTCATCGACCCCTCCCAGGTAAAGCGCCCCCTCCCTGGGCAGAATGTCCTCGTGGGTGGTTGAAGGCTGTGGGAAAGGAGGAACTGTTTCACCTGGCATTGCAGCTGGGTTGTTGGACGTTCCCCATGTCAGGTCCAGTTACAGCCGGGCTTGCTTTTCATGAGTCAGACAACTCAGGGCTCAGGGTGATGTGGATATGCTTTCCGAACCGAAACGGCAGCCACAGGGAACAGCTGTGGGTGTTTACTTGGGACAGGGCAGCGTTAACGTAGGAAGCAGGCGTGCATGCATGCCAAGTCACTACAGTCGTGTCCGACTCTTTGCGACCCTATGGACTTGTAGCCCGCCAGGCTCCTCTGTCCATGGGATTCTCCAGGCAGGAATACTGGAGAGGGTTGCCACGCCCTCCTCCAGGGGATCTTCTTGACCTAGGGATCGAACTCGACTCTCTTACGTGTCCTGCATTGTCAGGCATGTTCTTTACCATTAGCGACACCTGGGAAGCCCAGAGGGTGGGAGCCCTACAGACCTGGGTTCAGATCTCCAGGCCGCGAATTACAGAGCATGACTTTATTAATTCAGCCAGTGCTCATTGGCGAGGTCTGCCCTGTGCCCGGCTGTCCCGCTCACTGTGGACACCGGCGTGAACACAGCACACGTTCCCTGGCCAGCTTGGACTTTGTGTTCCGGGGCCGAGGCAAGTTCCTCAGCCTCTCTGCGCAGCAGTTTCTGTGTCATTCCGCCTTTAGTTTTTGAGAGTCTGTTCTGTGCTTGGCGCTGGCAACAAAACAGACCTGGTTGCTGCCTTCATGGCACTTACAGGCCAGTGAGTAGCTCAGTTAGACAGATAATTACATGGATGATTAACCACAACCGTGACGGGTGTTAGGCGAGCACACAGGTTGCTTGGAGAGCATATAATGGGGTGACCTGACCCGCTCTGGTGGGTCTCATCTGTAAAACAGAGCTAATGACACTTGGCCACAGGCTAAGTAGGCTCTCAGTAAGTGGTGACTGTTAACACATGCCACCGGACAGATAGAATCCTGAATTCCCTACATGAACCATCATCGCACAGGCAGGCAGCTGGCACTGCTCCTCCGCCGGTCAGGGGAGCCGGGGTCCAGGCCCACGTCCCCTGAGCAGGAAGCCCGTGGGCTCCTTGGAGGAGAGTCCTGTCGGTGACACCGGCTCTGGGGAGGATTAAACGAGCTAATTCCTGTAGTGTGTTTGGAACAGTGCGGAGTGTGGCGGAGCCAGCTCAGTGCCTTGTCATTATCAAGTTGCTTCTGCACACAGACCAGACTCTGGGTTCCCCAACTGAGGGGAGCCCACCCCTCACCCCCGGCTTTTCTTCAAAACTCAACAGAAGGAGGGGCAGCTGTCACTTCCTCAGGGGCCAGTCCAGCGTCTCACCCCTCCAGCTTTCAGCCTTCCCAGCTGTGTCTTACCAGAACTTAATTTCTGGGAATGGCTTGTCCCAGAATCCTTCATTTTCACCCCTGCACTGATGGTTCAGGGGGTGGCCAGAGTGATGGTAAATTTGGATCCTTGGCCAGTCACTGTGAGTCTAGACTGCTGGAGGGAGCCCCTGGCTGCCAGCCCCTCCCTTGAAGACTTCTGAGCTTCAGCCAGGTGTCCAAAGTTACCCATCAAGAAGGACCCCCAAATGCAAGGGCCACAGAGGGGTCCCGAGAGCTCCCTCCTTAGAGCACTTCCACTGTTGCCCACCTGTCTGCCTGGAGACCATCTGACCAGACACCAGGCAGGGGCCAGCCCTGACTGCTTAGGAACATGGGGCATCAGTTGCTGGGGCCAGTATAATGTCCACTGAACCTCAGGGGTTTGCTGCCACTAGGCAGCCCCCGACTGGGGGTCCGGCTGCGGTTGTAAAGTCAGGGCAGGTCGTCTCTGACTGCTGGTCAGTGGGGCCTCGGAGCTCAGCATGCCCTGCGGGGGACACGGAGCTGGGTGCCCACCTGCTGCTTCTGGTTCCCCCTCCCTGAGTCCACCCCCACGGTGAACAGCGTGCAACTCCGTCCCTGTGGCCCTCAGGGCGGCCTCCGCAGCACTGTTTCACAGTGAGACGACAGACGCCCAGAGAAGTTCTGTGACTTGCTCAGGATCTCAGAGTACCTGCTCCGGGGGTGGGGGGTAGGGGGTGGCACAGCTCTGGGCCCTCAGATCACTCAGAACTTTCCTCCTGTCAGCCGCCCCTCCCCATCTTCCCACCGCTCCACCTGCATGGGTCCTCAGAGAGGGGAAGGAAATCAGGCATCAGACGCCTGATGGAATTGCTGGAATTGAGTGGGCCTCCTCCCCTGCTGCGGGGGTTTCATGGGACTGGCTGTGGGGCTTTGGCAGCCTCAGGAGCGCCTGAGTTGAAGGGGCAGTGGGGGGATGAGTGGTGGGTGCACCAGAGGGGTGCTGGGGCCCAGCCTCAGCAGCCTTTTCTGGAGGCCTTGGCACCAGAAGCCTTCAAAAGGTCATGATTTGGTAATTACAGGCTTCCTCTGACAGCCAGGATATAGGTCTTCGTGCACGTGTGTGTGTATATACATGTGTGTGTATACATGTGTATGCTTGCACACCTGGCACTCATGCATACTGGGGCTCTGGGGACCAAGAGGGAGCTGGGGTCTGGTTAGTGTCTGACTTCCCCTCTGTCCCATACAGGTCCGAGAAGCCAGGATGCTCATGGGACTCACAGCCCTGCTCCCAGGCTGGCGGGGGGAGGGGGGATGGACCCCCCACTGGTCCCACCGCGCCCCTTCCTTCTGCTCCCAGTGTGGACAGACTGAAAGGGCCCAACGGTGCTGGGAGGCTGGGCCTCACCATGCCCTCTCCAGCAGCCTGGGGGTGTCCACAGGGCAGGGGGCAGTGCTGGACCCCGAGATGCTCCCTGCCCAGGACAGCTGCCCGCCAAAACCAGGTTCCCTCAGGGTGGGCAGCCCTCCATCCCCTCCACAAGAAGCCAGGAAGCCTGAGCCCCTCACCCGGCCCTCTGGGACCAGGGAAGGACTGTGGCCGGGTGGGGGGCAGCTCCCCTCAGGTGTTTGTGGGGAGGACACCTCTGTGTGGGTCGGGGCCCTCTCTGGCCACGGAGAGCCCTCAGAGGGCTTCTAGAACTGGGCTGAAGCAGTGACCCCGGGGAGTCAGCAGTTAGGGAATATTGCAATTAGCGTGTAACTCCCCCATTCCATGCATTTGTACAGAGTGTAGCGGCTGCAACTGTGAGCCTGGCGCTAGGGAGGCCCGCAGGCCGTGCGTGAGACCTATAGGCCCCCAGGTATCCCAGGTGTCCTGCTTGCCTTGGCCCAGGTGGTCACGGGGCAGGCTGCCCAGCGGTCAGCTGTGGAGGGAGGGCAGAGTCATAGCTGACAGGTGTGGGGAGGAAAGGAGTGAGCAGGCAGCCCCTCCTGATGACTTTGCTCTGAACTGATGGCTGCGGGTCGGGCGCCTCCTCCCTTTGGAAGCTGACTGGGGGAGCTGCTTTCCTGCTGCTGCAGGGAGGAAGCCCTCTGTGAGCTCCCCTCAGCATCAGCCATGTCCCCCGACCCGCCTGTCTCAGGCTGGGGGCCGGGCCCACAAGTTCCCTCTTCCCACCTGGAGGGGTGGGTCGTGCCTGAGGGGTGAGGGGCTCAGGGCTCGGACCCCGGAAGGAGGCCAGGGACCTGACACCCAGCCTCCCACCGGGAGCCCAGGAAGGTGCAGGTGTGGCGGTCCACGCAGATGGGAAGCAGGGTGAGGTGCCGGGCACAGGCCTGCTCTCCCAGTTTGCTTCTCCCCCGAGGAGGCGAGGCGCCGCGCCGCTTTAATGAGGCCGCCCTGGTTCTGAATCAGGCCTGGCCTTGCAGGAGACGGAGGGGAGGCAAGGTGGGAAGCTGGGTTCGCTCACTGGTGCTGGGCACTGGGCTGCTGGGGGCCAGGGGCAGGACAGCCACCCCAGGTCTGCACTTCCCGGGGAGACCCCGCCCAGGGGGCATAGGCAGTGAGAGCAGCCAGGCCACTCCTGCAGAGCCCGGGAGGCGCCCCGGCCCCCCCTGGGGTGTGGAGGGGGCGAGAAGGCCTCCCAGTCTGTGCCCCACGGTTGTCTGTCCTGCAGCTGAGATCTCGTGTGCGGCTGGAGTGGACGGCCCACGTGGGGACCAGGCTCTCATTGCGAAGTGGAGACTGACAGGCGGGGTATGGCCTGGGGCACCGGTCCATGAACTCCTGGGACAGCAGTTCTCAGCGTGGCGCACCGACCCAGGGGTGGGGGGGCCCGGGCCTCGGGGCTGAGATGCAGAGTCAGTGCTCTAGCCCCGGGGGTGATGGAGCTTGGCCTGGCCCTCCTGCGAGGCTGAGGGCCCACTCCTCTCTCTGCGCCATGAGCCAGGTGCGGGCAGGCCCGCGATGGGCCCTGCATCTGCATAGCTGCAGCTGCGACTCAGCACCCTGGGCTCCAAGGCGGGAAGGACGGGAAGTCTTGCCTTCTGTTCCGTGGCTTTCGCGCCTCCAGCTCTGAGAAGCTGCGGTCAGGTCACCCTGGGAAGATGAGTGGAGCGTGGGGCCAGGAGGCCTGGAGCCGCTAGAAGGGTGGCCTCCGGGTGAGAGTGAGCGCTGGACCGGAGGCCCCACATCCTGCTCCTTGTGGTCACGTGGGGTGAGGGACCACCCTGGCACATGGCTGCTTCCTGGTCAGCCGTCCTGGGCTGCCCACCAGAGTCCAGGAGTAGGGGAGACCGAGACAGGAAAAGACAACCCCTCCTGTGAGAGGGGTCAGTGGAGCAGTGTGTCCTTTGCTGGGGTGGGTGTTCAGACCTGGATGTGCTCCACAGGTTTTCCAGCTGCAGTGGGAATTCTTTGCTCTCTCAGCTCTGCCCCATTCAGCTTATCCTCCCCGTGCCCCTGAGATGACTGGAGGTGGCCCTGGGCTTGACCAGTGGGCAGAGAACTCAGGAGTGATTGGAGCCTCTCTAGGGTCACTTGGGACCCCCATGGCTTGAGTTCTGTGGCCCTGCTTAAAAAGATCCACGGTGCCCCTCTCAGCCCATGCGGCCTGGCTTCCCTTTCAGAGAGCACCTCCCTCTTGTCTGGGTTTGGGACACCTCCAGGCGTGTGGCTCTAGAGTGGGCAAGATCCACAGTGCCACAGACAGTGCGTCACTCCTGCTGCAGTGAGGGCAGCCTGCCCATGGGCCCTGGTCCCTCTCGCTCCCGTTCCTTGGAAATCGAGGATGAACTTGACCCTGAGGCTGCACCTTCAGGCCACAGCTCCTCCTGCAGTTGATCCGGGGCTGAGGGGCTGGGAGGCAGGGGCTGGCGGGAGGCGGTGGGATGGTGCATCCGCGTCAGGACTTGGGCCTGCCCTGGTGACACGTGCTTGGGGAAGGACGAGGGGAAAGGCATGTATGGAAGCGTGTGGACTCATGCAGTCCTTTCAGCAGCAGGCTGGGCTCGCCTGGAACAGGGGCCTCTCAAAGCAGCGCTCAGCCTCAAGAATCCCTTCTGTGTCCTAGGCCTCGGGGGTAGGGGGCAGCGTCCTGACACTGGCAGGCCCCCGGCCTGCAGCCCCGCACCCGTGTGCCCCCGGCCAGCCCCAGGCCTTCATTCACTCATGCCCCAGGAGCGTCCTGGCACCCTGCCAGGACCGCGCGGGCTGGCCCTGCCCTCAGAGCCTTCAGGTTGGAGGGAACTGGGCGGTAAACAAAAGAGGGTCACTTGGTTACGATCATGGTAACTGGTGTGGAGGAAGAGCTGCCCAGTGTCCCGAGGGTTTACGACGGGGCGCCCAGCACATGGGCTCATGGGGCCCACCCTGATACATGGCCGTGGAGGGGCCTTCTCCGCGGACGGGGGCCCCACGGGCACCGGCGTGGTCTGCTCTGCCTGTGTGACAGCGTGCGGCCTGCAGGATGGGCGAGGGGGTCTCTGCGTTGGGGGCAGGCTCTGGCGCTAGAGGGGCTGGGTGTCCCCTCTGCATGGTTCCCAGGCGGCCTCCGGCACTCACTTTCCCTCTTTGTCACTGCTCCTTCCTCTGTAAAATGAGGAGGTTGGGTGAGGAAATCTCGCTGGCCCTTCTCAGAGCCCCAGGAAAGTGTCTGTGGTTTGCAGACGCCAGGCTGTCTTTCGTCCCCTGAGGCTGGAACAGGGATTCGGGACGAGGAAGACTCCGTGACCCTTGCTGCGGAGAGCAGGGGATGGAGGCCAGGCTGGGCGCCCGGGGTTTCCCAGGTGGCCAGCGTCAGAGGTGGAGATGGACAGGGCCAGCCCACGGGACTCAGGGTGGACATCAGGCAGCACTTTCCTGCCTGCTGCTCTGAGACATCAGGCAGGTGATCAGACGGGTGAAGTGAGGGCGTTGGACAGACGCTCCAGAGAAGCAGAGCAAGAGCCTTTCAGGGAGAGTGTGCAGAGGCAGCGTGGTGGATGACCTTCCAAGGTCTCCCCCTCAGACAAGTCTGTGGCTCCCTCCTCGCCTTGCCACTGATGTCAGCGCCGTCTGGGTGTCTCTTGGAAATGAGTTTTTGGGCATAAACTGTCCTCAGTTCACGTCCCTTGATGACACATGTGGCTAACTGTGAGTTGTCACACTCCATCACATCGAGCCCAATTACACCTTTGCTCTCTTGTCCTGCTGTAATAGAAATATGGCTTCTGAGAAGTGTATTAGTTGCTGGTGGTGTGATTGCTGGGGAGGCTGGGCTTGGGGGTGAACGGAGGCCAGGGCGTTTCATGCTTCAGACCCAGAAACGAGGGCAGGAGACAGACTCCCCGGGGAGCCCTGGGACAGTGCTGTCCCTGGAAACAGGGGCAGTCAAACACCCTCTCCAGGGACCTGTGTGTCCTTGGGCTTTCTTGTTGTCATTACCCGTGGCCACAGGTTCTCCATGGGTGGCAGTCCAGTGAACCCCCAGCCCACTTCCAATGAGGGAGACTCTCCACGTCTTTAAAAATGATTCATGAGGTCAGAGAGGCCATAGGATTAACCTGACATGTGAAGTATTTCAAGTGGATGCAGAGGGTGCTTCTGAAGAGAAATGTATTTGGACATTAGGACAGAAGACCGAGCAGGTGGTGAGACGTCCTTCCTAGAGGAGGGGCTGGGCCGGGGTGGGTCTGGAAAGGGTAGGCTGACTGTGGGACTGCCATGGTCCTGGGGTCTCTGCGGGTGTGGGGGCGGCCGAGTGCAGGCGGGTCACTGCGTCCAGTGAGGGGGAGGCCGATGCGGGGTGGAGGGGCTTAGCAGGGTGATCGGCGCCGGGTGTGGTCCTGGGAAAGGGAGTGTGTGTGAGAGTCAGGCCTGCAGGAGGCCTGCAGGCAAGTGCCCCTTCCACCCACTCTGCTCATTTAAACCCAGGAGGCTGGGTCTCCCGCTGAAGTAGCTCTCTTTTGGGTGTGGTCCATTAACAATTGCAGAATGTTTGCCCTGCACAAGCCACCATCACTCCACCTTAGGGCTGAAGGGAGTTGAGAGCCAGGTCCCTGAGGAATATGGCTTCTCCGTCTTTCAGCAGGGACTCCAGTCTGGGGTTCTGGATATACTCAGCCCCCTTCTTTTCAACACAACCCTGATATTTTTCCAAATGTTCCCAGTGAATCTCAGGGTTTATGCTAGAAACACATAAAACTAATCTGAAGTTACTGTGCCACTGACAGAGGATGGATGCTCAGTGCTGTAATGTTTTGACCCCTTCCCTCACTGGACTTCAAGAACCCACAGGAGGGTCATAGTCCTTGGACCCTTGGTTCTGGACTTTGGATGTGTGACCTTGAAAGATCCTGACACCTGACCTCCAGCCTCTTGACATGACCCTTCTGAATCACCCCACATCCTTGAAATGCCCTCCTGTCACCCATATAGCCTCCACATTTCCCTTGTGAATTCCTCCCCCTGAGGCTCACTGGGTCAGTCCTGTCTTCTTGCTTTTAGCTGCTCTGAAAGGATCTCCGCCTCTCAGATCAGGTGGCCATGCCCAGTTCAGGTGATGAGCAGGTTGGGAGGGTGCACTTCCCTGTCTCCGTGCTCCAGGACGACTTTCTGTTCATTTGTTGTTTTAAATCTATTTTTTTTAAATTGGAGGATAATTGCTTTACAGTATTGTGTTGGTTTTTGCCATATATCACCATGAATCAGCCATAGGTATATGTATGTCCCCTCCCTCTTGAACTTACCTCCGCTTTAAAAAAATTATTTATTTTTAATTGGAGGATAATGATAGAAGGATGGAACCTCCCAAGGCACCTCCCGAAATGCTAAGGCCTCGGGGTGCTGAGAACACGGGCCACGGTGTGTGGCGGTTCAGCACCATGGACAGAGCCCCGTGCTGCTCCCTGGACCATCTTTGGTCTGGCTGGCCGAGTCCTAACCATATGGGGAGACAGAGGCTGGATGAGGGGAAACCTGGTGCGGTGGGCACTGTTCCCGCCCTTTGAGACATGGCCACACCTCCTTCTCTTCCTGGGTCCTTCTGTTTACAACAGAACGGGGCGATGGACTCCAAGCACCACACAGTGAGCCCCAGTGTCTGCATCGCCTTCACCACGAGGCCTTTAACAGCAGCAAGGCAGGCGTGGCCCAGGTTGGTGGGCAGTTGGCTTGCGGGTGTTGGGAATACACGACCTCAGGTCCTGTAGCCTGGCTGTGGTCTCCCAGCGTCAGTGACTTGTTGATTGTCTTTGTTCTTATGCCTCATCACCCATTCCTCTCATGTAGCATCCAGCCTGGGATGGTGGGAGGTGCCAGCTTTTGTGGTGGGTGCTGTCCCATGGGGGTTACCCAGGGCCCCTGCCCTGAAGTGAGGCTGGAATAGGGAGAGGGCTGCATAGGGATTCGAGATCAGTGGGTGGGAGCAGGTGATGGAGCTGTAGGGTGGAGGCAGCTGTAGCTGGGAGGAGGCGTGGGTGGGCAGGATGTGATGGGACCCAGTGCCAGGGAAGGTGGGCAGGGACTGGCATTGCTCAGGACTCAGAGGGCCCTGGAGCAGGGCGGCACTGCTTTCCAGCCTCTCGATGCACCTGGACAGGGTTGTTCCTCTGCTTCCAGAGCTCAGGACACCCTTGGGTGGAGGAAGCCTCTCCTGCCTCTGTCCCTTCCCTTCCACCCTCCCACCCACAGTGCCTCCTGGATTACTGTATGCCCTCCAACACTGATCATCCACACCCTCCTGGCTTCCTATCCAGGGCACATGGCTGGGCCAAAGGTCTAACGTTCATCCCTTGAGTTATGAGAGACAGCTCAGCTGCCACCCTCCTCAAGGGGCCACTAGGACCCTCCAGGATTTACTTAGCAAACGCAAAAACCCAGGCTGCACTCAGGCCACCTGCTGTCTCCCCTTGGGTGCCCCTCCGCTCACACTGCACTCAGAGATGCCAGGGGCCTGCTTGGGGTCCCTGCCACCCTGGCCTCCCCTCCCTGGCCCCTCCCCCAGACTGTGTGTCAGGCAGAGCTTCCCTGTGCCATTCATACCAGGTGGTCCACTGCCTTCCTCCCAGATGGGCAGGACCAGATGTGGAGCGTGCACCAGAGTGGAGCGTGCACATCTTGGCAGACAAGACCAGTGTCTGTGTGTAGACACAGAGCTCTTGAGGCAGGAAAGGAGGCCTGGGGCTTCCCTCTGGCACTGGGAGAGCTTGTTGCCCAGGTCCAGTCTGGAAAACCAGTGCCAAACAGGGAGGTGGTTCTGGGGAATGCGGCCAGGCTGGGGGAGCAAGCTGGGGCCCCTGCCTCACTGTGGGAGCTCCAAGCTCTGCCCTAAACCCGTTCCCCATCTCATCCCCTCTGGGGCCCCGTGAACAGCAGTGAATCCATGGAGCCTGACCGCAGCCCACTCTCAGGAAGACAGGTCGGCAAGGACTTGGGCTTGTTGGGTGTAAACCAGCATCCTGTTTGGCACTGGTCCCTGGAAGATGCTGAATGACTGTTGACCGGATGAGTGCTGGGCTAGGGGCCCTGTCTGCGGGCACTCAGCTGCGTGCTGTTTGAGGGGCCCTGGTGCCTGGCAGGTTCCTTTTTGTCTGCAAGAGGGCCTGTCCTGAGGGCCCGTCCTTTTTGTCTGCAAGAGTCCGGGGTTCTATGACCTCTCCTGGGGGAAGGCACCTTCAGGAAGAGGCTGGGGCTGCACTGGCAGTGGCATCTTTCTGGGGACATGGAGCTTGGGACCTTCTGCCCAGACACGTCTGCCACCAGACATGCCTGTTGACCTTGGTAGAGAGCAGGTCTGTGTGCTTCTCGATTCTTGGAAATCCTTGTCAGGAGGCTCCCGAGCGCTGGCCTCAGCATGGCCAGTGCCTTGCTGGCCATCTGTTCAGCAGGGTGACAGCCGTCTGGGTACTGTGTCACTCTGCAGAGGTGGGAGTCCATGGGACCCCAGTGGGAGAGACGGCTGGCTGCCATTAGGACGGGAGGTGGGGTGGCTGTGGGTCCCCGCCCCAGCTGCTCCCATGCTGTGTGCCTGGCTCTGGCCCTGACGGGGATGAATAATTGATGGTGACTAATGGATCGTCGCTGCTGCATGAGATACTCCGCGGGGACCAAGCAGGCTTGTGTAATCAGATGCTCTGCTGCCCTCCCAGTGGGTGTGGGTCTCCCGGCTTCCCTTGACTCTCAGAACCCTGGGGTGGAGGGTGCTTCCCAGAGTGAAGGGGGCATCTTTCTCACGGTGAACTTTCTGGGGGACTGGACTTGCCTGGACATCCCCCCTCAATTCTGGGGACTGGACTTGCCTGCTTTGTGGGGTGTCTCTACTGCCCGACATTTGGAATGCTGGTGAACTTCCAGGGGAGGCAGCAGGCAGCCCCGGGGTGTCCAAGAGGCAGTGGGACAGTGATAGTGGACGGGGGACACATGCCTGCCCCCCGATTCTTAAAAGAGTCCTGGAGGGCGGACTCATCTCACCGACGAGGAAGGACTCTCGGAGGAGTGAGGTAATGTGCCTGAGGTCCTGTGTCTGGTGGGTGGTAAATGATGTCACCGGGACCCCAGGATAGAATTAAAGCCACAGCAGCTGTGTGCTGAGAAGGCTGGCTGGCCCCCATGGGGGATGGGAGGATGGGAGTGTGTGTGCGTGTGTGTGTTGGAGTGTGTCTGCCGGCTCGTCCCTGCATGTGTGATGAGGGGTCTGCACTAGTCTTTCCCGCCTTCACCTGCCCCGGCCTCCCTGATCTCTGCAGGGTGGGAGTGCTCAGGGAGGACACGGGGATGGGATTCACTTGGGGGACTGGCTCCTAGGTGGGGATGGAGGGGTAGTTGCCCCCGCCACCCCCCGGCTTGGGTGGTGCCCGCCCCCTTGGAGCTGCTCCTGGGAGCGTTTATCCCTCCACGGACTTGCCGGCCACAACCAGAGCCTGCACATCCCGAGTCCCATGTGATGCTCCCTCTGCCACCCTGCCCGGGGCTCCATCACCTCCAGAGGTGGGCGAGGAGCTGCCTGAGGACCTGCTTCAGGCGCAGGCCACTGGCCCGCACTCACAAGTTCTGCAAGACCCTGGGAGATGGGCTGGTTCCTCCGACTGTTTCCATGTCTTACAAACTCCTTCCAGGGTCGGGAAGGGTTCCAGCCCCAGGCCCCCTGCCACCACTGCCTGGTCAGTCTGCACGTCTTCGCTGCAAGTTCTCCCATAACACCAGGGTTAGGGGGGGCACGCATGGTGCTTGCTTAACAGAGTGGAAAATGGGATTCAGGATTTGGGTGAAGTGCCAGGTGCCTTGGTAGCTCTCTCCAGGAGGCAGCAAAAGGTCCCCCGGGAGTGGCCCCTGCTCATGCCTGTGTCCTCTGTGAGTGTCCTCTGTGAGGAGAGTCATCTGTGAGAGAGTCCTCTGTGAGAGTGTCCTCTGTGAGGAGAGTCATTGGTGAGGAGAGACCTCTGTGAGAGTGTGCTCTGTGAGGAGAGTCCTCTGTGAGAGTGTCCTCTGTGAGTAGAGTCCTCTGTGAGAGTGTCCTCTGTGAGGAGAGTCCTCTGTGAGAGAGTCCTCTGTGAGAGTCCTCTGTGAGAGTGTCCTCTGTGAGAGTGTCCTCTGTGAGGAGATTCCTCTATGAGTGTCCTCTGTGAGGAGAGTCCTCTATGAGTGTCCTCTGTGAGGAGAGTCCTCTGTGAGATAGTCCTCTGTGAGGAGAGTCCTCTGTGAGAGTGTCCTCTGTGAGGAGAGTCCTCTGTGATAGTGTCCTCTGTGAGAGTGTCCGCTGTGATAGTGTCCTCTGTGAGAGAGTCCTCTGTGAGAGTGTCCTCTGTGAGCAGAGTCCTCTGTGAGAGTGTCCTCTGTGAGGAGAGTCCTCTGTGAGAGTGTCCTCTGTGAAGAGAGTCCTCTGTGAGAGTGTCCTCTGTGAGAGTGTCCTCTGTGAGTGTGTCCTCTGTGAGGAGAGCCCTCTGTGAGTGTG
>CM035280.1:68949825-68997809 GCA_020226075.1 Hydropotes inermis
CTCTGAGAGTGTCCTCTGTGAGTGTCCTCTGTGATGAAGTCCTCTGTTAATGTCCTCTGTGAGAGTGTTCTCTGTGAGGAGAGGCCTCTGTGAGGAGAGTCCTCTGTGAGAGTGTCCTCTGTGAGGAGAGTCCTCTCTGAGAGAGGCCTCTGTGAGAGTGGCCTCTATGAGTTTTAGAATAACAGGGCTATCCTCGCTGGTGCCAGGCCCAGAGGAGGAAGGTGCAGGCTGTGCAGAAGCCCAGTTTACAGATGGGGAGACCGAGGCTCACTGCAGCGTTCCTGATTTCACGTTGCAGGTGGGGGTGGGGGTGGGGAAGCACCTTGGTGTCCAGCCCGAGTCCAAGACCCGAGTCTGGGGGCCACAGTCAGGAGCTCATCCCACAATGATCCTGTCTGCCAGCCTGTGCCGCAGAGGAGGGGCACTGCCCTCCATGAACATCCCCTCAGCCTTCTTCCAATTTCAGCTTCAGTTCCGGGTTCGCTGCAGAGGACTCGCCATATAGGAAGGCACGGGGTGGAGGATGGGGAAAAAAGGACCCCAAAGGGAAAGGCTAATCGCATGGAAAAGATCTGTCCTTTAAAAACAGCCCTTCCTGTCTGAGCAGCCGCGCCGCAGCGTCACACCCTCCGCTCGCCCCAGCATCCAGTGGGGCAGCCCCTGCAGACCCTTCTCTGCCCAGCAGTGCCTCAGCCCCCAGCCCGGCTGATGGTCCCCTGGGGACAGGCTCTGGGCTCCTCTCTTGGGCGGGAGGCAGGAGGGCGCAGCACCCCCATGGGGGCTGTTGGGGTCGGGGCCACCTGCGGGACGCAGCTGCAGGGCCTTGCAAGCCTCACTCTCCAGCTGCCATGTTGTGGGGGGCCTGGTGCAGACGCTCACCCTGCGCTCCACCAGCTCATGGAGGGTGTGCTGGGATAGACTCGAGGGTTCTCCGGAGGGGGTCATCAGGAGGGCGTGCTCCGGATGGACAAAGGGACCAAGGAGTCTCGGGTGAAGACTCGGGGGGGCCGGGGGGCTGTGGGGAGCAGAAGGGCAGGGGTGTGAGGGGCCATGTGCAGGTGAGGAGCTGGTCCCCGGCCACGTGGGGCTCCCCCCCATGCTGGGGTGTGGAGAGTGGCGGGATGTGGGGGCAGAAAGCTCGGGCTGGCAGAGAGGGGCGGTGGCCCTCGAGGTGATGGGGGGCTCTGTCTGCCCCCCAGTAGAGTGTTCAAAGTGGGTTTCGGGACAGCTTGCCCTTGGCTCCCTGGGGGACCTGGGCGTGGGGAGCCCCCGCCCCAGGCTGCCGCCCCCTTCTCTTGGGCTGTTGGAGGCCCAGGCAGCAAGCCTTCACCCTCCCGGAGAGAGATGGTATCTGTTTTCTGAGACCCTGTCCGTTGGAGGTTAGGACGGGAGGTGGGGTCACAAGGACAAGCTCTGAGTCTGAACTGCTGAACCACCAGGACGGTCCCTGCCACCTGCTTTTTTAACTTACGTGTTACAGCCCTGACGCTGACCCCAACGTCTCTTTTTGGTCAGGTTTTTGGTTTTTATTTAGTATGTGTTTACTTGTTTGGCTCCGCTGGGTCTTGTTGCAGCACGTGGGCCTTTTGATTTGAATCTTTGGCATGCGGGATCTTCAGTTACGGCATGTGAACTCATAGTTGTGACAGTGGGCTCTAGTTCCGTGAGCAGGGATCCAGCCCGGGCCCCCTGCATGTGAGCGCCGAGCCTTGCCCCTGGACCACCAGGGAAGCCCTATTGCCATCAACTTCTCTCCTGGACAGAGCGGCACCTTGCCCTTTCCAGAGGTTTGTTAAAGTGCTCAGGGACCCAGGCCCACCGCCTGCCCTGGGTGGACCCTCACGTGTAGCGCCCTTTGTTTCTGGCTGCAGGTTTTCCTTCTCCTCTTGACTCCGTCCACCCTACCCGTGGGCCTGGGTCAGCCTCACCTGGACGTCAGGAGGCTGCTGCTGCCCTCCGACTCTGCACCTGGTTGCTTGGTCTCCATTCTTCTCGTTTTCTGCAGTTTCTCTCTGCTATGTCTAGATGCACATTTACTATTTCTGCTTGGGATTTGCTGGGTTCTTGAATCTGTGGGTTGATGTCTTTTCTCAGCCATAAATATCCTTTCCCATCTTTCTGTCCGTTTTTCCTTGCTGTGACTCCAGCTCAGGCCTTGTCTTCTCATTTTTTGCCCTTTCTTCTGCATGTGTGAGTGTTGGGCTGGGCCCCCTCTCCTGCTCTGTCTTCCGGTTCCTTCATTTCCTCCTTGGCTGCGTCACCCACAGTGGGGCCTGTCCCCTGGTTTTATCGTATTTATCAGCGACAGGCTTCACGTTCACGCTAGCCCTGCAGATTCTCACCCTGCGCCCTGTGGGTCTCCTGTCCCCTGCCCTCCCTGGTCGCACACACTCACAGCATCCTGTTTCCTTCTGGCCCAAGCTTTAGTTTCGTGCCAAGCATCAAGTGTGACATGCCCGGGGCTCTCTCCCCCTGGAGACGATTTGCATTTACTCCGGCAGGCGCTGGGGGCATTCCTTGAGCAGATGATTTCATTGAAGTTCAAGGCTTGGGTTTCTGTCACCAGAGCTGAAAGGTAAGGCCAGAAGTCCATCCAGCCCATGCTGAAATGCACATCCATGCTGGGACGAGGGTTTAGAACGACAGGTAGTTTTTATCAAAGTCTCTCCCAGGTGGGCCCCACCGCAGGGGGCTGCTCAGCTCTTCCTCCCGCAGTGTGGATGCCCTCAGGACAAATGAGCCTACCCTGGACTCCCGCCGCCTGACTGCGGCTCAGTGTCTCCTTCCTGGGTTTCAGACGCTTTAAGGTGACTGTTGGGTGGCATGGCGCTTTCCCCACCGTCTTCTAGGGGGCTGGTCTGAGCTGCCTGGTTTCCCTTTTCTGAGAAGGGTCTCCCTGTCTCGTCTGTGCACGTGTGGCTGCCTCGGCCTGATGCCTGCCCTGGCTCTGGTCGAGGGCTCGGACGGACGGCGTGGGGATGGGGCACAGGGGAATTGAGGGTGAGGCCCCGGGCTGGGCCGCGCTGACTGCTCCTCCAGACCAGTCCGTGGCCGTGGACGTGACTGATCACTGGCCCTGACTGGACTCGCCCGGGCCGCTCTGCCTGCGTGGCAGCCTTGGGTGGTGCGCATGGGCTCAGGCAGGGTGGGGGAGAGAGTGACTGAGCCAGCCTCCACACCCCACATTGCACTGTGGCTGTGTGACCTGTTGAGGGCCTGTGTTCACCAGAGACACGGGTGCTGGATAACTGGGATGAAAGTTAACACAGATCTGAGACTCAGGGCGCCAGCGTGCCCCCCTTCACCTGCTTCCTCAGCACTGCCTCAGACGGAGCGGAGAGGGGTTAAGGCACCTGGCGTGACCCCCGCCCCCGCGTTGTTCAAGCCAGACATGGCCGTTTGGATGTTGGAAGTGCTTTGGTCTGGGAGCGTGGTAATTAGTCCTGGCGGGAGCTTCATTAATCTTGATTTGGTGGCCAGTGTAGTCACACCGCCTCCTGCATGAAGTGACTCGGGAAGCTCAGCCTTCTCGGTGATGGCAGTGGGGGTTGGGGGGCTCGGGTTCTTCCCCGCAGGGTTTCAGGAGCTCCCCGCCAGGTGCCGCCAGAGGCTCCCTTGTGTCAGTGGAATTGGGCCAAGAGCACCCCTGTCTCCTGCGACCTGCCCATCTGGGTCCAGGGGTAATGGCACCCCAGACACCTTCATCTACCCCAGGGCCATGAGGCTGCATCCTAAGTCCTCACTGTGACCCCAGCTCCCTCCTCCCGGCACGGGGCCCTCACTGGTGATTGTGGGCGGCCAGGGACTTGAGGTGGAGGACAGGGGTGACCGCTGACCACAATCTTCCTTTTGGCTGAGGAATGTTCTGAAGTTAGCTGGCGGTGCTGTCTGCACACCTCTGACCTGGGGCTGTGCAGGGCGACTGGTGCTGTCCTTCGGCCTTCTCATGGGTCGGGGCACCTCTACACCCTGTGACCCTCAGAGACCCCCTCCCCTCGTGCCCAGGCCGCCCCTACTCCCACCCAGGGAGCTTAGACCAGAGAGACTTGCTTACACCCTGGGCACCGTCTCTGCACTTGTGTGAGACACGCTCTGAATTTATCAACCACTTCCACAGATGTTACAGCCCGCTTGCCCCCGCACCACAGCTGCGAGTGTGGATCACATTAAGAGAGTTTCAAAGCCCATCCTAGGCGTTTCAGCCACACTTTGTGTGTGTGTTGCAGAGTGTGCTGTACATGTGTGTCAGGAGTGTGTGCAGGTGTTTACTTACACGTGTTTGTGGATACGTGTGCACTGTTGCTGGCCCCTGAGGACCCTGGAATCCCTGTCCCAGGGACCCCAGACCCGGCCTCTGTTCTGCTCGTGCTGGGCTGTCCACCTGTCCACGGGGGCGGGATCCTGGCAGCGTGCGAGGGGCTGCTGTGTACTCAGGGCATCACCCCGAGGGGCTTCTTGAGAAAGTGTGAGCTAAAGTGTCAGCGCCTGTCTCTGGCCTGACCCGTATTCACACACACACACTCACCGTGCCAGTCTCCTGCTGCTTTCAGACCCACTCCACACCTGCCCTCTGCTTGGCTCCGCAGGCTGAGAACTCCATCTCCCGGCCCCTTTACCAGCTGGGATCTGGGCAGGTTCAGCCCCAAGGCAGGCACTGGCGAGACTGGAGGCCTGTCTCCCTTTGCCCAGGAGGCTGCTCTGGCAGCCCCGTGTGTCTTCCGTAGCTCTGCTTCCTAACAGGCTTAGACTCTGGTCCTTAGGGCCACCCCGCCCCCTGCCCGTCTGCCAGCCCAGGGAGCTGTGGTTTCCTGCTAGCACCCCTCTGCCCCGGGAGCCCTCCCCCCGTTTGGCCCCTGCCCTTGCACAGTCCTGCCTCCTGGTGTTAAATGTGAGACAGAAGGGAGGTGCAGATGCCGGGGAGGCCTGGGCCATCGGCTTGCTCCGCAGGCCTGTCTGCCCTAGTTTCCTCGGTGGGAAATTTTCTGGTGGAGAGAATTTTACCATTTCCCCAGCAGATTGGACTAGATTCTGCTGAAATGGGCAGTCGAGCTGTCAGATCACTGGGGAGACTCAAGTTAAATGAGCTGTTTGGCATCCTGAGGATGAGGGATCATGTAACCTTTTTTCCTATTGAGAGCTGCTGACTAAATGACTTATTTTAGCAAGCTCTTTAAAGAAACAAACTATGCCCCATTTATCTGCTTCTTAATTTAATAATTGTGATCAAAAAAGTCAATTGAGTAAGCACAACAAATAATAAAAATATAAACTTGGACTAATGACCAGTTAATGTGGAAAGGCAGGACAAGGGATGGGGTGAAGGGCGTGAAGATGACAGGAGGGGGAACAGTAGGGGTGGGGATATCTGGGGGCTCAGAGAGCCTGGCTGGACTGTTTCTCTCACCCCCACAGAAGGGGGCTCTTCCTGGCCTGTGGGTTTCTGCTGCTGCTGATTACTGACCATCCACCTAGCATCCAACCTGAGGATGGTTCTATCACTCGTCACCGCTGTGTGAGCCAGTGCTGCTGCTGCTGAGTCACGTCAGCTCTGTGAATGCTGACGAAATACTTGCTCTGTGCCAGGCCCTGGGTTAGAGTCAGCCAGCGGCTCAGGGGCTTCCAGCCCAGGTGGGATGGGGGCTACATATGAGGGCAGAGGTAAGTAAGGAGCCTGGAGGTACAGCAGGAGATGCACCAACCCAGGTGAGGCTTTCTGAGCCAAATCCTGAAAGTGCATCCCACCTAGGAGAGCAGGGGGCGGGTTCCAGGCAAAGGAGACGGCAGGTGCAAAGGCCCAGAGGTGAGTGAGAGAGCCTGTGTCTGAAGCGTTATAAGACGTCGAGGAAGTGATAGTGTAGAGGGGACACAGCTGTGGCTGGGCCGGTGGTGCTGGGAAGGAGAGTTGGGGTGAACAGGAGATGAGTGGGTCATGATAGAAATCAAAACCGTGTCCAATGAAGCCTCAAGATTCAGCCATCAGTTTATAAGAACTACACGACAAAGCTACAGTAATCAAAACAGTATGGTGCAGGCATTAAAACAGACACACAGATCAATGGTGCAAAATAGAGAGTGAACCCCGATATAAATCCACACGTCTTGGCCAGTTAATTTATCACAAAGGAGCCAAGAGCGTACAGAGGGGAAAGGATAGTCTCTTCAGCCGATGGTGTTAGAAAAACTGAGCGCGTATCTTGCACCGTATACTGAAGTCAATTCAAAATGGATTCGAACATAACACCTGAATCCTAGACAAAAATATTAGAGAATACAAGGACAAAGCTTGAGATGATGAGGGAAACTTGAATGTGGAAATGTTACTGTACCAGGTGTGATATGGCCAGCTAGTCACATATAGTTTTTAAATTTTTATTTTATATTGGAATATAGCTGATTAACAATATTGTGTTTCAGGTGTATAGTAAAATGATTCAGTTATACATGTACATGTAATTATTCTTTTTCAAGTTCTTGTCCCATTTGGTTATTACAGAGCATTGAGCAGAGTTCCCTGTGCTGTACAGTAGGTTCTTGTTGGTTATCTGCTTCATATATAGCAGTGTGTACATGTCCACCCCTGACTCCCGGTCTATCCCTCCCCCCAAACTCTCCCCCTGGTAACCATGAGTTCATTGATCTATCTATCTATCTATCTATCTATCTATATATATATATATATATATTTAAAAGACGTTTTAGTTAGAGGCCTTCACTTATACTGAAGCATTTATGGGAAAAATGTCATGTTATCTGGACTCACTTCAAAATGCTCCTGCCCCAACAAAGGAGAGCATGAGGGATCTAGGCAAACAGGACTGCAAACTGTTTGTGAATGTTGGGGCCGGGGCCCAGCACGAGAGGCCCTTCTTTCTGCTTTTTCGTGGGTTTGGTAATACCCACAGTGGAACGTGTCTGTAAGAAGTTGACCCTATTTTGAAGTGGAGCCAACAGAAGCCCAAGGTGCTGTGAGCAGGCTCAGAGGTCCCAGGGGAGGATCCATTTGGAGGCAGAGCTGGGGCACTCACTGGGAAGAATTGTGCTTCCTGCCAAGGCTGATGCCCCTTGTCTTGGGGCAGAGGCTGTCTGCGCTCTGTCTCTTGGTAGCCGTGTGAATGAGCTGAGGAGGACCATCCATCTCTCCAGATAGCTCCTTCTCCTGGCCAGCTGGGGCAGCCTTGGCGGCCCCTTCCTGCTGCCTCCTGGATGGGGTGGGTGGAGGCCGCCAGCCTGAACCTGCCCTTGGGGTTTGGAGCTGAGGGTTCCTAAAGGCTTGTGGCCCCCTAGGGCCATCACTTCCTTGGCCTTTTTCTGACAAGGGGGGCTTTGCACGTGCCAACCTTGGCACCTAGTGCTTTGCCTGGTAGAGAGTAGTCTTGCAGAAGTACTGAATGAGTGAATGAATGAGCAAGTGAATGGAATGAATGAGTGGGTAAATGAACGATTGACTGAATGAGGGAATGAATGAATGAGTGAGTGAGTGAATGAGAGAGGGAATGAGGGAGTGAACAAATGAGTGAGGGAATGAGGGAGGGAATGAATAAGTGATGAGTGAATGAGTTAATGAATGAGTGAGTGAACAAATGAATGAGTGAATAAGCAAATGAAGGAATGAGTGAATGAATGAGTTAATGAATGAGGGAGGAAATGAATGAATGAGGGGTGAACGTGTGAGTGGGTGAGTGAATGAATGAGGGAGGGAATGAATGAAGGAGTGAGTGAGTGAATGAATGAATGAGGGTGTGAATGAATGAGGGGTGAACGAGTGGGTGAATGAATGAATTAGGGTGGGAATGAATGAATGAGGGGGTGAACATGTGAGTGGGTGAGTGAATGAATGAGGGAGGGAATGAATGAAGGAGTGAGTAAATGAATGAATGAGGGAATGAGTGAGTAAGTGAATGAATGAATGAGGGTAGGAATGAATGAATGAGGGCAGGAATGAATGAAGGGGTGAACGAGTGAGTGAATGAGTGAGTGAGCTGATGAGTCAGTCGATAAAGGATTACATGGTCCCCAGGGTGAGGGTTTTGCTTGGCCCATCGCCTGACAGCCCCCCCAGAAGGTGTCTGGGGCCAAGTGGGGGCTAGTGGCCTGAGGACCGAGGGTGAGCCGCGGCAGGAAGCCCTGCTCTGGAGTGCTTGCGGCAGAGAGGGGTGAGGCCGCGGTGGGACTGGGCGCTGAGCACCGGGCCCACCCACACGCTGCGGCCTGCAGGCACGGGGCCCCGTCTGCTTCTCAGGATGCGGTGAGCCCCCGGGTGCCTGAACTGAACCTACCTACCCGGAGTCTCTGGGGCTGGCCCTGGGGCTCTGTGCCTTACGGCGCTTCCAGGAGAGACTTCATGCACTTAGGATCCGGGAAGCATTTGGCCGAGGCTGCGGGTGGGGTCTCCCAGCAGTTGCGGTGAACAGACTCTAGGCCGGTGCCCCTCGCTGCAGCCTGTGAGCTGTGGCCCATGCCCTCCCATTCCTGGTGAGGAGACAGGCCCAGGGTTAGTGCAGATGTTCTGGGACCCCAGCCGGAAGGCTGCAGAGTTGGGACCACGGCCTGGACTCAGCATTACCCTGCCTACAGGGTTCCCTCCGCCTCCCGGTGGGTGTCCCCCTGACCACTGACCTGACCCCCTTCCTGCCCTGAGCTCAGGTAGATAGCGGTCCCTGCGTCCACAGCCTGTGCCCCGGTGGAAACGCTGTGTGCAGGGTGGCATCTCCCAGGCTGAGGGCTGGCTTGTTTTCATCTAAAGGCCTTCTGCCCCACGGGCCAGGGGACCCCTCCCGCCGGGCCTGGAGCCTGGTGGGAGCAGGGGGGGCCCCGACCTCCTAGCCCCGAGTGCCGCGTCGCCGGCTGTCACCTGCATGCAGATGGCAGACTGGCAGCCCATCCCCCGGGCTGGGCCAGCTTGGCCCTGCTCTGTCCTGGCTGCTCCCAAGCTAGAGCCACCTGTGCCTGAGAGACCGGCCGCAGAGTGGGGAGCGGGAGGGATGCTGCCGCCCCTCTGGTGAGGGTGCGGACCTGGGGGCGCCGGGGGTCACCTGCCCGGGCCAGGACCTTTCCTCTGCTGGCCTTGGGCTCACTGCCCTGGGGAGGAGTGGTCTCCAGCGGCCTGGGTCAGGCTTTGTTTCCCTAGCTGATTGAGTCCGTCCCTTTCTAATTGGAAAGGCAGAGTTGGAGTGAAAAGTTCCCTGGAAATGAGACCCAAGAACAGAAGAAGCGCACCAAGGCAGAGTGTGTGGAATTAGCGCGTCACCCAGTGGGCAAGGGGAGGGGTCCCTCCCCCCGGAGACCCTGCAGCAGCATCTGAGACAGCAAAGGGGGACTCTGTCATCTACTCCCCCCCAAAGAAGCTCCTTCAGAGAGAGGAGGGTGGGTGAGGTTGAGCCCCTTGGGTCTGAAGGCGTCTCTTCTTGGTGATGGAGACTCAGCCAGAGGCTTGGGGTTGGGGTCGGCACTGAGCGGTGCTCCAGCCACGGGTGCTGAGGTGCCCTCCCAGGCTGCACCCCAGGACCGGAGCCGAGGGCAGGGCTGCTCAGGGGCGGGAGGGGGGCTGGCTGCCAGGCCCCTGAATCAGAAGGGTGGACATCCCAGGCCGCCTGGCCGCCCCTTTCTAGAAGCATTTGGCCGCACTTTTCCTTGGGAAATGAGGACTTATAGGAAAAAAAAAAACTAACAGAAACCCCAGCACTGCATTGCAGAGCCGCTGCGCTCTGCCGGGCTCCTGCAGTCAGGCCCTAGTCACGTCTGCCCGGGGCCGGAGCCGGGGAGCAGGGGCCCAGTCCCACCCAGGGCCGGGGGAGGACCCGAGGGGCGTCTGCACCACCTCCACTTCCTGCCCGGCTGTGTCCAACCTGGAGGGCACATTTACCTGAAACCTGCCCTTTACCCGAGTCTCCATCCTCATCATTTCCCCTCCTTCTCCCTCAAAAGGGACCGGCATCCTCAACTGTTCACCCACTGCCAGCTCCCCAGGCCCCCAGGACAACTGGAGCTGAAGGGGCCATGTGGTCACCCAGGCCCCACTTATCAGACCAGCAGGGCCCCCAGGACCCTGGCAGAGACCTGACCCGCCCAGCCAGTCCGGGAGGGGCGCCGAGCAGGTCTGGGGCAGAGCCGGGCTGGGCTGGCTGCTGCAGGCGGCTGCGGGAAGGGGCAGCCGGATCCCAGCGCCACATGTGGGGTCAGCCGGACAGCCCCCTCCCTAGCTTTCTCAGAGCCCTGTGCCCCCCACCCTGCAGAGGGGAAGCTCTCCCCCAGCCACTGGCTGGCCCAGAGCCCAGACTGTGTGAGGGCTGTCCTCTGCTCCTCGTCTGGGGCACCTCCCCCACACTGGGAGCCAGTGCTGGGCAGCCCCAAGTGGGGTGGGCCCTCCAGGGTTCCTGCATCCTGGCATCGGCTGCCTGCTCCCCTCCCTGATCCCTCCCAGGGCCCGTGGTCACCTGGCCCCCAGCGAGAGGGCAGCCCTGGGAAGCGGGCTCTGGCTCGCCTGCAGGAAGTCATGGGGGCAGAAAGATGCCCCTGATCCTGGGTGTCTCTGCTGGAGGCTGCCTCTGGGACCCTCTCAAGGTCACTGGGGGGTCGGGACGAGCTCTCCTTGAGCTGGGCCTGCTGCGCCACTGGCCACGAAGAGCTGGCCCTGCTCCAGCTCACCCCCGGAGTCAGGGAGAGGCGGCTCACGTTCAGGGCGAGTCGTACATCTCTGGATGTCCTGTTTCAAGAAGGACACAGACCGACTGGTCTTGCCCAGAAGAGTGGCTGGGGTGGCAGAGGCGGTGGAAGACCCTGGGACAGGAGTGGACCGGCTGGGACCCAGGCATCGCCAGAGGCTCGCAGCTGCCCTCAGGGAGGGAGAGGGCTGGGTTCCTGGAGGCTGGATGCTCACTGCCGGAGGAAGCCTGGGGGGAAGGAGCCTGGTTAGGATAGGAACCTGCTCTGACTGCTCTTAACAGGGTGTGGACACTGAGAAGCCGGCGGCTGGCTGCCACGGCATGAGCAGAGGCAGGTCCATCAGGAGGCAAGTCGGGGTCCTGTGTGGAGGCGGCAGCCAGGTCTCACCTCCTCCCTCCGAGCATGGGCCCTGGACATGAAAAGGGACCTGGGCATGGGCGTCCGGCTTTGGAGACATGGGCAGGAAGGTCCGCCTCCCGAGGGCTGAGAGGGTTGTGGAAAGGCAGCACTCAGCGGGTGGGAGCCCCCTCGGGACCTCAGCTGCCGGCGATGTTCCCCATCACCCATGGCTCGTGGGCACTTGACCAGCTGTTGGTTTAGTAACAGATAGAGGAAACAGGGCACCTGCCTGAGTCTCAGATGGAGGAGCTGACCAGGACGGCCTCAGGAAGTGGGGCGCACGCCCGTCTAGGAGGGCCCGCGTGCGGGGGTCCAGGGCTCTTCTCACCCGAACGCCAGCCCTCAGCCTCCTCAGCCCCTCTGAGCGGACGCTGCGCACGCCTGCAGCCTGGGCTTCCCCGAGGCTGCCCGTGCCCCCTACACGTCTGCTCGATGCCCCGCAGGTGACTCGACACCCAGCTTCTGCTCACACCCACCTGCCCACGCCTGGGCTGGCTCTAGGGCTCCCTGCTGCCCCTCATCCACCCTGCACCTGGCTCTGTCCTCCCAGCCCCCGCCAGGGATGGTCACCTTTTCCGGGGCCGAGCAGGAGCTGCTGACTCTGCCTGCTGATTTCTGTGCAGTTTCAGGCCTCCACTCAGGCGCTGCTTCCTCCAGGAAGCCGCCCTTGATCGTCCTGCCGAGTGCCTCTGGTGGGCCTAGAGCACCCTCCCTCCCCATTCAAAGTTCCGAGTCTGTCATACGTCATGTGTGTGGTTGTACACTGTCAGGTCCCTAGGTGGACTGACACTGTGAGGACACGGCCTTACCCACTCTCCCTCATCAGGAACCCCCGCCCCCGCCAAGCTCCGAGTCGGACGCGTGGATTAGGCCATCCACAGAGGCTGTGGGGGTGAGTGAGCAGGCAGGGGTGAGGGGTTTACGTGAGGAAAGGCTGGAGGGAGACGCCCTGGCCCCTCTGAGGTCAAGGGTTGGGCTCAGTGCAGGTCACTCAGGTGCAGGCGCCTGTCAGGCTTGGCAGAAACCTGGCCCATCGGGGGGCATGGCCGGCCGGCGCGGGGCCTTATTGGCGGAGTGTGCCTTCCAGGGTCCGGTGCCTGCCGCTGCCAGGCCTGGAGCGATTAGTTATGTTAATTGGCTCATCCATTTGAGCAGCGGCTAAGGCAGTGGGGCCTGAAGACTGGGGAAAGACATTCAATTATTTGCACCGCGTCACCCTAATTTCCTCAAGAAGCTTGGCCAAGGAAGAGGTCTGAAAGCCCAATTAATCCCCCGTTGGGGCCTGGGGCGAGAGCGGGCAGACAGTGGGCCCTCAGGGTCTCAAGCCCTGGCACCACTGGAGATGACGCAGTGATTACCTCCCTGCCCCTCCATTAAGGACGTGGATTTGGGGGGCTCTGAGGTGTCACCCCAGAGAGAATAACTCAGCCGACGTCCAGCAAGTCAGCTCTGGGACAGCCCGCCTCTGTCCCCCAGCGCCTGGCCCAGCCACTGTTACCTCTTTCCCGGGTCGTGCAGAAGCTGCTCACTCCACCTGGTTGGTTTCTCTGCAGCCCCACAAGCCAGGTGGAGGGCACAGGGTGGGTGGCGTGGCAGGAGCGCCCTCCCCACAGACAACCCTGCACCAGCATCAGCTGCGCCTGCTTCACTGAGGGGACTGCCCTCCCAGCTGATGGTCAGCGGGAGTGAGCATCACTTCAGGCTCCACAGTCAGCTTGTGTGGCTTAGGAAAGCTTGCCAATGCCTCAACTTGCCAATTCTGCAAAATGGGTAGATCATATTGGCTAGAAACACACCTGAGACCTTTAGGAAAGAGAAAAGAAACAGTTTGGGAGCATTTCAGAACTGCTCAGACCCTAGGTAAGAGCTGTTAGGAATGCACTGAGGGGGCAAGGAGGACGAGCCTGGGTCCACGTCTGGGAGCAAAGCCGGTCGTGGCCACTTGTCAGGTGGTTAACGTCTGCAGAGCAAGTGCTTCTTTGCCATCTATGAATCAGTGTCTTCCGGAGGCACGTCCCCGTCCAAACCCCTCTCTGAGCTCCAGGCCACGTTTCAGGTGCGTTCTGGACATTTCCCCTGATTCTGGCGCAGGCCCCCAGTGGACTCCCAGCTCACACCTCCCCCGACTCCCGCCCCGACCCGGGCCCGTGCTCCTGCTCGTAAAGGGGAAGCTTACCCCCCTTCCAGTCACCTGCCCGACCCAGGAGCCATCCAACCCCATGTCCCCAGCTCGGGGTCTTCCTCCTAGAGTGTACATGCACCCCGCCCTCCCCCTTAGCCTGGCCAGGCTCATCTCCCCTGACCCAGCAGCTCCGCTGCCCACTGTGTGGGGCCACATGAGCTGTTCTGTCTCCCAGTGCCCGTAGTTATGTTTACACTATGCTGTGTGATGGCAGTATGTCTAAAATCACAGCATGCCTACCTTAATTAAAATACCTTGTCTATAAAAATGCTAACCTTGATTGGAGCCCTCAGCCAGTCCTTGTAGTGACAGTGGAGATCACTGTCCACCGATCGTTACAGAACACTAATGAAAACATTGACCTGTTGGGAGAATTGCCAAATGCGACACAGGGACACGCAGTGAACGTAGGCTGTTGGAAAGAGTGCCGGGGACCTGCTCAACACAGGGCTGCCCCCAGCCTTCTGCTAGTGCAAACGCAGTGTCCGCAAATTCAGTAAAGCTGTGTGTGGACCCCCAGCTCTGCCTGCCTCTGCTCGGGGACCCCTTGTCTGAACTCTGCCCTGTCCCTCCCATTCTCAGCCCCGCCCCAGCCAGGCGCCCTCCGCCCAGGGCCAGGGTTCCCCGAGCCCATGCACCTTGCTCCCTCCGGCTGTGCAGGGCTCGTATCCCAGCCATCTGGAGCCGGCCAGCAGGGCTTACTGGATGGACGCACGTCCAGGGGGTGCGGGACAGGGGGGTCTTCGCCAGCGTCCCTTCCCCGAGGCCGGCCTCCCTTGAGGACTCACCCTGTGCCTCAGTTGTGCTCCTCCCCGGCAGGCGGCTCACGCCCTGAACACAGGCTTCAGGCTGCTCTTGACGCAGTCACAGGGGCGGCTTCCTGAGTTCTCGGGGAAGATCCTCCTTGCTCAGACCCAATTCCTTCCCTCTTCGGCAGCCTCTGCCAAACTCCGCTCTCCTCGGAGCCTGCGTCTCTGGCCCGAATCTGGAGAGAGGCCCGTGTGGGAGACGGGGAGGCGTGGGCAGGGAGCGCTGGGTTTGCAGCCGCTGGGGCCCTGGCCCTGGCCCCTCATTGCTGAGTGAACTTGGGCAAGTCATTTGCATTGTGGAGCCTTGGTTTTCTCCGCCATGAGCTGGGCACAAACACCCGTCTCATAGCGTAACTCAAGGACCGGGCAACACCCAACAGTCCGCAGCCTGTCCAGCTTACAGGGAGGAGCACTGGCCCGGCCTTGCTCGGCCAGGTGGGGGCAGGGCCCAGAGGAGAGCCTGCACCCTCCTCCCCTGCTGTGAGCCTGGGCAGGCCACTGCACCCTCCCTGCCCCTGTGAAACGGGCACAGGAGCACTCCTCTTGCGGGGCTTTGTGTGTGTGGGGTGAGTGGAGTCTGGTCCATGGAGAGTGCTATCCTCACTGTCGTCATCTCAGACCCTGACCCCCACCTGCTCCTGTAGGAACCCCCCTCAGCCGGCCGCATCCCCCCACCACCTGCGGGAGACCTGTCCGCCCAAGCTGGCCTCATCCCCCCACCTGCTCCTGCGGGAGACCTCCCCCCTCCCCGCCCCGGGAGCCTCCACAGCTGCCTGCGAGGTGCCTCCTGGCTGCGTGCCCACTTGAGAGAGAATGAGAACCCCCAGGGGTGAAGTGCCCATCTGAGGGGTTTCCCGGCAGGTGGTGGGGGCCCTGACCTGCTGCCCAGGTCCCTGGGTCAGAGGAGGTCGGGTGCTGGCCACCTTCCCCCACCGGAGGGTCCCTCCCTCTGACTCTCAAGCCCTGCTGTGCGGTCCGGCTCGCCTGTCAGCTGCGTTCTCTGTTTTCGACAACCTCTTTATCAAAACCCCCAAATCTAACGGCTGCCAGGCCTGCTGCCCGCCCCCCCCCCAACCGGACAGCTATGGATACGGCGTGTCCCCGGGGCGGCTCTCCAGCCCTGTGTGACGGAGGGATGCAAACGCTTGCTGGGACAAGGGGACGGGGGGTGTCAGCCGCGGCCCGCAGGCCTCACACGTGGCACACGAGCCACTGCTCTGGGAGAGGCTTGGGGTGAGCAGGTGCCGGTTCCCACATCGGCGCCTGCAGAGGGGGCGCCGAGCTGATGACTCTGGGCCCCGACATGGCCCAGACGCCCTTCCACGTTTCTCTGTGTTTTTGCTCACACAGTCTTCGCAATGATCGGATGAGGTGCAGACCATTGTGTCCCCATTTGACAGAGGAGGCACAGAGATGCTATGTAACCTGCCCAAGGTTCTGCAGCGGCTAGGGGGCACAGCCACGATCCTCTCCCGGGCCCCTTTTGACGGCCGCCCTCCTGCCAGGCCCACAGCAGTGGCTGCAGCTTCGATCGGGGGCAGCTTGGGGGTCTCTGTGGAGGGCCGTCGGGGACCCCTCCCGGGCCGTGAGCGTGGACGTAGCCGGACGTGGCTCTTGGGAGATGCTGTGCTGGCATCTGAGGCTGACGCGGGGCAGAGCCAGGAACCAGGGTGGGGGGGGCGGGCCTGGGTGGGGAGGGATGGGGGCTGCAGCTGCTGTCCGTCCATCCGTGAGGGCTCAGGAGCTGCTGGGTGAAGGGGGGCGGGGGGCAAGGAGAGGAGCCCCTGGGAAGAAGGGCGGGCGAGGAGGCTCCACCCTCCATCCCCTCCTTTCCAGCAGGAGCTGACCGCCTGCTCCAGGCACGGCGCTGGTCTCTGCACACACCTCGTCCCGTTAGTCCCCACAGTGGCTCCGGCTTGGAGTTGGAATTGGAGTCCTGTGTGGCAGGTGCGAAGCCAAGGCTCAGGGCTCACCCAAGGTCACAGTGTACACAGTCAGTGCCAGGACTCCAGGAGCCTCAGAGCCACAGAGATGCCGAGGTGGTGTGCTGCTCCCCTCCAGAGCGCGTGGTCTGGGGAGGGGGTGATGAGAGCAAGGAATGACCGGCGACCAGTGCTCAGAGGACACGCACAGGGAGGCGATGGAGGGGAGGCTGACGGCTCGGGCAGAGGCTCTGTGCACAGAAGGAGCACCGCCCTCAGCGCAGCTGGAGCACGGGGCTGGGGGCAGAGCAGGTGCAGCTGCAGGACCGTGTCCAGTGAGGGGGGTGCCTCAGGGGAGGTGGCAGGGTCGGGGAGGCACAGAGGGAGGTAAGGAGCCCCTAGGACAGGCATCACGACAGGTGTGCCCCCAGCTCACACGGACTAGGGGAGGGATGGCGTCTGGGTCACAGGACCCAGCTCCACACCACACCACACCCCGAGATACAAGCTTGCGAAGCCTTTGGGGGCTTCCTGGGGCCCACGGGGTGAAGGCTGCCCCACTCACTCTGCTGCCTCTTGGGGGTGTTTCCAGGCTCAAGTGAAACAGAGGCTGGAAGTTGTCCTGACCGCCCTCCCCGGGGGAGGGTCCTAAGCTCCTCTTCGCCAGGGGCCACAGCGTTCCTACTGCCCTGGCCAGCCTCTGGCTGCCCCTGCCCGTGCAGAATCCATTCCCAGGGAGGAAGGGCATGCTGGAGGGAGCTCTGCCCTCCAAGGAGCAGACAGCCCTCCATAAATGCTTTGTTTTCTGTAATTAGGCCATTCCACCCCTCCTTGGACCACTTTACTGGAGGCAGCTTTGAGTGACGCTCAGCGGATCTTTTGCTCCGTTTTACCAGAAGGAGCCACGAGGCCCATTTCATCCATCCCCCTGTGTCCAGCCAACATCACGGTCCAATCATCAAGCAGGGTGGCGTCCCCAGACCCTGGGCATCAGGAAATACCAAGCGTTTAACCTGAGTCCAGCCTGTGGTACTTTCAGCTCCTTCCCTCCTCCGGGAGAAGACACTTTGTGGGCTTCAGGGGAAGAAGCTTCTCTCTCTCCCAGGAGGGACGGGAGAGCGACCTTGGGGGGCAGGTCCCCTCTGTGTTGACCAGCAGCCCCCGGGGGGCTTCTGGGAGGAAACCTCTCCTCCTGCCCAATAGCTGACCTTGAGCCCCTGACCCGCGGGAGGCATGTGAGGGGTCAGCAGAATGGGCCAGCGGGTCTCTGCGCCGCGTACCCTCGCCCCCCTTTCCGCCCGCGTGCCCCCAGCCAGGAGTGCGGGTGGCACACACTCCCGCGCTTGCAGCCTGTAAACCCCGAATCAGCGTTTTCCGCAGACCTGGCCCGTGCCTGGCTGGTCGGTGCCCAGCGCCAGCGCTGCTGCGCCGCAGTGCGGTGGCCGCTCGGTCAATGTGGCTGGCGGGCTGGGGACGCAGGGAGGGGGGGACACCGAGGGGGTGCAGGGCTGGGGGCTCCCGGGGTTCCTCGGCTCTGACGCTGCAGAGGTAAGGCGCCCCGGGGAGCCCGGCTAAGTTCTCTCCCAACACACCGGATTTGGGGGTGTCACTTCCAGGGTGAAACCCCGAACTTGATTCCGGATTCTGAGTCTGCAGGCCGGGAGCAAGCAGAGAGGGGGGAGCTCCTGAGAGCCGAGCGGAGGGGCGGGGACGAACCCGGGCTCCGGGCGGGCGCGCCGACACCAGCCAAGTTCCACGCGGCTGAGCGGGGGGCGCAGGTCCGGGCGCTGGGTGCCGAGGCCGGAGGAGGGGCTCAGGGGTTCCTCGTCCCCGCTGCCCTTTTGGCAGCTGTGCTGGGGTGGCGGGCCCAGGCCCGGCCTTCCCGAGAGGCCCCACGGAGGTGCCCTCTGGGAGCGGGGTCCGGGGTCCTGTGCCCTCCCCGCAGGAACCCTCCGCCTGCGTCCTGTCCCCACAGGGGCGCGGGAAGAGCCTGGGCTCCGGAGGCTCCCTGCCTCCCCCAGCCTTTGTCTCCGCCGCTCTTCTTCGCCTCCCTTTTCTCTTCCCGACCACGAAAGCCTTCATCCGTAGCCCCGGAGCAAATCGGCTCCCTCCCGCCCGCAAGCCGGTCCCCGAGCGCGGGGAGGCGCCCGCCCGCCGCCCCTGGCAGCCAATCCCGGCGCGCGAGAGGCTCGGAGCGCCCGTGGGTGGCGGGGCGCGCCGGGTGTCGCCGGGGGCGCGCGGCCGGCCCCGCCCACCGCAAACTTCTCCCCCTCCCCGGGCCCGAGCGGGGCGGGTCGTGAGGCGGGGGTCGCGCTGGGAGGCCGGACCCGCGCCGAGTGCGGACGGCCGAGAGCGGCCTCGGGATTGGCAGGCGGCGGGCGCGGGGCAGGTGTTACTACTGCGGCGCGAGGGAGCGGGCGGAGCCGCCGCGGCCGGATGCCGGGACGCGCCGAGAGGGGCCTGCGCCCCGGGAGCACGGCGTCCTGCCCGCCGCTCTCGCCGCGAGCTTGGGTCGCCACGCCGAACCATCTCCGGGTAAGAGCGCGCGCGCGCGGGCGGCCGGGCTGGGGGCGCAGGCGGTGCCCGCCTGGGACGCTCGGACGCTGGGCAGTGGAGGACGGCGCTCCGGGAGTCCGCGCGCTTCGGGAGCACCCTGATGGTTTAGGGGGAGAATCCGGAATTACCCCGGGAACCCCACGGCGGAGAGTGGCTGCGGGCGTGGGAACCCGCCGAGGACCTGGCGGAGCGCGCTTCCTTTCTGCGTCCCTCTCCCGGCGGTGGCCGTCCGGGTCTGGGATGGGCGGCGTCGTCTTCCGCCCCTTCCTCTCCCAGAAACTTTTTCTACTCCAGCCAGCGCGCGGCCAGTACGTGGGGAAGCGAGGCCCCAGGATCCCGGCCAGCGGCGTAGCTTGGAGAGATCGGGGTGGGGTGGGGGTGCCGTAGGCGCGCAGGTTCTGCTCATTGTTCTGTGTGACCTTGGACGAGCGGCCGCACCTCTCTGAGCCTTCAGGTGATGCGATGCCCCGTGGGGAGTGGGGGCGTGTGGGGGCAGGGCGGTGGGCGAGCAAGCGCACGGGCGCACCTGCCGGCCGGGCCGCCTAGCAGGGCGCCGACTCCGTTCCCCGCGTCTGCGGGAGCTCCGCGCGGCCATCCCGGTAGGCGGGTGGCGGTGTGGAGCTGCGCTCCTGGCGTGCCAGGCGGAGTCGGGAAGCTTCCATGTCCACCCCGCCTGTGACCTTGGACAACTCTTACCCCGCCAGGCCTCAGTATCTTCATCTGGAAAATGGGGGTTTGGAGTGTATGGTAACTGAATCTCTCCCAGTCCTGCTGGCTTGCCTGCAGGTGGGGTGCGCTGAGGGGATGGGGGCGCACCCCTCTGTGACCTAGTCTCTGGCGAGAACTGCAGCGTCCTCCCCCGCAAGGCAGCGCGCCTGAGACTGTTTGCAACACCACACAGCCTCCTTGCAGGGGCAGAGCCTTACCCCAGAAGGGTTCCCAGCGCGGCTCAGGAGGCCTGGGGGCTCGGGGTGTCACGGGCCCCCCAAGGTCACGCTGTGTGCAGATGATGAGGATGCCTTGAAAGGCCGCACTGGTGGCCCTGGACGCAGGAGCTCAACGCGAGCCCGCCTGGGGTGCTCTGGCTCTCTTCCAGCTGAGATGAGCGGGGAGCTCTCCGTGGGCCTCAGGGTGCTGTGGGGAGGCTCCTGCTTTAAGGTAGGAGGCCTGAGTCTAATTCAAGGTGCAGCTTCTCATTCCTGTGACCTTGTGTGACCTTGGGCAAGCCCTTTCTTGCTTTCCTTGCCTGGACAGGGCAGGGGTCCAACCGGAGGGCTTCCTGTGACTCCTGCAGTCCTGTGGCTGCAGTTCCAGGTGGAGTCTGATCAGAAGTGGGCTCGGCTGGGCGATGGGGCCCGCAGCCCTGGAATTCCCAGCGCACGTCTGTCTGCAGAGTGGAGGCCCTCGAGGCAGATACTGGGTGTGAGTGGGCCACGGGCAGGCATCCCTGGGGGACCCGGGCTTACCGGTTAGTGGCTGTGTGACCTTGAGCTTCAGTTAGTTGCCAGGATGAACTGATAACAGCTGTGGGGTTTCAGTTGCCGCGAGGAGTGAACAAGCGACACGTGTGCGATGCTTCGTGTGGTGCTGCGTCCTGAGTGGCTGCTGCCCATGAGAACGATAAGGACCTGCAGGGGGGCGAGGGTGCCAGAGGAGGGGCAGGGGACCTGCCGTGTGATCACCCAGCAGCGTCGGCATCCCTGCAGAAGGGGGCAGTGGCTCTGCCTCTTTCCCTGTCTGTGTCTTTCTGTGTCTCTTTCTTGGATCATTAGAGAGCTTCTGTGGCTGAAAATTCATGGGCAAGAAAGTTGCTGCTTGACTTTAATGTCACGCTTCTTTTCTGCTGTTTCCCCTGCCCCACCTCCCATCCCTTGTGAGGTTACAAGATGGGTTCATTCCATTTGCTCCAGAACCTTCCAGGAAGGAGCCAAGAAGGGCCAAGAGAGGGTGAGGCTGGCCCCCAGAGGGAATGGCTGGAGGACCCAGGGCAGTGGCGGGAGGACCCCCAGGATCCTGGGGTGCCAGTGTAGACTGCGGGCTGCCCTGGGGTGCGGAGTGGTATTACCCCAGGCTCACTGTGTGACCGTGGGCAAGGTGCACTCAACTGCAAGGGACATGGTTGGTCTAGCTGCTTGAAGGGCCTGTTGGTCTGCCTTTGTTGAGGCGGGGGGCAGAGTCCCACGGGCTGTGCCTCTCAGCCCCCCATCCTCTGCTGGGGTCCTGTGAAAGCCTGGGGCGGTGGTGACATCTTGGCAGGAACGCTGATGGTTAAGAGCAGACAGATCCAGGCTCCCATCTTGGCCTTTTCCTTTTAGCTGGGTGAACTTGGGAAAACTACTTGACCTCTCTGAGGCTCAGTTCTGTCGTCTGTGAACTGGGAACACTGTTACCTACTTAGCAGGGAATAATTCACATAAACTCCTGGGGTGTGGGCAGTTCCTAGTGTGAATCATTTCGCTGCGTGCTGCCCGGGGAGTGGCCTTTTTGAGGTTCTGTGTCGTCACGGGGGATGCAGGCTGAGGCAGAGTGGGGACCGTCAGCACGCATGGGGCTGCAGGCTGGGGTGAGTCTGCAGAGAGGAGTCTGGGCCAGCAGAGGCCCCTGGTGCCCAGGGGCAAGCAGAGCCCGGCGGCCTCCATCCAAGGCTAGTCTGAGGAAGGGGCCTTAGAGAGGGGTTTGGGGGAAAGGCCTCACCATCCCAGGGCCATGTTGAGTGAGCCGCATCCTAGGGCGCTGGGGGGCGCCTCGGGCATCATGTGTTCAGTGTCTGATGAGTTGTCGGGGAAGCGGGGTTCAGAGTGGGGGAGTGCCTTGCCCGGGATCACACGGCACGTGGGCATTGGAGACGGGGCTGCATCTGCCTGGTGGACTCTCGGGCCAGCCGCCCCTCCCCTCTCCCCGTTAGGAACTGAGCAGGTATTTTCTCTCTTCTGAAATCAGAGCACAAGGTAAACGGGCTTTGATGGCAGCAGAAAGGAGGTGGGGTCCTCGAGTGCAGCGTCCCCGGGTCGAGCACTGAGGCCCAAGAGGCCTGGAGGGTCGGTCACAGGGGCTGGAACCGGAGACTCGTGCTCTTGCCTGTGCTCTGCCAGTGGTGCCAGCTGCTGCCCGCTCCTCTGGGCAGGCTGCCTGGCAGTAGGACAGCAAAACGTGGAAAACAAACCCAGGGGCTCGGGGGAGGCCAAGAGGATGGAAAGGCAGAGTGCGGCTCCCAGAGCAGCCCTCCTCTCCTGGCTCGCCTCGTCTTTCCCGGCCCGCCTGGGCTGCTGCGGCCTGCCCGCCTCCCTGCTGTGGCCTCAGAGTCTGTCCGGGCAGGTCCTGGGTGGGAGCGTGGGGAGGGTTTCTGGAAATGGAGGCGGCAGGCCGGGGGCCTCTGGGGGGGCCTCGGTCCTCAGCCCGCTGGTGGGGGAGGCGCGCTGAATTGCTCTCTGTGTCTGGACCCGAGCCCCGCCCTGACCCCGTGTGCCTCCCTAGCTGAGGGGACCCCTGCAGAGATGCCCTGGAGCGGCTGGCCCCGTGCGGGGCTGAGGCTCACTCCCTCGTCTGCCCCGGTTGAGACAGGCTGCGTGGATTCTCTGCCTGCCTTTGTTTTATCTCCTCATTGTCCTTCTCTGCCTCCTGCTCACTTGTCCTGTGTTTTGAAGCTGGGGAACGGCCGGGGGGGGCGGGGGCGGCCAGAGCCCCCACCTCCCTGGACTGACAGGGACGGCCTTCTGCGCTCTCGTGGTCTCTCTGTTGCTGGGAGAGTCGCGTCTTCATGGGTTCACGAAGGGGCCCCCGCCCCTGGGCCGCGCTGCAGCAGGAGGGGCTCGGGGGCACCGGGGCCTTCCTGCCGTGTGGTGACTCTGCCAGCTGGGAGACGTGGGTGGAGCCCTGAGCCCCTGCCTCTTGTGGGAAGGCCCCGGCTGTGCCACCTGCCCCCAGAGGCCAGAGAGCCAGGCTGACCTCCCACCATGGGGCCGGCCATGTGCCGTTAGACCTGGGGCAGTGGTGGAGAGACCAAGGGAGGGCCTGCACTGCCGCAGCCCCAACCTCTAGGCAGCCTGCCGCCTTCTCTGAGCAGTCAGGGGTCTTCAGCCTGCTCACCGCTGCTGGGCCCGGCTGGGCCAGGCAGCCTGTTGGCTGGAAGCCGCTGCGTACCATCCCTCGGGTCCCAGCATATGGCCTCGGGTGAGAGCACGGCCCAGAGTGGACTCTCTGCATCTTCCTGGGTCCTGACTTGTCTGGGTGGGGTCTGGGGGCTCTGAACTTGGCACCTCACAGGTGCTCAGCATTGCCACCCAGGTGCCAGGCACCTGTGTCCAGATCCCACCTCCTGCAGGGCTGTGACTAATTTATTGAAACACTTGGAATAGCATGTGAAACAGCTGACAAAGGATTAATCTTCAAAATATACAAGCAGCTCATGCAACTCAATACCAGATAAACAACCCAATCAAAAACTGAGCAAAAGAGCTAAACAGACATTTCTCTAAAGAAGACATCAGTTCAGTCACTCAGTCATGCCTGACTCTTTGTGACCCCATGGACTGCAGCACGCCAGGCCTCCCTGTCCATCACCAACTCCCAGAGTTTACTCAAACTCATGTCCATCAAGTCAGTGATGGCATCCAACCATCTCATCCTCTGTTGTCCCCTTCTCCTCCTGCCTTCAACCTTTGGGCCTCTGCCCAGAGGTTTTGACCAGGAGCCCAGCTCGCCTGCTGCATTGCCCCTGGAGTGCACACACCCCAGAGCCTGCTGCGTTGCCTCCGCTTCCTAAAGGTGTTGGCTGGGGCCAGAGTGTAGGGTCTTGGGCTGGTGCCTGTTCCCTGTGACCTTGGCCATGGCCTCAGATCCCACGGGAAGCTGGAGGGGCGTTGAGAGGTGGGAGCACTTCCTGAGGGCTTGGTGGGGGGAAGTGGAGGCTTTTCCCTGGATGTTTGGGCATCAGGCTGGATTCGGGAAAAGCTTTGGGAAAAACCTCGGACGTGGAGTTCTGTAACTCAGAGTCCCGAGTCGGACCCTGCGGGCTGCTGCTAGGGCTCCCTGGCCCCGCCCCCCTGCTCTCAGTACTGTGAGCAGAGCCCTTCCCTTGAAGGTTTACAGGGTTTTACTTTTTTTTTGGCCACACCACGCAGCATCCGGGAACTTTGTTTAACTCTGATCAGGGATTGAACACGTACCCCTGCAGGGGAAGCTCAGAGTCTTAACCGCTGGACCACCAGGGAAGACCCCAGATTTTTTACTTTTAAAAAATCCTGACTGAGATGTAACTTCCGTGTCGCACAGTACAGTCACCTGAAGTGCACAATCGGTGATTTTTAGCATAGAGTTTTGCAGCCAGTACCGCCATCTAACTTCAGAACTTTGTCACCCAGGAAGAAAGCTGTATGCATCAGTGGTCACACTGTCCTCCTTTTCCCCAAGATCCAACCAGAGGATTATCTGTCTTCTGTCTCTGCCAGTCTGTCTCTGTGGATATTTCATGTAAGTAGAGTCATTCACCTGGTGGTCTTCTGTGACTGGCTTCTGTTTTCAAGGTCAGTCCACGTGTCATGAACCTGGCCTTCGTTCCTCTGAGCTGCTGAAGATGTCCCGTGGCAGGGATAAACCGCAGTGTATTTATCCATCTGTCGATAGCGTTTCGGCTGCTGTTTGTGTGAATGCCAGTGCTGTGAACATTTGAGGGCAGGTTTTTGACAGGACAGCTGACTTTATTTCTCTTGGGCAAGCGCCTAGGAGTGGGACTGCTGGGGCAGGTGACATACAGTCATTCTCTCTGTATCTGTGGGTTCTCCTCCCCATCTGAGGATTCAATAGCTGTAGAGTGAAAATATTTGACAAAAATTCTGAACAGTTCCATAGAGCAAAATTTGAATTTGCCACATGCCAACAACTATTTATGTAGTGTTTACATTGTATTTACAACTGGTTACACAGTGTTTACATTGTGTGAGGTGTTCTCAGCAATCTAGAAGTGAATTAGAGTGTCCAGGAGGGAGGTGTGCCAAGTGTATATAGGAGACTTGAGCATCCATGGGTTTGGTGTCTGAGGGGTCCTGGCACAGTGCCCATGGAGGCTGAGGACAGTGGTTCTTATTTTTCACTTATTTTTCAAGTTGGTGGTGACTTGGGCCTGTTCTGAGCATTCCATGTGGATAACTCCGTCAGTTAGTGCAATTCTCTGTGCAGAAGATACTATCATTATTCAGTTTCTAGAATAAGGAACCTGGGGATCAGGTTCCCAGGACACTCTCCTGGAGAGCTGGACTTGAACCCGACACATGGGCTGGAGTGCTCCCCACCACTGCTGGGTGCTCCCTGCCACCTTTGGGTGCTCCCCATCACAGCTGAGTGCTCCCCGCCACCCCGGGTGCTCCCTCCCCATCACCGCTGGGTGCTCCCTGCCACCTCTGGGTACTCCCCATCACTGCTGCATGCTCCCCGCCACTGCTGGCCCTCGTGGGGAGGTGACCAGACCCCCACACCCCCTGTCCCTGTGTGGGGCTCAGGGACTCCTGTGCCCCCCAGTACGGAAAGCCTCCCGTGTTGTTCTTAAAAGGAGACAGAGAAGACCCAGCCCCGGAGCGGGGCGTCCGGACTCTGCCTCTGACTGCCCTCCTGACTTGGGGAGACGCCCCTTCCCTCCACCCGGCTCTCTCCTCCCTGAGGCTCTGCACTGCCTCAGAGGGTAACACCCAGGCCCCCGCAGAGCTCCGCTCCTCAGAGTGCCGACTGACCAGGCGGGCGGGGAGAGGGGCAGCTGCCGAAGACCCCCGTCTGTCACCCCTACTGTGGGTGGGGCCCTGGGTCCAAGCCAGGATAGAGCCCGTTGCCACGTGGCCTGGGCCTCCGGAGCCCTGCTCTGGAGTCCCACACCAGCTGGCCTCTGACGCTTCGTCCTCCCCGGTTTGGGGTCTCCGGGGGAAAGTGCTGAGCGTACAGGAGGTGCCCGGTGTGTGTTCAGCACACTCTGGCCCTGCCAGCCAGCCTGGAGACAGCAGCAAGGCGGAAGGGCCCCCGCACACATTCCCTCTGCACATCCAGCCCTGTGGCCTCTCCCCGGCCCTCCACTCCGCCCTCCTCACCTCCTGGAACCTTCCATCCGTGCTCTTCCTGAGACCCAGGCCCTGTGTCAGTTCAGTTCAGTCACTCAGTCGTGTCTGACTCTTTGTGACCCCATGGACTGCAGCATGCCAGGCCTCCCTGTCCATCACCAACTCCCGGAGTTTACTCAAACTCAGGTCCATTGAGTCAGTGATGCCATCCAACCATCTTATCCTCTGTTGTCCCCTTCTCCTCCTGCCTTCAATCTCGCCCAGCATCAGGGTCTTTTCCAGTGAGTCGGCTCTGCATCAGATGGCCTAAGTATTGAAGCTTCAGCTTCAGCATCAGTCCTTCCAGTGAATATTCAGGACTGATTCCCTTTAGGATGGACTGGTTGGATCTGCTTGCTGATGAAATATGGTCCACTGGAGAAGGGAATGGCAAACCACTTCAGTATTCTTGCCTAGAGAACCCCATGAGCAGTATGAAAAGGCCCTGTGCCACAGAGGCTTTAACCCGTGGAGGGTCAGCAGCGCCTCTGTTGGGGAGGAGGAGGTCCAGGGCGGGAAGTGCCTTCTGCGCGCTGGCAGCTGGCCCTGGGGGGCGCGAGTGAAGGCCAGCTCGTCCCACATGCCCAGGTAAAGCCTGCTCCAAGTCTGTGACCTTGGAGCTTCCAAAGTCAAAGACCGAGGAGATGCTTGGGGCGTAGTGCCCCAGGTTGGCACATCTGGTGCTGGGAGTACCTACACCTTGGTTGGTCATTGCAGTGAGCTTCCCAGACAGCAAGGGTTTGCTCAGCAGTGACTTTGGGGCTTCCCTGGTGGTCCAGTGGTTAGGAATCTGCCTTCCAATGCAGGGATGTGGGTTTGATCCCTGGTCAGGAGACTAGGATTCCACATAAGCGTGTGTACCTGTGTGTGCTGTCGCATCTGATTCTGTGCGACCCCATGGACTGTAGCCCACTAGGCTCCTCTGTCCATGGGATTTCCCAGGCAAGAATACTGGGCTGGGTTGCCATTTCCTTCTCCAGGGGATCTTTCTGACTCAGGGACTGAACTGTGTCCCCTGCATTGGCAGGCGGAGTCTTTGCCACCGCACTGCCTGGGAAGCCCTAGGATCCCACGTGCCATGGAGCAACTCAGTCTGCACTCCAGAGTCTGTACTCCAAAGAGAAGCCAATGTGTCTCAACCAAGACTCTACACGCCAGAGACCTAGCACAGCGCAAAAAAAAAATAAATTGTAGTAAAAAAAATAATACTGGTTTTAAAACACGTGACTGCGGGCGCACCGCAGTAGAGACGGGCACATAGAGTTTTCAGTTGCCCATGCATCTGACAGTTATGTCACACCAGGCTGCTGTCTCTTAAGGGTGCAGTAGCGTCATCTCCATAAAAACAGTTTGCGTGCCTTCATTACAAGACGGGCTTCCCTCATAGCTCAGCTGGTAAAGAACCTGCCTGCACTGCAGGCGGGAGACCGCGGCTCGATTCCTGGGTTGGAAAGATCCCCTGGAGAAGGGGAAGGCTACCCGCTCCAGTGTTCTGTCCTGGAGAATTGCATGGACTGTATGGTCCACGGGGTCACAAAGAGTCAGACACGACTGAGTGACTTTCACTTCACTTCATTACAAAACACTTTATTGCTAAAAAATGCCAAAACAGCTGCAATATTAATATCAAAGATCACTGCTTGCAAGTCACCATGGCAAGTCCAATAATAGTGAACGTTTGGAATGTTGTGAGAACTCCCCAAATGGGACAGAGACACGGAGTGAGCAGAGGTGGTTGGCAAGATGGTGGCGAAGGGCTTGCTTGACAGGGCTGCCCGTGACCTTCCACTTGTGAACCTCACGATGCCTGCAAAGTAAGACAAAGTGAGGTTGCCTGTGTCTCCTACCACTTTTAGGAAGAGATTTGTTTCTTTTATGATTGTCAGAGGCATTTACAAGAAGTAGCCTAAGTTAAGTTTTGCTTGTTTGTGAAATAAGCTGGATTTACTTTTGCTTACGTGGCTTACATGGTTTTTGGTTTTGTCTGCTCAGGGAAATTTTCAAGCCTGATCTCTATTTTGTATGTAGTTCTAACACCCCCCAGGCTGTCTGTGAGAATAGTGATGTTGTAAAGAGAACCACTGAGCTCCCCCAAACCTGGGTGGTAAGCCTCCCCCTGAGGACAGGCTGCCTGGGGAATCGGCCAATGGGCAGCCCAGCTGGGGTGCAGATGTCGGGGATTTAGAGGTCGTTGGAAATGGGGCCAAGCCCCACTGGCCAAGCCAGTGCTGGGTCCCCTCTGTGTCCTGCCAGCAGTGGTCTGTCCTCAGCTTGAATTCCCCCAGTGACGGGGCACTCATCCCCTCACAAAGCCACTGTCTGTCAGGGTTTCATCAAATGCTGAGATGCCCCTCACTCTGGGCCTGCATCTGTGCTCCCACAGCATGAGGTGGGGGCCTGCCCGGGGATGGTCTGGCTGTCCGAGCCCAGGCCCCCATGCCCCTGGAGTCGGAGGAGAAGCAGAGGAAACCGCCGGGCAGTGACTGGGCCGGGAGGGGTGTGGCGGGGTCTCCCCCACCGGAGCCTGCTCGGGCATCTGGCCACCACAAGGAGCGAGATGCCGTTGGCGGGGCCGGGTTAGACGCCTGGAGTGCGTGTCAGAAACGCACAAACAGGCCAGTTCTGCTCACGGAAGCGGCAGGCGCCGGGCCCGTCACCACCTCCAGGGCCGCGAGTCTGACAGCGTCTCCCTGGGGCTCAGCCCTGCCCTGCCGAGCGCCCCTGTGGCCTGGGGCGGGTCTCTGCCTCCTCCAGGCCCTCGTGTCCGCGGATGGGCCGCGTGTGGACCTTGGAGGTGGCGTGCTGGCCGAACTCTAGGGGGAGCAGAGTCCCCAGCAATCACGGAGGGGACGGTCCTCTGCCTGGGCAAGATGTTTCTGAGAGTGCGAGCCTGGAGACTCCGCATCCCGGCCCAGGAGGCTCCGAGGAGCGTGCCCCCGGGCGGCATCCTGCTGTGTCACTCCCGGGGGCCGCGGGGTGGTGGCCGTGAGCCCTCCCATCTTGTTTTGCGGGCCTCACAGGCCGCTCCTGCCAGGGGAGAAGTTTCTTTCCTGACACTGGTCGGTGTCTTCCGGGGCCTTCCCTGACCCCCCGCTAGGGACACCTCTGCCAGGAAGCCTCCCCTGGTGTAGCCGGTCCTGGTGCCTTTGCCTGTGGTCCCTCAGCCGGAGCCACGGGGACCGCTGGGCCGGGTGGGCCGGCGTGGGTGGAGCGCTGTCCTCTTGAGACGGAGGGCAGTGTGCCCGGTGCGGAGCCCGCGAGGCCACCCTCTCTGCGCCCCACACATGCCTGTACCCCTGCTGCCTCCACGCAGGGACCCTCCATGTGCCACTGTGCCCACCGGGGCCGGCTTCCTGCCCCCGTGGCCGTGCTCCCAGCCACCCCGGGGCTCAGCCGCCGTGCCCCCCGCCGCTGCGCTGGGGGCCTGTCCGCGGCTGCTGGCACTGCTGGCTGGTGGGTTGCTGGCACGGTGGGGGTTTGGCTGGGATGTCTGGGCAGCCTGGCCTCACTGAGTGCAGCCCTGTTGCCGGAGGGTGGGGTGGGCCTCGAGGAGGGTGGACTGCGCCGCTCCCCTGGGCACGGGGGCCGGGAGGGGGACGGCAGGGGGACGGGGGACCAGGGGGGATGGGGGCGGGGGGGCTGGGGGGGGGGGGGGGCCGGGGGCGGGGGGGACGGGGCTTGGGTGAGAGTGAGGGTCAGCGTCAGAGGTGCCAGGGCTCCTTCTCAAGGCTGGACAGGGTGGACACCCTCACACACTGCACACACAGATTCACTGCATACACACACACACACATGACATACTACGCACACACACTGCATACTCATCACAGACACACCACACACACGTTACACACACACATTCACTGCATACACACACACACATGACATGCACACTCGCTGCATATGCACCTCACAGGTGACCCTCACAGGGTCGTCACAGGACACAGACGCCTCACACAAACACCACAGACACACAAGTTGTCGTTGTGGTTCAGTCACCAAGTCGTGTCTGACTCTTTGCAACCGCATGGACTGCGGCACCAGGCCCCCCTGTCCTTCACTGTCTCCCGGAGCTTGCCCAAGTTCATGCCCCTCGAGTCAGTGATGCCTTCCAGCCATCTCATCCTCTGTCGTCCCCTTCTCCTCCTGCCCCCAACCCCTCCCAGCACCAGGGTCTTTTCCAGTGAGTCAGCTCTTCACCTCAGGTGGCCGAAGTATTGGAGTTTCAGCTTCAGCATCAGTCCTTCCGATGAACACCCAGGACTGATCCCCTTTAGGATGGACTGGTTGGATCTCCTTGCTGTCCAAGGGACTCTCAAGAGTCTTCTCCAACACCACAGTTCAGAAGCCTCAATTCGTTGGTGCTCAGCCGTCTTTATGGTCTGCCTCTGGTCCTCCCTAATGACTTACAACTTTCCCTTCCTAGGGGCCTGTTGTTGTTTTAACTAATGACCTCACTTATTTTTTTAAATGAACATCCTCGTGCTGTCTGTTCCTCACTCCCTCTTGATTTATCTCACGCTTACACTGAGACGCTTGCCCTGACCCGGCCCCGTCACTGGTCCTCGCTGGGCCCTGCGCTCGGTGATGCGGCCCTGATCCTCTTTCTGAGACCCTGACGCTCCCAATATCTTGAGCTGCTTCTCACTTAAGCCCTGATCTTGTCTGTATTTAAGGTCCTGAATGTGTCCTTTCTCGACCATCCCTGAATGTTGGCCTCAACTCTTTCTCACTACGCCTCCACTCCTTCCTCCCTGGGGCCCTGATCGTGGCCTGACCAAGGCCCCTACCCTCTGAGTCCTCGATGGTGTTTGTAAGGCCCTGATGACCTAGCTCTCCCACTAACACCCTGACACTGTCTATAACTGAGATGCTGGTGCTGTCTTTCCCCAAGGCCCAGGTATCCCTGTATAAGGCCTCTGTGCTAAGTAGCTTCAGTCGTGTCCGACCCTTTGCAGCCCCGCAGACTGTAGCCCTCCAGCCTCCTCTGTCCGTGGGCTTCTCCAGGCAGGAACCCTGGAGTGGGTGCCGTGTCCCCCTCCATCTAAGGCCTCTATCGTCTCCTCGTTTCAAGGCTGCCTGACGTCACCGTCTGCAGTGACTTTAGAGCCTAAAAAGAGAAACTCTGTCATGGCTCCCACCCTTTCCACTTCTGTTTGCAATGAAGTGAGGGGACTGAATGCCATGATCTTAATTCAGTATTGAGTTTTAAGCTTGCTTTTTCACGCTCCTCTTTTACCCTTATCAAGAGATTCTTTAGTTCTGTTCACTTTCTGCCATTAGAGTGGTATCATCTGCATGTCTGAGGTTGTTGATATTTCTCTTGGCAGTCTTGATTCCATAATCAAGACTGTGATCAGCTTGGCATTTTGCATGATGTGCTCTTTGTATAAGTTAAATAAACAGGGTGACAATAAACAGCCTAGCCATATTTCTTTCTCAGTCCTGAACCAGTAGGTTGTTCAGGGTTCTGACTGGTGCTTCTTGACCCGCATACAGGTTTCTCAGGAAATAGTTAAGATGGCTTGGCAGTCCCATCTCTTTAAGATTTTTCCACAGTTCGTTGTGATCCACACAGTCAAAGGCTTTAGTGTAGTCGATGAAACAGAGGTGGATGTTTTCTGGAATTTCCTTGCTTTCTCTGTGTCCAGCGAATGTTGGCAATTTGATCTCTGGTTGCTCTGCCTTTTTAAAACTCAACTTACACATCTGGAAATTCTTGGTTCACATAATGCTAAAGCCTAACTTAGAGGATTTTAAGCATAACCTTACTAGCATGGGAGATGAGTGCAGTTGCCTGGTGTTTTGAGTATTTTTTCGTACTGCCCTACTTGGGAATTGCAATGAAGATTGATATTTTTTCCAGTCCAGTGGCCACTGCTGGGTTTTCCAAATATGCTGATGTTTTGAGTGCAGTGTTTTAACAGCATCATCTTTTAGGATTTTAAATAGCTCTGCTGGAATTCCATCACCTCCACTAGCTGTGTTGGCTCCAGTGCTCCCGAAGGTCCACTTGACTTCACACTCCAGAGTGTCTGGCCCTGGGTGAGAGACTACGCCACTGTGGTTATCTGGGTCACCGAGACCATTTTTGTGCAGTTCTGCTTTGTAGTCTTTTCATCTCTTCTTGATCTCTTCTGCTTCTATTAGATCTTCACTGTTTCTGTCCTTTATTGTGCCCATCTTTGGATGGATTGTTCCTTTGATATTTCCAGCTTTCTTGAAGAGGTCTCTAGTCTTACCCTTTCTGTGTTTCCCTCTATTTTTTTGCATCGTTCATTGAAGAAGGTCTTCTTGTCTCTCCCGCTGTTCTCTGGAACTCTGTATTGGCGGGTGTACCTTCCCCTTTCTCCCCTCCCCTACTTGCAAAGCCTCTGCAGACAGCCACTTTGCCTTCTTTCATTGCTTTTTCTCTGGGATGGCTTTGTTTGTTGCCTCCTGTAGAGTGTTACGGGCCTCTGTCCATAGTTCTTCAGGCACTCTGTTAGCTAGATCTAATCCCTCGAATTTATTTGTCACCTCCCCTGTATATTCATGGGGCATTTGATTTAAGTCATACCTGATTGCCCTCGTGGTTTTCTCCGCTTTCTTTAGTTTAAGCCTGAATTTTGCTATGAGAAACTGGTTATCTGAGCCACAGTCAGCTCCCCCATCTTGTTTTTGCTGACTTTGTAGAGCTTCTCCACCTTCGACTACAAAGAATATGATTTTAGTATTGACTGTTTGCTGATGTCCAAATGTAAAGTTGTCCCTTATGTTGTGTTTAATATGTCCCTTATGTGTTTAATATGACTAGTACATTCTCTTAGCAGAATTCTGTTGGCCTTTGCTCTGCTTCATCTTGCACTCCAAGGCCAAACTTCTCTGTTACTCCAGGTATCTCTTGACTTCCTATTTTTGGATTCTAGTCCCCTATAATGAAAAGGACATCTTTTTGGGGGTGTTAGTTCTAGAAGCTCTTCTAAGATCCTTCATAGAACCGTTCAACTTCAGCTTCTTCAGCATTACTGGTCGGGGCATAGACTTGGATTACTGTGATATTGAATGGTTTGCCTTGGAAACGAACAGAGATCATTCTGTCATTTTTGAGATTGCGTCCAAATACTGCATTTCAGACTCTTGTTGACTATGATGGCTACTCCATTTCTTCTAAGGAATTCCTGCCCACAGTAGTAGATGTAATGGTCATCTGAGTTAAATTCATGCATTCCCATCCCTTTTAGTTCGCTGCTTCCTAAAATATCTGTGTTCACTCTTCCTTCTCCTGGTTGACCACGTCCAGTCTACCTTGATTCGTGGACCCAACCTTCCAGGTTGCTCTGCAGACCCCTTCGCCACACCAAGGCTGTGATCCAGGAAGGGGCAACACACGCACACCAGGGACCAAATTCATACCACACCTCACAGGTCACAATACCCGCACACCATAGACCCCTCTTACACACCTTACACACACGCCCCACACATGCACCGCACACACCCCACGCACACGCACACACCCTACACACGACACAGCCACCTCACACACACCGCAGACGTTCAACACACACATGCCAGACAGCAAACATGCCGCAAAGACACACACCTCACATGCCTTTATGTATATCACACACACAACTACACATCCCCCCATAGACACTACAACCACACATGCTGCACAATCTCACAAACAACCCACACACACCTCATACTTACCACGCACCGCTCAGACACATCACACACTCTCATGTCTTCACATTAAAAAGCATTTGCTTTTGGCTCATTCGCTTTCACACTGTGTCTGAGAAGCCGCACAAGCACGTGTGTGAAGGGAGCACGCCCCCCCGCCCACCCAGCAGGCTGCCTCCAGCTGCACCGTGGGCTCCCCCAGGAGGCAGGCCGGGGGTCACCCCTTCAGGCCCCCGCGGGACACAGCCTGACCACACCCAGCTCCTGCGCAGGCTCCCAAGGCCGTAGCTCCCTCGGGGCCGTGTGTAGCAGAGCTTGTGTGTCAGAACCTCTGACATTTAGTCGGCAAGAGAACGCGTCTGTCTGTAGTGGTTTTCGGGTGAGTGTGACATCGTGTATCTGGGGGAAGGGTGGCGGGGTGGGTCCCGTGTGCAGGGTGGGCTTATGTCCTGGGTTGTCACTGCTCAGGTGGGGGCCGCCCCTCCTGCCTGCTCCTGGGCCCCCGACACTGGGGGAGCCTCGCCGGGCCCAGCCCTGCCCCGCTTCCCTTCCTCCACCTGCCCCCGGCAACCTATGGCCCCCCAGCGTCCATGGGCCCCACACAGTCATCCTTCGGGGTCCCGCTTGCCCACCTGCCCCCGGCAACCTGTGGTCCCCCAGCGTCCATGGGCCCCATGCAGTCACCCTTCGGGGTCCTGCTTCCCCACCTGCCCCCAGTAACCTGTGGCCCCCCAGCATCCATGGGCCCCACGCAGTCACCCTTCAGGGTCCCCCTTCCCCACCTGCTCCCTCAGACCCTTAGCTCAGGAGGGTGCCTGTGGGCTTGGGAGATGACGTGGGAGCTGGGGGGCGGTCAGGCTGCGTCCTGCTGGGGCCTGACGGTGTCCCCCGGCCTGCCTCCTGGGGGAACCCAGGTGCAGCTGGAGGCAGCTTGGCCGGGCAGGCGGGGGGCGTGTTCCCTTTCTGCACGTGCTTGTGCGGCTTCTCAGACACAGGCTCTGGGCCGTGGTCTGCAGGGATCCCTGGGCTCCTGGTGCCCAGAGTTCTCTTCTCTGATCTGTGAACCCCGCACCCAGAGTCTCACTCCAGGGAGCAGGACCCCACAGGTGTGCAGGGCCTCGTGGGAGCACTCTCCTCTGACCACCCTCCCTTCTGGGTGAGTGGGCAGAGGCCTGGGGTTTGCTGATGTCAGCCTGGTCCCAGGGAAGGCAGTGGCGTGTGGATGCAGCAGGAAAGATGGAGGTGAGATGCTGGGCAGGACTTCCCAAGGCTGCGGGGCCAGGGCTGGGCAGGCTCTGCTGCTCCCCGCGGCGGTGGCCTGGCTCCAGGCACAGGTGTCCACGGCTGACCCAGGCAGGCACTCGAGGAACTCACAGAAATGGCCATTTTTAGAATGCACTAGAAAATTAGCTGTTTTAAACTTCAGCTTCTACCTCCCAGGACCAAATGTTGGACCAGAGCATGGGTCCAAAAAAATAAAGACAGATTTACCCTTAGGTATTGCTCTTCTTTGATCATGAACTTGAGCAAACTCTGGGAGATAGTGAAGGACAGGGAAGCCTGGCGTGCCTCAGTCCACAGGGTCGCAGAGAATTGGATATGACTGAGCGAGTGAGCGACAGCAATCAATCTTGGCCACTGGGCGCCTTGCTGGTCGGCCTGTCCCATGGCATTCCTGTGGTTTCTGCAGACACAGTGCCGTCAGAGTCCGCTCCCTGTTGTCCCGCGTGAGTCGTCTGGGCCTGCGGCGACTGCTCAGGCCTGGTCGTGTCTCGTTGGCTGGGGGGCCTGGGGGGCGTGGGTACCTGTGCCCCCGGCAGGGTTGGGGGTGGAACCTCTTGTCTCCCTCGTGGGGTCAGGTTCTGTTCTGGGAGGAGCCTCCCCTGGGAGTGCACGGAAGCTGCAGGAGGACCTGCTGTGTCTTCTGGCGAAGGAGCTGCAGGCGGGCAGGCGGGCCGCTCATGGGAGTTGGGGGAGGCGCCGCCAGGCAGCTTCCTCTCTTCCAGATCCAGGGCCCTCAGAGGTCTGGTTGCAATGCTTGGGGACCCTTGGGGGAGGTTCTGTGGGGGACTGGGGCCCTTTGTGGGACCAGCTCCTGGTGGAGATGCAGGGTCTAAGGGCCGGTCACGGAGCTGAGTGGCCGCCCTGGAGAGACGGACCAATGGCTGGGGCTTGTTCCTGCAGGTGTGGGGGTGCAGGCAGGTCGAGGCCCAGCATCTCCTGGCCTGGGGGTCAGAGACCGCTGCTATCTGGGCAGAGCCTCCTCAGCCGGAGCGGGCGTACTCCCTTCCCCCAGGAGGACGGGGGGGACAGGCCAGCCGGCAGAGCCTCGTTTTCCTTCCAGAACCCGCCGTGGGCCTGAGCCTCCCATCCCAGGGCTTTGTTCTGTGAGCCAGCCTTGACCACCACCTTGGGGTGAGGGTCTCTGGCTGCTGGCCATCTCTTCCCCAGCCCTGCCTGGCCCCGTGCCTGTGCGCCCGCTCCCCATGGGCTTGGCTGCCTGAGGCGCTGTTTCCTTCTTCCCACGTCTGGCTCGGGAGATCCATCTTCTGAACACTGTGGCCCGCCACCTAGGACCGCGGCCAGAGCCCGGGGAATCGGGGGACGAGCTTCCCCTCCCCTGCTGTGCTCCGGGCCATGGGCTGTGTGCCCTTGGGCAGATTCCTTCACCTCTCTGGGCCCTTCCCCAAACTGGTGTTGGACCTTTGCATCTTTGCTTCCTTAGCTTCTATGGGGTAAGTGGGGTTGAAGCCCGACCTGTTAGGCCTGTTAGGATGGGGGCGTGAAGCCTTGGTTTTTGCTGGAGAAATGGCTGGTGATTCCAGGAACGCTCCCCCAGGTGAGGTCCAAGCCCGTCTTCCTGCTGCCCGGCGTGCTGCAGGCGCTGTGTGCAGAGGCCGGGCTGCCGCCCCCCTCCCCTGCTGTGTTCTGAACTTGACCCTGGAGGGGACACAGAGTCGGGGGGAGGGGGGGGCGGGAGGGTCGTGCTGATGACTTGGACGAGGGCGGCCTCCCGAGCTCAGCAGGGCCAGCGGTGTCCATCCCGGCGTCGCCTCCACGCCCAGGAGGCCACACGGCAGAGCAGGTCTCCCGCCCTGGGTCGGGCTGTTGGGTGACCCAGCCCTGCTGCCCTCCAGGTGCCCCCCGCCCCTGTCCAGACGGGCTCCATAGGCCCTTTGCCCCTATCCTGGGGTGGGTGCCCCTGGGCCCAGCGCGGGGGCCAGTGACCGAGGGCTGCGTGCCCGTCTGTTCTCCCCTCGTCCCGCACGTGCCCGTCATGAGCCAGGCGGGGTGACCCCGCCAGGGTGGGGTCGCGGGGATCTTCCCCCAAGGACCAGAGAGGGAGTGTCTCAGGCTCTGGGGGCCGCTGCTCGCCCCTGCCGAAGTGTGAAGGCCGCCAGGACGGGCGGAGCACGGCCCTGCCCCGGTGATTGCGGGCCCTGCTGGGGGCTGAGGGGAGGCCAGGCCGGGGGCCTGAAGGCCGTGTCGGGGCAGCCCCGCTCCCTGGGATGGGCTGCGTCTGAAGGCGGCACGGCCAGGTTCACATTCTAGAAGGTTGCCTTGGGAGCCGGTGTGCAGCAGGGCCGGGCAGGGGTCGTGGCGGAACGCGGATGGCATTTTGGGAGCTCTGAGGACTCGGGGCCTTCCTGTCTCAGCCAGGGAAGAGACGAGAAGTGGTTTATTAGAATAGGATGCTTGTGAGGCTGACAAGCAGATGGACGCGAGGGTGCCGTGCCCCCAAGAACTTAGGGGGCCAGTTTTATAATCAGAGGAAAAGGGGAGGGGTGAAGACCACCTCCCTCCTCATCCTGGAGTAGCCGTCAAGCCTCCAGCGTCAGCTCCTCCTCCAGGTCTTGCCCCTTGTGGTGAAGCCGGGCTGGCAGGGCGAGACCCTCTTTCCATTCCGGTGCCACGAGCCGGGTCTTCGCTGCGGCGGGCGGCCCGTTGCTGCGTCTCCTGGACACTGCTCTGGCTGCAGCTCACAGGGCTTCCGGTTCCGTGCGCTGCTTCTCTCATCGCGGAGCCACGGCTCCAGAGCGCTTGGGCTCGGCCTGTGGCCTTAGTTGCCTGCGGGATCTTCGTTCCCCGCCCAGAGATTGAACCTGCGTCCCCTGTGCTGGACGGTGGATTCTTAACCTGCAGGCCACCAGGAACATCCCCCAAACTGTGTCATGTGAGCAGAGAGCACGTCTTCAGTTCAGTTCAGTGGTTTAGTCGTGTCCGACTCTTTGTGACCCCGTGGACTGCAGCACGCCAGGCCTCCCTGTCCATCACCAGCTCCCGGAATTTACTCAAACTCATGTCCACTGAGTCAGTGATGCCATCCAGCCATCTTATCCTCTGTTGTCCCCTTCTCCTCCTGCCTTCAATCTCGCCCAGCATCAGGGTCTTTTCCAGTGAGTTGGCTCTTAGCATCACGTGGCCAAAGTATTGAGAGTTTCAGCATCAGTCCTTCCAATGAACACCCAGGACTGATTTCCTTTAGGATGGACTGGTTGGATCTCCTTGCAGTCCAAGGGACTCTCAAGACTCTTCTCCAACACCACAGTTCAAAAGCATCAGTTCTTCAGTGCTCAGCTTTCTTTACAGTTTAACTCACATCCATACATGACTACTGGAAAAACCATAGCTTTGACTAGACAGACCTTTGTTGGCAAAGTAATGTCTCTGCTTTTTAATAATGCTATCTAGGTAGATCATAGTTTTTCTTCCAAGGAGCAAGCATCTTTTAATTTCATGGCTGCAGTCACGATCTGCAGTGATTTTGGAGCCCCCAAAATACAGTCTATCACTCTTTTCATTGTTACTTCATCTCTTTGCCATGAAGTGATGGGACCGGATGCTATGATCTTTGTTTTCTGAATGTTGAGTTTTAAACCAACTTTTTCACTCTCCTCTTTCACTTTCATCAAGAGGCTTTTTAGTTCTTCTTCGCTTTCTGCTGTAAGTGTGGTGTCATCTGCGTATCTGAGATTGTTGATATTTCTCCTGGCAGTCTTGATTCCAGCTTGTGCTTCATCCAGCCCAGCGTTTCTCATGATGTACTCTGCATATAAGTTAAATAAGCAGAGTGACAATATACAGCCTTGATGTACTCCTTTCAGTATTTGGAACCAGTCTGTTGTTCCACGTCTGGTTCTAACTGTTGCTTCTTGACCCGTGTATACAGATTTCTCAGGAGGCAGGTCAGGTGGTCTGGTATTCCAATTTCTTTAAGAATTTTCCATAGTTTATTGTGATCCACACAGTTTCAAAGGCTTTGGCATCATCAGTAAGGCAGAAGTAGATGTTTTTCCGGAACTCTCTTGCTTTTCCAATGATCCAGCGGATGTTGGCAATTTGATCTCTAGTTCCTCTGCCTTTTCTAAATCCAGCTTGAACATCTGGAAGTTCACGGTTCACATATTGCTGAAGACTGGCTTGGAGAATTTTGAGCATTACTTTACTAGTATGTGAGATGAGTGCAATTGTGAGGTAGTTTGAGCATTCTTTGGCATTGCCTTTCTTTGGGATTGGAATGAAAACTGACCTTTTCCAGCCCTGTGGCCACTGCTGAGTTTTCCAAATGTGCTGGCATGTTGAGTGCAGCAGTTTCACAGCATCGTCTTTCAGCATGTCCTAGAGATCATGAACTCCGAGCTCACTGGGCGGGGTGGGGGTTTTGCTGTTTGGGGCGCGTCTTGTGCCCATCGCATGGTTTTGTTGCTGATCGAGTCAGCTTGGTTTTACGGTGAAGCCTGCTCTCTCGAGCGATCACTAACTTACAGAGGTCTCTCATCTGTTCTACTTACAGCTCCCTGGTGGAATTAACTGCTTAGCCACTGCTTTGCCTCTTGACTCTGTCCCTGTCAGCGGGTCACTGAGGCCTGGGAGAGAAGGGGCTTGAGGGAAGCAAAGAGTCAGTGTCGCGGCCAAAACCAGGGCACGGCGTGCAGGGGGCCATCGCGGGGCGTCCGCCTGACGGGCACACATGTCCTCGGGGCTCGGTGGCCTCTCTGCACCTCAGCGTTGTGGGCGGGGCGAGGGGCTGGGGCGAGAGTGAGACAGAGAGCGGGTCCTGGCTGGCCTGGGTGGCCTGCTGTTCCAGGGTTCCCTTCCAGGAGGAGCGAGGAGGTGGCAGGGGACCCCAGTGTGGAGAGGGGGCTGCGGGGTGCACGAGCGCTGGGCGCTGGGCTGGGAAGCCCCTTGCAGACTGCTTGCCAGGTGCGGCTGGGGTCAGCCGCCCGACAATTTCTGAGAACCCGGAGGCCTGAAGGTGGACATTGGGTCAGGGACCCCCGAGGCGCCTGGGACCTGTGGAGGAGGGGTCAGCAAGGGCCACCTCCCTGGTGCGTGTTGGGGTCACACGTGAACTGGGGGCTGCCGGAGTCCGTTCCGGGTAGATGAGTCTTACAACGAGACAGAAACAGGGTGCAGGGCCCTGGGGGGGTCACTGGTACGATGGGCCTTGGTGGGACGTGAGCCTGGGGGCCAAGAAGCTATGGAGATTTCAGGGGGGCTCCCCAGGTGGTGCTAGTGGTAAGAACCTGCCTGTCAGTGTGGATGTAAGAGACCTGGGTCGGAGAGCTCCCGGAGGAGGGCGCGGCAACCCACCCCCGGATCCTTGCCCGGAGCGTCCCGTGGGCAGAGGAGCCTGGGGGCTGCAGCCCCTGGGGCCACGAAGAGTCAGACACGACTGAGCGTCTGAGCTTGTGTGTCCAGGCCGGGGGTCGGAGCTTGCCGGCGGCTTGTGGCCGCCGTGGCGGGACTGGTGGTGGAGGCAGAAGCCATGGGCAGGGCTTGTGAGGAGCCGCTGGGCCCAGGCCGGCCGGGCCGTGGTTCCGAGCGTGGACGGCCGTGCCGGGGCTTCAGCTGGGCCAGCCTGGCTGCCGTGTGGGCGTCAGGCTGAGTGGAGGTGTCTCCTCCAGGAGACGGCTGTCGCGGGGCGGGCTGGGCTGGGGGCGTGGGAAGTGGAGGGGAGAGTGTGCAGACCTACCGGCTGCCGGGCGGGCTCGGGGGGAGGACCCCAGGGCTTCGGTTGGGGCCCTGGTGCCAACCGCCCTCTCAGATGGGCCTTGTCCCCCCGCCATCTGGGCGACTGAGTCCTCAGGCCGGGAGCCACCCGCGGGCCCTGCCCCCTCCCAGCAGTGCTCTCCCCCAGCGACCTCCGGGAAGGAGGCCTTCGATCTTTCATGAGAACCTGGATGGCAAGACTTTCATCTTGGCTGCTTTTTAGCCCTTTATTTTATTTTGGAGTGTAGCCGATCAGCAGTGTTGTGGTAGTTTCAGATGCACAGCAAGGGGACTCCGCCATACAGCCCCCAGTGCATTCTCCCCACGCTCCCCTCCCCTCCGGGCTGCCCCGTGACGCTGAGCGAGGTCCTGGGCTGCCATCTGTTTTAAATATGGCGCTGTGGGCCTGTGCAGCCCACACTCCCTAACCCCTCTCCCCGCTTTCCCCCGCAACCGTGAGTTCATCCTCCGGGTCTGCGAGCCCGTCTCCGTTTTGTGAATAGCTCCCGCGTGTGAGGCGTGTCGTGCGGCACTTCTCCGCCTCTGCCTGACCTCTCGGTCTGACGCTCCCTCAGTCCATGCACTTTGCTGCCGATGGCGGTTTCACGTCTCGTAGTGGCTGAGTGATACCCCGTTGTGTGCCCGCTCCACATCTTCTTTATCCATCCGTCTGTCAGTGGACGTCGAGGTGGCTTCCGTATCCCGGCTGCTGTGAACATGGGGAGCGCGCGTCCCTTTGGACCGCTGGTTTCTCTGATGTAAGCACAGGAGAGGGGTTGGGTCATGTGGTAGCTCTATATTCAGTGTTTTAAGGACCCTTCATACTGTTCTCCAGGTGGTTGTGCTAATTTACAGTCTCTCTATCAGTGTAAGTGGGTTCCCCTCTCTTTATACTGGCTCCAGCATCATTGTCTGTGGATTGTTTGATGATGACTATTCTCATGGATATCAGGTGATATCTCATTGTGGTTTAGATGTCCATTTCTCTAATAACGAGTGATGTTGAACATGTTTTCATGTACTTCTGGGCAATCTGTGTGTCATCTTTGGAGAAATCTCTATTAATTCATAGTAATATTAATTGATATTAATGAATGGAAATCAATCCTTTGTCAGTTTTCTCGTTTGCTATTATTATTCCCCAATCTGAGGGCTGTCTTTTCACCTTGCTTATAGTTTCCTTTGCTGTGCAAAAGCTTTCAAGTTTAATCAGGTCCCACTTGATTTCTTTTGTTTTTATTTCCTTGCCCCTAGGAGGCGCGTCGATAGGATCTTGCTTTGATTTGCATCATCGAGTGAAATGGTCAGAGAGACCAGGAAAGGTGACCGAGAAAGGAGGGTTCAGCCCACACGCTTCTCCCGTCTCTGGCTGCCCCCCTCGCAGGGACGTTAGGTGTCTCTTGGCCTTGGCAGGTGGGTATAAACCCCCGACAAGGCTCCGCTTTTCGGGGCTGCCTTCCGTCATTATGAGGCACCAGAGACCGCAGGGCAGGGCTCATCACTTGCTTCGTGCAGCGCGTGCCATCCGTTCACAGAAGCACCCAGAAAAGCCAGTAAAGCAGAGCGCGTGCACTGAGGACGCCGAAGGCGGGGGCTCTGAGTATTCCCACCTTGTCCTGAAGGTCCCGGACCAGCCCCAAGGTGACAGCTTGCGGTGACAGTGTTGGGTTCGTGATCTCCAAAGAAGAGTTAGCTTCGGGACCAGGGACCAGGCTTGATCACTCACGAGCTCTTGTGAAGCAGAGTTTTATTAAAGTGAAAAAGGGACAGAGGAAGCTTCTGACACAGATTCAGAAGGGGGCCGGACAGTGCCCCTCTCATTTGTTTTTTTAAAATTTGTTTTTATTTCCATTATTTTGGGAGACAGGTTTAAAAAGATATTTGTTGTTCAGTCATGTCTGACTCTGTGAACCCCTAAACTGCAGCACGCCAGGCTTCGCTGTCCTGTATCTCCCTGAGTCTGCTTAAACTCATGTCCATCGAGTCGGTGATGCCATCCAACCATCTCATCCTCTGTTGTCCCCTTCTCCTCCTGCCTTCAATCTTTCCCAGTATCAAGGTCTCTTCCAGTGAGTCAGCTCTTTACATCAGGTGGCCAAACTATTGGAACTTCAGCATGAGCATCAGTCCTTCCAGTGAATATTCAGGCTTGATTTCTTTTAGGATTGACTCGTTTGATCTCTTTGCAGTCCAAGGGACTCTCAAGAGTCTTCTCCAACACCACAGTTCAAAGGCATCAATTCTTGGGCACTCTGCCTTCTTTAAGGTCCAACTCTCACCTTCCATACGTGACTACTGGAAAAACCATAGCTCTGACTAGACAGACCTTTGTCAATAAAGTAATGTCTCTGCTTTTTAATATGCTGTCTAGGTTGGTCATATCTTTTCTTCCAAGGAGCAGGTGTCTTTAAATTTCATGGCTGCAGTCATCATCTGCAGTGATTTTGAAGGCCAAGAAAATAAAGTCTGTCACTGTATCCATTTGCCCCCTCATCTATTTGCCGTGAAGTGTTGAGTCTGGATGTCATGATCTTAGTTTTCTGAATGTTGAGTTTTAAGCCAGCTTTTCACTCTCTTCCTTCACCTTCACCAGAGGCTCTTTTAGTTCCTCTTCACTTTTTGCCATTAGGGTGGTGTCATCTGCATGTCTGAGGTTGTTAATATTTCTCCTGGCAGTCTTGATTCCAGTTTGTGATTCATCCAGCCTGGCATTTTGCATGATGTATTCTGCATATAAGTTAAATAAGCAGGGTGACAATATACAGCCTTGATATACTCCTTTCCTGGTTTAGAACCAGTCTGTTGTTCCATGTCCAGTTCTAACTGTTGCTTCTTGACCTGCATACAGATTTCTCAGGAGGCAGGTAAGGTGGTCTGTTATTCCCATCTCTTGAAGAATTTCCCACAATTTGTTGTGATTCATTCAGTTGAAGGTTTACATGTAGTCAATGAAGCAGAGGTAGATGTTCTTCTGGAATTCCTTTGCTTTTCCATGACCCAAGGGATGTTAGCAATTTGATCTCTGGTACTCTGCCTGTTCTAAGTCCAGCTTGAACATCTGGAAGTTCTCAGTTCACATACTATTGAACCCTAACTTGGAGAATTTTGAGCATTACTTTACTAGCATGTGAAATGATTGCAATTATATAGTAGTTTGAACATTCTTTGGCACTGCCCTTCTTTGGGATTGGAATAAAAACTGAGCTTTTCTAGTTCTGTGGCCACTGCTGAGATGCCCAAATTTGCCAGCATATTGAGTGTAGCACTTTAACAACATCATCGTTTAAGATTTGAAATAGATCAGCTGGAATTCTATCACCTCTGCTAGCTTTGTTTGTAGTGATGCTTCCTAAGGCCCATTTGACTTCATACTCCAGGATGTCTGCTTCTTGGTGAGTGACCACACCATCATGGTTATCTGGGTCATTAAGGTCTTTTTTGTATAGTTCTTCTGTGTATTCTTGCCACTTCTTTTTAATATCTTCTGCTTCTGTTAGGTCCATACCATTTCTGTTTATTGTGCCATCTTTGCATGAAATGTTCCCTCGGTATCTCTAATTTTCTTGAAGAAATGTCTAGTCTTTCCCACTCTATTGTTTTCCTCTATTCCTTTGCATTGATCACTGAGGAAGGCTTTATCTCTCCTTGCTGTTCCTTGGAACTCTGTATTCAAATGGGTATATCTTTCCCTTTCTCCTTTGCTTTTTGCTTCTCTTCTTTTCTCAGCTATTTGTAAGGTCTCCTCAGACAATCATTTTGCCTTTTTGCAGTTCTTTTTCTTGGGAATGGTTTTGATCACCACCTCCTGTATAATGTCACGAACCTCTGTCCATGGTTCTTCAAGCATTCTGTCTATTAGATCTAATCCCTTGAATCTATTTCTCACTTCCACTGTATAATTGTAAGGGATTTGATTTAGGTCATACCTGAATGGCCTGGTAGTTTTCCCCACTTTCTTCAGTTTAAGTCTGAATTTTGTGATGAGGAGTTCATGATCTGAGCCACAGTCAGTTCCCAGTCTTGTTTTTGCTGACTGTATGGAGCTTCTCCATCTTTAGCTGCAAAGAATATAATGAATCTGATTTTGGTGTTAGCCATCTGGTGATGTCCATGGGTAGACTTGTCTCTTGTGTTGTTGGAAGAGGGTGTTTGCTGTGACCAGTGCGTTCTCTTGGCAAATCTCTGTTAGCCTCTGCCCTGCTTCATTTTATACTCCAAGGCCAAACTTGCCTGTTACTCCAGGTATCTCTTAACTTCCTCCTTTTGCATTCCAGGCCCCTATGATGAAAAGGACATCTTTTTTTTTTTTTTTTGGTGTTAGTTCTTGAAGGTCTTGTAGGTCTTCATAGAACTGATCCACTTAAGGTTCTTCGGCATTAGTGGTTAGGGAGGGCATAGACTTGGATACTGTGATACTGAATGGTTTGCCTTGGAAATGAACAGAGATCATTCTGTAGTTTTTGAGATTGCATCCAAGAGCTGCATTTCAGACTCTTTTGTTGACCATGATGGCTACTCCATTTCTTCTAAGGGATTCCTGCCCACAGTATGTAACGGTCATCTGAGTTAAATCCACCCATTCCAGTCCATTTTAGTTCACTTATTCCTAAAATGTTGACATTCACTCTTGCCATCTCCTGTTTGACCACTTCCAATTTGCCTTGATTCATGGACCTAACATTCCAGGTTCCTATGCAACACCATTTTTTATAGCATCGGACTTTACTTCCATCACCAGTCACACCCACAACTGGGTGTTGGTTTTGCTTTGGCTCCATCCCTTCATTCTTTCTGGAGTTATTTCTCTGCTGATCTCCAGTAGCATATTGGGCACCTAGTGACCTGGGGAGTTCCTCTTTCAGTTTCCTGTCTTTTTGCCTTTTCATCTGCTCACGGAGTTCTCAAGTTCTCAAGATACTGAAGTGCTTTGCCATTCCCTTCTCCAGTGGACCACGTTTTGTCTGATGTTTTTGTCAGAAAAAGATATTGCTGTGATTTATGTCAGAGTGTTCTACCTGTGTTTTCCCCAAGAGTTTTATAGTATCTGGTCTCACATTTTTGTCTTTAATCCATGTTGACCTTATTTTTGTGTATGCTATTGAAGAATGATCTAATTTCATTTTTTTACATGTAGCTGTCCAAGTTTCCCAGCACCATTTGTTGAAGAGACTCTTTCCAACATTGTGTAGACTTGCCTCCTTTGTTGATTAATTGCCCATAGGTGAGTGGGTTTATCTCTGAGAGGCTTTCAATCCTGTCCTGTTGATCTGTATTTCTCTTTTTCTCATACTGTTCGATGACTGCAGCTTTGTAGTATAGTCTGAAGTCAGGGAGTTTGATTCTGTTTTTTTCTTTCTCAAGATTGCTTCAGCTGTTCAGGGGTCTTTTATATATCCATACAAATTTTAAGATTTTTTTGTTCTAGTTCTGTGAAAAATGCCATTGGTAATTTGATAGAGATTGCATGGAATCTATAGGTATCCTTGGGTAATGGTCTTTTTCACAATATTGATTGTACCAGTCCACAAATATGGTATGTCTATCTATCTCTTTTTGTCGTCTTCACCTTCTTTCATCAGCATCTTACAGTTTTCAGAGTACAGTCTGAAAGACTGTACCTAGTCTCCTTAGGTAAGTTTATTCGTAGGTATTTTGTTCTTTTTGATGTGATGGTAAATGGAATTGTTTCCTTCTGTTTCTGATCTTTCATTGTTAGTGTTTAAAAATGAAATATATTTCTGTGTATTAGTTTTGTAACCAGCAACTTTACCAAATTTATTGATGAGCTGTAGTAGTTTTCTGGTAGAGTTTTTAGGATTTTCTACGTATAGTATCATGTCATCTGCAAACAGTGACAGTATAACTTTTTTTCCAATTTGGATTCCTTTTATTTCTTTTTCTTTTTCTGATTGCCATAGCTAGGACTTCCAAAACTGTGTTGAATGAAAGTAGTGAGAGTAGTCATCCTTGTCATGTTCCTGATCTTAGAGGAAATGCTTTTAGCTTTTTACTTTTGAGTATAATGTTAGCTGTGGGTTTGTCACATATGGCTTTTATTACGTTGGGGTGGGTTTCCTCTCTAACTTTCTGGAGAGTATTTATCATAAATGGGTGCTAAATTTTGCCTAAAATTTTTTGCATCTATTGAGGTGATCACCTGGTTTTTATTCTTAAATTTGTTAATGTGTGGTATCACATGGATTGGTTTGCAGACACTGAAGAATCCTTGCATCCCCGGGATAAATTCCACTTGATCGTGGTGTGTGGTCCTTTTAATGTGTTGTTGGACTCCGCTTGGTAGTATTTTGTTAAGGATTTTTCTTCTGTAGTCATCAGTGATACTGGCCTGTAATTTTCTTTTTTGTGATATCTTTGTCTGGTTTTGGCATCAGGGTGATTGTGGCCTCATAGAATAAGTTTGGGAGCTCTCTTTCTTCTGCAGTGTTTTGGGACAGTTCCAGACAGGTGTTAGTCCTTCTGTAAATGTTTGATAGAATTCGTCTGTGGTGCCATCACACCTGGACTTTTGTTTATTGGAAGTTTTTTAAATCACAGTTACAATTTCAGTGCTTGTGATCGGTCTGTCCATATTTTCTTTTTCTTCCTTACTCAGTCTTGGGAGGCAGTACCTTTGTAAGAATTTGTCCATTTCCTCCAGGTTGGCACACAGTCGCTTGTAGATGTCTCTTATGATCCTTTATGGTTGTGTGGTATAGGTTGTAGCTTCTCCTTTTTCATTTATAATTCTATTGATTGGAGTCCTCTCCCTTTTTTTTGATGAATCTAGCGAAAAGTTTATCAGTTTTATCTTTTCAAAGAATGAGCTTTTAGTTTCATTGATCTTTGCCCTTGTTTTGTCTCTGTTGCATTTATTTCTGCTTTGATCTTTATGATTTATTTCCTTCTCGTAACTTTAGGTTTTGTTTATTATTTCTTTGGTTGTTTTAGGTGTAAAGTTAGGTTGTTCATTTGAAAGTTTTCTTGTTTCCTGAGCTAATGTTGTATTGTTGTAAACTTCACTCTCAGAACTGCTTTTGCTACATCCCGTAGGCTTTGGATCATTGTTTTCATTTGTCTCTAGGTATTTTTATTGCCTCTTTAATTTCTTCAGTGATCCATTGGTTGTTGAGTAGCATATTGTTTAGCTTCCACTTGTTTGGTTTAATATTTTTTCTTGTAGTTTATTTCTAATCTTATAATGTCATGATTGGAAAAAATGCTTCCTATGATTTCAATCTTCTTAAATTTACCAAGCTCACCTTTTGGCTCAGCGTGTGGTCAGTCCTGGAGAGCGTTCCATGTGCGAACATTCCATGTGCAATTGAGAAGAGTGCCTATCTCCGCTTTTGGGTGGAATGCTCTGTTGTTGTTGTTCAGTTGCTCAGTCATGTCTGACACTTTGTGACCCTGTAACTGCAGCACGCCAGGCCTCCCTGTCCATCACCAACTCCTGGAGCTTGCTTAAACTCATGTCTGTCGGGTTGGTGATGCCATCAAACCATCTCATCCTCTGTCATCCCCTTCTCCTCCTGCCTTCAATCTTTCCCAGCATCAGGGTCTTTTCCAATGAGTCAGTTCTTCGCATCAGGTGGCCAATGTATTAGAGCTTCAGCATCAGTCTTTCTAATGAATATTCAGGGTTGACTTCTTTTAGGATTGACTCGTTTGATCTCCTTGCAGTCCAAGGAACTCTCAAGAGTCTTCTCCAACATCA
>CM035280.1:69002809-69024530 GCA_020226075.1 Hydropotes inermis
ACACACACACACACACCACATATAGACCACACACACATCACACACACACACATGTAGACCACACACACATCACACACACACACCACATATAGACCCCCCCCCACACACACATCACACACACACACACGCATATACTCTTTTGTAAAACATCTTTTTCCATGATCATTTGTCGTAGCATGCTGAGCGTGGTTCCCGCGCCGTGCCGGGGCCTGGTCTGCCCGCTGTGTACAAAACGGTCAGCACCTGCTACCCCAGCGTCCCATCCTGCCCTCCTCTCCTCCCACAGCCGCAAGTCTGCTCTGTGTCCCGTGAGTCTGTTTCTGTTTTGTAAATCGGTTCGCTTGTGTCATACGTCAGATTTCACCAGTGATATGTGATATCACATTAGCGATGGCTGTCTTTCTGCCTCACTCACTGTGATGATCTCTAGGGCCACCCACATGGCTGCAAGTAGCGTCAGTTCCTTCTTGGCTGTGGCTGAGGAGTAGCCCACTGTGGGTGTGCACCGCGTCTTCCTCCCCCGTTCCTCCGTCAGGGGCGTTTAGGTGGCCTCCGTCTTGGCTGTCATGCCTAGCTTTGCTGTGAACACAGACGTGCATGCATCTTCTTTGAATTAAGGTTTTGTCTGAATATATACCCAGGAGTGGGACTGCAGGACCATGTGGTGACTCGGTTTTTAGTTTGTTAAGGAACTTCTATGCTGATCCCCCAGTGGCTCGGGGAAGTTCTTTAAAATGTCAAATGCAGCTCCCGTGTGACCCAGCAGCTCCACTCACGGGCATTTATCCCAGAGATGTGAAAGCGCAGAGATGTTTATTGCAGCATCCTTCAGGAAACCAAAGTGGAAGTGACTGATGTCCATAAATGGATAAGTGTGTGAGCAGTGTGGGGGAATATTCATCAGCCACAGAGAAGCATGAGGCGCTGGAGGTGCTGACGGCGGCTCCAGGCCGCACCCTTGCGGACACTGTGCTGTGGGGGGAGCAGGACCCCAGGCCCCTGTGGTGTGACTTCGTCTGGTCTGCGCACAGGCCTCGGAGCCCAAGCTGGGAGGAGGGAGGGAGGGAGGGGGTGGGGAGCGGCCGGTGAGGAGGTGGGGCCGCACGACCCTCTGAATATACATCACTACCAGACGGAAGGCTGAGCGAGTGGCTCGCCTTCAGCCAAGCCTCTAAAGTTGGGGTGGGGGGGAGGGTCGCGGACAGCAGGGTGGGGGTGAGGGGCCAGGGCTGGGGGGCTCCGTCAGTCGGCATGGGAAGGAGCTGGGGAGTGAGCGGGGTGCGGCCCTGCCGAAGGGTGGCCGCGCTGCCTCCTCGGAGGACGCGGGCTCTTAACCCCTCAGCAGAACCCTGGGTGCTGGGGGAATTGTAAAATTCCTGTGCTGTTTGTCGGGGGGCCTGGATCCCCAGGCGTGTGCCCCTGGGTGCCTGCTGTGGCCGGGCCGAGGGATGTCATGTCTGCCCCACCTGACCTCAGGGGGCCTAATTCTGAGCAGCAGAAACAGCTCGGTGGGGAGGGGAGGGGAGAAGAGTTGAAAAACTCCTAAGAACATTACCTTAAATGAAGACCATCACAAGAATACTTTAGCAGCAAGAACTTGAAAACCACCCAAGCTCAAACAGTGGATGACTATACAAATGGGGTACATGTTACTGTGGAGCTGGGCATTATATAGCCGTTTAAGTAAGAAAAGGAAAATTATCATGATAAAAATACTTGGGACAAAATTATGTGAAAAATGCAGAATACCACACTCCCAGGTGGCACTAGTGGTAAAGAACCTGCCTGCCAAGGCAGAAGAGACACAAGTTCGATCCCTGGGTCAGGAAGATCCCCTGGAGGAGGGCATGGCAACCCACTCCAGTACTCTTGCCTGGAGAATCCCATGGACAGAGGGAGCCTGGTTGGCTACAGTCCACGGGGTCATGAAGAGCCACACAAAACTGAGTGACTCATTTGAACAGGAAGTTAACGTGCTGTTGCAGGGAGGCGGCAGGGCTGGTGAGACCCCGACTCAGCCCAGGGAGGGGGCGGCTCCAGGGATGGACGTGGGTGCTGCCTTCCGGGACCAGAGGCTGAAACCCACCCTGGGTGGGTGTGGACGGGGGCCTGTGGCACGGAGCCAAGGGCGGTCTGGAGGGCGGGGTGCGGGCGCCCGTATGCGGGTCGGGGAGGAGGTTCTCACTGTGAGCTGGCTCCTCGCCTGGGCGGTGTGCTCGGGTGGAATGAGATTCAGGAAAGCCACGTGGTCTGTGTGCTCTGGGTAAGGGAGGGGGCGCCCATGCTGTTTCTGCCTCTCTGAAATGGGGCTGTGTGACTAAGGGGGTTCTGCACAGCCCTGGGCACGCATGCCAGTCGAGGGGTGCCGCTGCTCCAGTGGTGCGCTGGAAGTACCCTTGAACTTAAAGGGATTAAGTAAAAAGCTTAAAAAAAATTTTTATTGTACTTGATTTACAATATCATGTTTCAGGTGTATCACATCTATTATAATAAGAGAGCCATGCTTTTTTAGACTCGTTCCCATGTAAGTCCCTACAGAGTGCCGAGTAGTTCTGTGTGCTGTACAGTAGGTCCTTAGATGTCTATTTTACACACGGCAGCGTGTATCTGCCAGTCCCAGTCTTCCAATTTATCCCTCCCATCCTTTCCCCTCCTTGTTAACCATGTTTATTTTCTACATCTGTAGCTATATTTCTGTTTTGTAAGTAAGTTCATTTGTCCCATTTCTTTTACATTCCACACACGAGTGACATATTCGTCTTTGTCTGACTGACTTCACTCAGTATGATCCTCTCCGGGTCCACTGACTTCACTGCAGGGTCATCAGTTTGCCCTTTTCAGGGCTGAGTAACAGTGCACGCACCATGTCCTCTTTATCCGCTGCAGCTGATGGACATTTACGTTGCTTCCGCATCTTGGCCGTTGTGAACAGTGCTGCAGTGAACGCTGGGGCGCATGTGTCTTTCCAAAGTATGGCTTTCTTCAGGTGTATGCCCAGGAGTGGGGTTTCAGGGTCTTATGGTAGTTCTGTTTTTAATATTTTAAGGAACCTCCATACTGTTCTCCATAGTAGATGTAACGATTTGTATTCCCACCAACAGTGTAGGAGGTTCCCTTCTTTCCAGGATTCCGTTTGTAGACTTTTTGATGCTGGCCATTCTGACTGGTGTGAGGTGATACACCACTGGACTTTAGATTTGTATTTCTCTAACAATTATTGATGGTGAACATTTTTCCCTGTAATTTTTAGCCATCTGTATGTCTTCTTTGAAGAAATGTCTGTATAGATCTTCTGCCCCCTTTTAAATTTTTTTATGTCGAGTTACATGAGCCATTTGTATATTTTGGAGATTAATCCTTTGTCAGTCTTTGCAAATATTTTCTTCCATTTTGTGGGTTGTCTTTTTGCCTATGGTTTCCTTTGCTGTGCAAAAGTTTTAAGGTTTAATTAGGTCTCATTTATTTTTATTTTTATTTTTACTACTCTAGAAAATGGATCAAAAAAGATCTTGCTGCAATTTATGTCAAACTTATGTCTATGTTTTCCTTGAAGAGCTTTATAGCTGTCTGGTCTTACATTTAGGTCTTTAATCCCTCTTGAGTTGACTTTGTGTTATGGTGTTAGGAAGTGTTCTAGTTTCATTCTTATACATGTAGGTGTCCCGTTTTCCTACCACCACTTATTGAAGAGCCTGTCTTTACACCATTGTATATTCTGGCTGGCCTCCTTTGTTAAAGATAAGGTGCCCACAGGTGAGTGGGTTCATCTCCGGAGTTTCTGCCCTGTTCCACTGATCTAGATTTCTGTTTTTCGTGCCAGTACCATACTGTTTTGATGACTGTAGCTTTGTAGTTTAGTATGAATTCAAGGAGCCCAATTCCTCCAGCTACATTTTTTCTTTCTCAAGATTGCTTTGGCAGTTTGGGGTCTTTTGTGTTTCCATAAGTTCCAAAATTATAAATTTTTTTTGTTCTAATTCTGTGAAAAGTGCTATTGGTAATTTGATAGGGATTGCACTGAACTTAAGTCTGTAGATTACTTTGGGCAGTAGAGTCATCTTGACAATATTGATTCTTCTGACAGCTCGACGTGTCTGTCTGTCTGTCATTCTTTCAGCAGTGTTTTATAGTTTTCTGAGTGCAGGTCTTAGGTAGGTTTAATCTTAGGTATTTTATTCTTTTTGATGCGATGGTAAATAGAATTTTTCCCTTCACTTGTCTTTCTGTTCTTTTGTTGTTAATGTATAGGAAGCAAGGGATTTCTGTATATTAATTTTGTGCAACATTAGCTTTAGTGGTTTTCTGGTAGCACTGTTAGGATTTTCTATGTATAGTATCATGTCATCTGTGAACAGTGACAGTTTTACTTCTTCCTTTCCAATTTGGATTCCTTTTATTTCTTGTTCTTCTCTAACTGCCGTAGCTAGGACTTCCAATACTATGTTGAGTAACAGTGGCGAGAGTGGACACCATTGTCTTGGTCCTGATCTTAGAGGTGAGGCTGCAGTTCTTCACCATCAGAAGGATGTTTGCTGTGGGTCTGTCACATACAGCCTTTGTCCGCAGTCTTAGCTTCTGGAAGAGCCTTCCGCAGCCTGTGGGCAGAGCCATCTGTGCTCGCGCCTCCGGGATGCTCACCCTGCCCCCTTCACCTGCAGCTGTTCCTTCTGCCACCATGAGGAGCATCTTCAAGAGGAACCAGGAGCCCATGGTGGCTCCCGCCACCACCGCCACGCCTGCTGGCCCAGTGGACAACTCCACAGAGAGCGGGGGTGCAGGCGAGGGCAAGGAAGACGTGTTTGCCATGCTCAAGGAGAGGTTCTTCAACGAGATCGTCAAGCTCCCTCGTGAGTGTCCCTGCGCTGGGCGGGCCATGGGGGTGAGATGGCTATGGGCTCTCCTAACATTTGGGCTCTAGGCTGGATCATTTGGCGATTACCTTCGGGACCGGGGGCGGTGGGGGCAGCAGAGTGGTCTGTCACTAATGAAGGGAACAAGGGAGTTTATGAGCCCTTACCTCCCTGGGCAGAATGTTCTTACGACTTAGAAGAAAACGTGAAACCTAAAGATGAAGTCTTCCAGCTACACTTTGAAATAGTTCTGTTATAAAATAACCCCTCCCCACTAAGGCTTCCCTGATAGCTCAGTAGGTCAAGAATCTGCCTGTGATGCAGGAGACCCTGGTTCAATTCCTGCGTGGGGGAGACCCCCTGGAGAAGGGAAAGGCTGCCCACTCCAGTAGTCTGGCCTGGAGAATTCCATGGACTGTATAGTCCACGGGGTCACAAAGATTTGGACACAACTGGCTGACTTACACTAACTGCTTCATGGATTCCTAGTGAAGATGGTGAGGAGACACCCAAGGTCCAGATGTGGGGGGAGCAGCCGAGGGCCAGCCCCACGCCCCCCGAGGTCACCAAGGAGCTCGGCCCTCTCAGCACTGCACACGAAGGCTGCCCCCACCCCCATCAGGTCTGACAAGGGCCGTCCCATCCTCCATGTGAGCCAGTCACGTCTCAGCAGAGTCTGGCTGGGTCCCCGTGAGGGTGGAGACGGGGTCGGGGGGAGCACAGGGTGTGTCATGATGGGCAGAGCCCGTCTGGGTTTTGACTGTGGGGTGTGGGCTGCCCGGTGGGCACTGCTGACCCCATCTCCCCATGGGCAGTACCCCCCTGGGCACTGATCGCCATCGCCGTGGTCACGGGCCTTCTGCTGCTCACCTGCTGCTTCTGCATCTGCAAGAAGTGCTGCTGCAAGAAGAAGAAGAACAAGAAGGAGAAGGGCAAGGGTGCCAAGAACGCCATGAACATGAAGGACATGCGGGGCGGCCAGGTAGGGGGGCCGGGCTGTGCTGCCAGCAGGGCTGGTCCAGGCCGAGCCCACAGGGGGACGGGGACCTGGGGTTCCTGCCTGCAGGGCCAGCGGGCCGGCCGGGGCCCGGAGGACTGGGCTCCTCTCTGCCCGTCTCCCGGGGGGCCCAGCCCAGAAAGAGCTCGGAGGTGTCCCCGTGTCTCCTCTTGGGCACCTCACCTTGCTGAAGGAGTCAGTGTGGAGGACGGCAGGAGGGCTGAGCCCGGAGGCCTCAGGGTGTGCGTGGGAGGGGGGGACCCCGGAGGCCTCAGCGTGTAAGTCAGGGGGACCCGGGAGGCCTCAGGGTGCGCGTGGGGGGGGCCCGGGAGGCCTCAGCGTGTGCATGGGGGCCCGTGTGCAGGGCAGCCCCCGGCTGCACGTGGGCTGGTCTGTGCTGTGGAGTTTCTCACTACCTTCTCCTCTCTTCTCCCTGTGGATGCGCCCGGCCTGGACGCCCGGCCCGCATGCCTGGTATGTGTTGCCCAGGGTGGCATCCTGCCCAGGGAGGACTGGGGCCCCCGCTGGCTCTGGGGCAGGCTCTGCATGGGGGCGCCACCCTGTCTGTCCCTGATGCCCCCTGCTCTCAGCCCCCCAGGATGATGACGATGCGGAGACAGGCCTGACGGAGGGCGAGGGTGAGGGCGAGGAGGAGAAGGAGCCCGAGAACCTGGGCAAGCTGCAGTTCTCCCTGGACTATGACTTTCAGGCCAACCAGGTGGGGGACGGGGACACGGGCCTGGCTCCAGGGAAGGCCCGGGTGCTGTGCCCACCTTGGGCGGGTCACCGCCGCCTGGGGTCATGCAGTTCCCTGGGGGGCTGACGGGCACCCACTGTCTTCACAGCTTACTGTGGGCGTCCTGCAAGCCGCGGAACTGCCCGCCCTGGACATGGGCGGCACCTCGGACCCTTATGTCAAGGTCTTCCTCCTTCCAGACAAGAAGAAGAAATATGAGACCAAAGTCCATCGGAAGACGCTGAACCCCGCCTTCAACGAGACCTTCACCTTCAAGGTGACAGGCAGGGAGGCGTGGCGGACCGTGTCTGGGGCCATGACCCAGGCCCAGAACAGCTCTGCGGGGACCAGAGCCAGAGTCTCTGCCATGTCCACAGCCTCCGGACGCCCCGGAGCTGCCCTGACCCTTTCATCCCGCCCGTGCCTTGCAGGTGCCATACCAGGAGCTGGGTGGCAAGACCCTGGTGATGGCCATCTACGACTTTGACCGCTTCTCTAAGCACGACATCATCGGTGAGGTGAAGGTGCCCATGAACACGGTGGACCTGGGGCAGCCCATCGAGGAGTGGCGGGACCTGCAGGGCGGCGAGAAGGAGGAGGTGAGGCGGGTGTGGGGCGGGAACTGCAGGGCGGGGAGGAGGAGGAGGTGAGGCGGGCGTGGGGCAGGAAGGGCAGGGCCCCGCAGGTCAGCCGCCTGGCAAGGCCATAGGTGCTCCTGTTTCCCCGGAGGCTCTGTGCCCGCCTAGGGCCAGCGACCCACCTGGGGCCTCGTCTTCCTGGAAGCGGCTGCAGCACTTGCTCAGAGTATGAGCACCCACTGTGCTCAAAGCCTCCGTTTAGACACTGCCCTGAGCACCAGCTGTCACCCAGCCCCGGGTGCGGGGCAGGTGGCTGGCCTTGGTCCCCGAGGCCTCCCTGAGACACTTCGGCTTCACGCCGTGGCAGTGACGGAGACAACCGTCCTCTCGGGTCACGAGGCCCCTGCCCTGTGGCACTAACACCAGATGAGAGGTACCAGGGGCTCTGAAAACCACCGCGCACGCTGCAGGCAGGACGGCTGTGATCAGAACAGGGCAGGCCCACACCCCCTCTGCTCAGCCCTGGGAGGACCCCACAGACCCCACATCCATTCAGAGCCTCCGGGGCCCCACCGGCATGGTGCCCACAGCTCCAGGGTCTGCCCGCCACAGGCAGGGCTGGGGTGCCCCTGGCCGAGGCCCCAAGGGGTCAGCCGTGCTGGCGGCTGCTGAGATGACCTGGACCCCGCTCTCCTGGCAGCCGGAGAAGCTGGGTGACATCTGCACCTCACTGCGCTACGTGCCCACGGCCGGGAAGCTCACTGTCTGCATCCTGGAGGCAAAGAACCTGAAGAAGATGGACGTGGGCGGCCTTTCAGGTGCGTGCAGGGCTGCTGGCCGCCACCGGGGGTGCCCAAGGTCCACCTGCAGCCCCAGCCCTCAGGCTCCCCAGGGAAGGGGCTGCAGGGCTCTGCTGGGCCGGAGGGCTGACTGCCCGCCCTGGATTCTGCTAGTGCTTGGGGTCTGAGTCACCTTGGGCAGGCCGGTTCCCAGCATGCATGTCTCACTGCCCAGGTAGGAGGACGGGTGGGCTGGGTCCCAGGTGTGTCCCCGGCCCAGGACAGACGTCACCAGGAGCCCCTTGCCCCTCACCGAGCCCCAGGCTGCGGCGGGTCGTGCAGGCAATGCCTGTGACCACCCTGGCCCCAGGCTGGCGGTCCGGGGTGGGCTCAGGGCCTGCCTGCTGCGCCCCACAGACCCCTATGTGAAGATCCACCTGATGCAGAATGGTAAGAGGCTCAAGAAGAAGAAGACAACGGTGAAGAAGAAGACCCTGAACCCTTACTTCAACGAGTCCTTCAGCTTCGAGATCCCCTTTGAGCAGATCCAGGTGCAGGGCTGGTGGGGCTGGACACGGGGCTGGGGCTCACTGCTGACCCCCATGGGCGGGTGAACAGATGGCCGCCACCCTGGGGCCTGGATCTGGGCGCTTCCCGAGCTGCCCCTTGTGTGGGCGGCGGGCCTCTCGAGCATCGCCTCTGTCACTCTGCAAGGATGGGTCTGCCCCTTAGGCTCCACAGGACCGTCTGAGTAGAAGGAGGGGGAGGCTGGGGGTGCCGCTCGAGGACTCCTGCCCACCCTCCCTCCCCACCTCCCGCAGAAGGTGCAGGTGGTGGTCACCGTTCTGGACTACGACAAGCTGGGCAAGAACGAGGCCATCGGCAAGATCTTCGTGGGCAGCAACGCCACGGGCACGGAGCTGCGGCACTGGTCCGACATGCTGGCCAACCCCCGCCGGCCCATCGCGCAGTGGCACTCGCTCAAACCTGAGGAGGAGGTGGACGCGCTGCTGGGCAAGAGCAAGTAGGGCTGCGGCCGGGCCGCCGCTGAGACCAGAGCCACGGACGCCCCAGCTCTGCCCCCGCGAGGCGCCCCGCCTGTCTGTGTGGTCGTGTCCCCCATCCCCTTTTATAAGGACCCTCCCCTCCGACGGCCGTGGGAGGAGGGCCCCCAGAGGTGGCGCGGCCCGCCCGGCCCGCCCCGGGCGCTGTCCCCGCTGCATGCCCGCGCCCCGCTCCTGCGAAGCTGCACCCCAGGCTCACCCCGAGGCAGCGCTCCCGGCCGGCAGTGGGACCTCTCCCGTTCCCTGAGCGTGTGGCGCCCCGAGACGGCAGCACTGCTTGGCTCCAGACGGGGCCGACACTCTGGCTCCTGGATGGGCGGGGTGCCGTGAGTGGCTGCTTCGGAGGCAAGGCGTGGAGACTGGACTGTGCAGAAGTCACCGCCCCTCAGGCTGGTTTTGGGGACACCACGGACCTGAGCTGGTGGCTGGACTCGCAGGGGGTCTGTCCTTCCTACCACCTCACCCTGTGGACAGGAGATGTCAGACCGTGAAGACACAGAAGAGCCCGCTCCCAGAGAGACTGCGATGGGCCTGCTGGAGCCTGGCCCCCGGGTGGGAGACGCGGGTGCTGGCCGCCATCTGGGACGAGCGCGGAGCGGAGTCTCCTGCCCACGCCCGTTTCCTCTTTTAATCTCAGTGGAGCAGCGCGGTCTGTGCAGACATGGGGGCTTCCCGAGGAGGCCCTGTCCTTGGGCCCAGGTGAGCAGGGGGGTGGTGGCCGGCCGGCCGAGCTCTCTTAGGGGTGGCCCTCCTGTCATCCCCCGGGGCCCCCATGCTGGCTCCCTGCTCACTCCTTCCCCAGTGTTGATAAAAAGCCATATATACGTGAGTCCCGTGTGCATGGAGTCTCCTTCCCCACCCACAGCCTGGGCAGGAGCGGCAGCCCCCGCCACCCCCGGCAGGCTCCCTCCTCCCCTCGCGGCCCCCCAGGGCCCGGAGCTGCTCCTGTCATCCCGCGTCCCCCACCCGGGCGGATGGCCGTCCTGGGCAGGCTCCCACTGGAGGAAGACGCCAGGGCCCTGCTGCGCATTCGTGCAGTGGGGAGGGGGGGCTCAGCCGTGCTCAAGGGCCTGCGTCCCGGGGAGCCCCTCTGCACGCGTGGGACGGGGGCGGCCCTGCCTTCAGGACCACGTGACCACAGAGGGGCGGGATTCGGTGCTTCCTCGGGCCCCCCTCCCTGTGCCCAGGACTGGCCTCCATGCTGATGCACCTGCTGCTCTGAGGGTCCTGAGCCTGGACGCCGGGCTGGCTGAGGGCAGCAGGGTCCTGCCAGGTGACGGCTGGGCCCAGAAGAGCCGTCTGAGCAGATGTGTCTGCTGGTGACGCACGCGTGCCTCTGTCTCTGCCTGAGGGTCCTGCCCCAGGCCTGTGTCTTGAGTGTCGGGGGTCGGGGTCCCCCCTCCCTGGAGTGAAGGTCGCCAAGAGGGAGGCAGCAGGGGTGCCTTTCACGGAGGGACTGAGAGTGACAAGTGAAACCCAGGCCCCCCGAAACCGGAGGGGGCCACAAGCTGCTTCCTCCCCAATCCCAAGCAGGGGCTCCCGGCTCCAGGAAGGGCCTCGGACAGTGGCTGGGGGCGTGGGGGCGGGGGCAGGGCCAGTCTCAGCACAGCCTCAGTCCTTCCTCCCAGGAGACCACACAGCTCCTGCTGCGGGGAGCAGGGTTGGAGGAGACCACCCCCCTGGGTCCTGCAGGGTCTGGGTCAGTTCTTGGCCCCCCCCCCCCCCCCCACCGTTGCAGCAGACACGGAGGGGTCCCGGGCCTGATGGTGGTGGCCCTCAGCCCCGCAGGCCAGATCCCAAGTTAAATGTGAGTTTCAGACAAACCACCAGTAACAATGTGCGCGTCCACCCTCAGCGCTGGCCGGGACACTCCCGCATCCACTGGCCTGTGTCCATGCTCCGGTGTTGGGCAGCCTCATCCTGCGGCCACTCCTGCCCCGCCAGCTGGGGGGCAGGGACAGGTCACCGGGATTGTACCCGTTTTCGAGCTGCAGTGCTGGGAAGGGGACCCTGTGACCTGGAGACGACAGAACAGGAGCCTTCCGAAGCCAGCCGAGCCTCTGCCCCGACGCGTGTTCAGCTGCACAAGAGGGGGGCCAGCCGTGCACACGCTGCCCCGCCCCGCCCACGCATGCCCAGCTCCACACCCACAGCCGCATGGCCACCCCGAGCCCAGCTCTGCCTCACACCCCCAAGCTGCTCCCTGACCCCGTGTGTGAAGTCCATGTCTCCCCCAGCTCCCCACACCCAGGGAGTCGGCCTCGGCCGGCCTGACGCCGCAGCCCCACGTCCGTGTGCAGAGCTGCCCCGGCACCCTGCGTGTGGTCTGCTCCTCTCCCCACTGTCTGAATCACTGAAAAGCCATACGGGGGTCTCCAGAGCTGCCCTCTCGGAGCCCCCGGCCCCTCTGACCAGCTCCCCTCAGGACACTTGTGAAGGGCTCGCCTGCCGTCCCCCCGCCCCGCGTCCTGAGGACAGACAGGTGTCCCCCCGGCCCTGCTCCATGGGGGCGCCCGTGGAGACGGCCCGGATGCGTGGGAGCCGTCGGTGGCTGGGCCTGTGGCCAGGTCCTGATGCCCCTGGGTGGACACGCAGCCCTGCTTCTGAGACGCTGGGGGGCTGGGGGCAGGGCCCCGGGCTGCAGAACAGGTGCGCTCAGCTCCCGCCGTCGGGCAGGGACACCCCAGGAGTGGGCAGCCGCGGCTCCTCTGAGGTGGGGGTGCGGGACCCCCGTCCACACCCAGCCCTGCCCCGCCGCCCCCTCGGGAGGGAGAGGCGGGGGGGGCTGCGGACCCTGAGCCCCGAGCCGTCGTGTTGGACCCAGAGGACGGCAGCCCTGCCAGCAGCCCCGGAGTTGGGTGCCCACCCCGGCAGAGGCCACAGCGGGGCGTGGCCCCCACGCTCCACAAACCGGGGGGGTGCGGGCAGGATGGGCCCAGACCCCTCAGAGCAGCCGGGTGTCCTGCCCCGACCCCTCCTGACCCAGCACCAGCGCTACAGCTTCTGAAGCCCCCAGGCTAGGGTGGGCAGGCCCAGGCCCCTGCAGCGTGTGGCCCACCGGGACCCCCAGCCCGCCTCACAGGAAGGACGCGGGTACAGCCCCCTCCGCCCCCGCTTGGCAGCGCCCCCCGCCCCGCCCCACCCCCATGGACTCTGTCTGGTCTCTTGTCAATTTGTTCTTTTGTAACGAGCAGCATCTCCTTATTAAAGAAAAGAGCTGAAAGCAAGCTGGGGGTGGGGGTCTCTTCTTATTCCTGCTGGGCGGGGTGTGGGCATGGTTCTGAGATCCCAGCCCCGGGCTCAGCGCCTGCCTTCAGGTGCTGGGGAGACCAGACCAGGCTCAGGGGGGTGGTGGGTGCACGGGGCCCCCAGGGCAGCTTCTGGTGAGGGGGGGGACCTTCAGGGAGGAGGGGTGGACCAGATCCCCGGTGTGCCACCCCCCTCCCCTCCAGCCAGCGGAGCAGGCCTGGGCACTGGCGCAGGCTGAGCCCATGGCGTCTGCGGAATGTTGACGCCTACAAGCCCTGGGTTAGCTTGTGGAGAAACCCAAGATGTCTGACCGCTGAGGCCAGGGCTTTGGGGCTTTTCAGGGAACAGGGAGCACCCCCTACCCCCTGCAACACTGCCCCTCACCTCAGCCTGTGGCAGTCTCCTCGGGGGTCCTGGTAGGCCCTGAGCACCGTGGGCATCTGGTTCCGACTCCAAAACAAGAAGGCAGAGCGCCTTCCAGAATGGCTGGGGGGCTCGGGAGGGAGCAGCTGAGCCGCAGCGGTCCCGGGGTCTCTAGGTGCCATGTCTCCACTGACAGCCGGCCATGAGGAGCCCTCGCTCTGTACCTACTGCCCGAGCCCCGGACTGCAGCCGGGCGACCGCGGGGGACAAGCAGCCTGCCCCCTCCCCGGCCCCCAGCGTGGTGACGGGGCCTCCGCAGGGCATGAACAAACTCGGGGGGGAGGGGGGCACGGGGTGGACGCAGAGCCAGGCCTGGGCAGCGGCGTGCTGAACGCCACCATATCGGGTGACCCTGTCAGCTGCCTTTACAGTCTGAAGCTCTGGAGGGGCTCTGGCTCCCCCAACCCAAGCGGTGGCTCTGAGACCCCGCTGTGGAGGGCAGAGGCCAGGGCCTGGCCCTGAGCCCCAGGGCCACCGCCGGACGCCAGGCAACCCCAGACGCCCCCCGGGCCCCTGGGCCACGCGGCCGGCCCGGTGACGTGGGGACGCCACCCCGAACGAGCCGACCGTGTCTGAACTTTGGAAACTAAGCAGGGTCAGGCCGCCTGGGAGAAATACCACAGGCTGGCCTAGACATGAGGTTCTATGAGCCCCGTTTCCTAAACCTCAGAGACCATCACAAAGTTAAAACACAATTTAATTTACTCATTTATAAATACTGTTGTGTTTACAGGCATCATACAGACGTGAATATTATTATTCCCAAACTTTCAAACACAGAATACTTAATAATACTATATAACAACAACCAGTAAAACAAAACCATTCACCTCAGGATTGAAAGGCCACTCAAAAGTTGCATAAAAATACATTCAGCTCACGAAGTGCATCCGGGCTCCTCCCTGAGCCCGTCCCCCCGGTGTGTGTACACGGAGATGCTGTCTCGGAGGAGAGTTGGGGGCTGAGGTGACGGGCAGGGGTGTGTGACCCCGGGGAGGTTCTCACACGTGCGCTCCACCCAGTTGGCCAAGGCCGCAGAGGGGATGGGGGGACGACGGGGACCAGAGCCACAGCCTGAGGCAGAGCCCCTCGCGGCGGGTTGTGGGGGACACAGTCTTCCCTCCCGACCAGACAGCCGGCCTTTCGGGGGCTCAGAGGGCCCCGCCTCCAGGGGCCTCGCTGGAGGTCAGTCCTCCCTCCCAGGACTGCGGGTGGGGTTGGGGGGTGGAGCCCGGGGCCCCGCTGGCACCAGACAGCACCGGCGCCTCCAGCTGGAAGGAGGGCCGCCCCCAGGCCCCTGCCTGGGGCATGCATACAGCAGGGAGCTCTGTGACCGAAGTTGGGGCGACTCGAGGAAAACTGCCCCTCCTCTGAGCACCACCGGCTCCGAGAAAAGCAAAGACTGAGCGTGAAGAGGAAGAGGGCGGCGGGGGGTGGAAGGCATGTCTGTTCCGGAAGCACACAGGCGCCTCCTGAGGCCGCCTTAAGGGGTCACCCAAGGCAAAGACCGCTCTGGAGTCCCGTCAGCGAGCAGAGGAACCGAGAGGCCCGAGAGGAGAGGGCGCGGGGGGGCAAAGACGTGAGTTCACAGAGCCGGAGGAAGACGGGCTGAGGCTGTGCCGTCGCCAAGCAGCAAACACGCGACACGGAGGCTGGAAGCAAGAGCGACCCCCGAGCGCAGCACCCCTCCGGGGGACCAGACTCTCAGCTTCTGTCTGCAGTCTTCTCCCCAACCTGCCGTCCAGCCCGGCCTCCCAGGAGGTGGCGCCACCTCTGTCTGGCCTTTCCTCACTCCAGAGCCTGCTCACTCCCCAGGAGCCGCGCCAGTGACAGCTCCCAGGCCCCCAGGAGTCAGCACAGGCGGCAGATGCAGTCCTCCAAGGGGGCTGCACGCTCTATCCTGCAGCCCTGCTCCGGGCAGGGACCTCGGCCCGGGGCAGCCCCGACAGCCCCCAGGACTGAGGCTGGTCCCCACCCAGGAACGGCCTCTGCCTGCCTAAGGCAGAGCTAAGACGGGGCGGCCACTGGGGAGAAACGTGGCCCAGGGCCGCCAGGAGCCACACCCGCTCTGGGAGGGCCGTTTATCCAGAGGCTCGCCCGGCCACCAGCGGGTACAGCCACTGCTCTCCATGCTGAATTCACTCTCCCACTTACACACTTAAACAGTTTGAATGGAGAAGAAAACAAGAATTTATGACGTTAGAAGGAGCAAAATCTGAGTGTGAGAAATTATCTGGTCTCCTTAGGAATCAAAAAAATCACGGACTCTCAGGTCAAGAAGACCCGACCCCAGCCCAGCACAGCGGCACAGCTGCCCGGGGCAGGCCCAGCCCCAAGGGCCCGATGCCCAACCCTGTCCTTCCAGATGCTTCCTTCTGCCGTGGCCCTGCCTTCTCACGGTGCCCGAGGACTCACCTCCCAGGTACTGACACCGCCCTGGAGCTCAGCATGGGGACAGTGCTCGGTACCGCCCACTGGGCCCTGGCCGGGAGGACCGCCCACGCCCGCCACCAGAGGCTCCCCCGCCGGGTGGAGCTGGGCCCTCCCTGCTCCCCGTTGGAGGCACGCGGGCTGGGGCCCCGGGAAGCCCCTCCGTGCTGTCCCCACTGCCTCGCACCCGCAGCAGCGCCCAGCCCGTTGGGCCCTCGCGCCAGCAGCCTGGCTGGGAACCGGAGGCGGCAACGGGCTGCTGGGTCCATCCTGGAAACTACACTCAGGTGGGGCGGGGGCCACTGACAGCCCGCCCCTCCCTGAGGCGGGGGCGGGGCCGGGGGCGGCCAATGCCCTGTGGGAGGAGTGGGAGCCGAGGCCCCGTCCTCGCTCCCAGGAGCATCGGTCTCAGGGAGGGGCGGCCAAGTGGCCAGGCTGCAGCCGGAGGCCTGTTCATCAGGCCTGGACAGGCGGCCTCCCTGAAATCCACAAACCAGCTATGATGAGGACCCTCCCAGCCACTGACCTCCTGCTCAGCCGCCGCGGAGACGAGGCGGAGCCCCAGGAGCAGTGAGGAGGCCCTGGCCACCACCTTAGACCTGCACGGCCTGGAAGGAGACCGGATTCAGGGTCTCCTAGAGTGAGCTGGTGAGGCCTGAGGCCGGCCACAGGGCCCGCCCTCCCGAGCTGGGGCCTGTCTGACACACGAGGGCTGCAAGAGGCGCCCGTGGCCCAGAAGGCACAGCCGGAGCCCCTCTACCGACTCTGCCCGACGTGAGAAGGGCAGGGTGACCCCTCCCACTCAGCCTCCTCCTCCTGAGAGCCAGCCCCGTGACGGGGGTCAGTGGTCAGAGTCAAGGGCCCCTGCGGGGTCTCCCAGAACAAAGGGGTGCTGGTGCTGCATTGAACACTGGAGCTTCCTCTGACACGGTGTCACCCCCGGCCCGCCCATCCCCACGGTCAGATCCTCCATCTGTGCATGGGGAGGATCTGCACGCCCTGAGAAAGCAGTTTTGCCCCAGAAGACAGACCTCCTGTCTGGAACTGGGACTTTGATCGATCATGACTCTGGGTTAAGGAATATGGGGCGCTTCTGAGGGCCACGGAGGAGCTGGGGCACTCTGATTTTCGACAGACAGCGTCTGCTGATAACTACACACCGGATGTCAAGAGCAGCCCCAAAGCTGCCCTGCATGCTCACACTAGCCGAGGGACCAAGCTCCGACGGAAAGCACATGCCTGAGTGTTAGCACCAAGGCATCGCCCAGGACTCACGCCTGAACTCTGCTGGACCAAGCGGGCGGTCCGTCCAGGCTTCTGTCTGGGGAGGAGGCTGCGACGGGACGAGCAGGGAGCAAGGAGAGCAGGCCATGTGGGGATGGAGCTCGGGGTCCCCAACTATGCACGGCAGGGCTGGCATGTCATGGGGGGGCCTCAGGAAGACCTCCGCTCCCACCAGGAACCTTTCTGGTTATCAGCATCTCCCAACTTTCCAGTGATCAAGGCACAACCCCCAAAGCTCCCTGACCCAAGGTGGGGTCCCTGGACACAGCTGTGGAGGGGGGCCTTGCCCCTGCCAGAGCCTGGACTCACTGCTGCTCCTAAGCAAGCGAGTGCCTCTCCCCAGACACGCCAACAGTCACCAAGTCAGCCGTCCTGGAGGCTCCTTGTTATGAGGGTGTGGACCCCACTCACGCCCGCTTCCATCATCCTGCCCCATGCCTCTCAGAAGCCCTCAGGACGGGAAATCAGGTCAAGGGAACCGAGGCAGGTTTTCTGGTGAAGAAGCTGCTGTGACGGGGGGACAGGTGGGCTGAGAGCCCGGCCCAGCTTTGCGGGGCCTGGCCAGCATCTGCGCCCCAGGCACGTGCAGCGGGGGCACACAGAAATGGGGGACAAATGCGGGTCTAAGAGACGCGGTCACCCGAGCTCGGGGCGGGCGCTGCAACAGTCACATCACCAGGAGGCTGGTGGAAACGCCGCCACCACCAGCATCTCCGCGTGGACTCAGAGCAAAGTCAGGTCCTGAGAGGCAGGGGCGAGCGGGCCCCTCACGGAGCCGCCGTTACCTTGGACCGGGCGACCTGACATCGGAGCTCCCGGTGCGGGGGGCTCACGACCCGGGCCTGGCAACCCTGAGCCGCCTCCGGATGCCCAGCCGGCCGAGGGTCGCCGTGGTGCCTTGGTGGGAACTGTCTGAGCCAGCGGGGGTGCTGGGGGGCCGCTGAAGGTGCCGCGGCAGCTGACAACAGAGGCAGGTCCCGGCTCAGCTGGCAAGTGCAGATGGGCATGGACGCGAGCCCCCCGTCAGCCCCGGCCGGGCCTACTTGGATAGTTTGCTGATGACCCTGATGAGGGCTCCATTTTCGTCTTTCAGCCTCTGGTTGTCGGACTTCAGCTCCGTCAGGACCTGTGGGGCGGAGCAAGAGGTGTGAGGCTTGGTGTGACCCCCGCAGGCCCGTCGCTCTGTGAAGGTTGCCAGTGTCAGCTCACGGCCCCGCGGCAGGGACACCCTCTCCCCTTCCTGGGCGAGTGACTGTTTCCTGTGTCCTCCCCGGGAGCACTCTGGTCGGAGGATCTGGGGCAGGCACACGCTGGGGACACAGACGTTCGGAGGGTGGTGGGGGAGGCAGGAGGCGGGGGGCACAGCTTGGGCCTCTGCTCGCACGCACAGGATGTGCGGGTCCCACTGCTGCAGCCTGGGGACGCGACGCTTGGGGCCGGGGCTGCCGTGGGAGGCGGGTGTGCTGTTCCGTCAGCCCTGGACCCTCACACCTGGCTGCTCGACCTGTGGGGTGACGGGAGCAGCAGCCCCCAGCGCAGGCCGGGTGCTCCCATGGGAGGCGTGGGGTCTGAGCGCCCTGATGGCCCCATAGGGATGCGGCTGGTATGGGAGGCGGGGTGCAGGTGCTGGGTGTGATAGAGAACCTGTTTACCACAAGGGCAACTGAAATCTCTACTCCCATCCACTCAGGGCAAATGTCCTCTGCTCAGTCATTCAGGTCTATAGCCCCTGTTGGGCCATGTTCCCGGGGCTAATTCCAGGTCTGGCTCTGCTGGTAACACTCAGGGGCCAGCGTGATCCCCCCAAAGGATGGAACTGTCCCTTCAGCCCCTTAGAGAGGAAGCAGGCTAAGTCACAGACAGACGTGTATGGACCGCAGACAGAAGTGCTGATAGAGAAGACAGGGTGTCTGGAGCGTCAGGACGGCCTCTGGGTCTGGAATACAGCCAACCTCACAGCCACAGACATGGACAGGAGCCCAGCGTCACCATCCATGCACAGCCCCTCATGGGAAGGCTGACACTGACGCTGCAGACGCGGGGCCACATCAGGCACCCAGCTCTCTTCTCTGGGTTTACCACTCTGTATCTAGAGAGGCCTGCCCCTGCCCTGGTCCCCCACAAAGCAGGGACTCCAAGGGGCCCGCAGCTGTGGCGTGGCGTGTAGGAGGGCGCTGATCCAGATACACCAGAGCAGGGTGATCCTCTGCGCCCCTATGACGCCCACCCCGGCCCCAACAGAGCCCGGATGGCCTCCCCGCCCACCCTCAGCCTCAAGTGCTCAGATGCCAGGGCCGAGAGGCTGTAAGAGGCCCCCTGACGTGCCCTCCAAGGCTGCCGGTAGACGCCCGGGCCATGTTCCCACAGCGGGCTTTGGGCGGGAAGAAGCTCCATGTGGGGACGGCCATGTCACCACCAGCAGCTCTCAGGTCGGGTCTGAACTACCCCTTTTGAAAACACGTAAACACGGCCTCGACTCTTGGGAGATTCACTTCCAGGTTAAGACTTGATTCTCTGGGAAAACTAGGCCGAGGCGCTTTCTCAGCTGCCCGAGCTGCTGCTGACAGTCCGGGAACCCTCGGAAAGGATGGAAGGGGTGCAAACCGACCAGAGAGGCTGGCGCTCAGGTGGCAGAGTTCAGCCTGCCCCACACTCTCCCAGTGACCTGGAGCGAGTCACTTCTGACTCAGAAGACTCGGTTCTTCCCATGAGAACAGTGACTGGTCTCTCACTGAATGAGAACGTGTGGGCACAGAGCTTGTCACGGGCCCGCACAGATGACCACCAGCCCCGGGGTCCCCAGCCCTGCCAGCATGGGGTCCAGCCCCAGCCAGGCCTGGGATCTTCCGCACCAGAGGGGGACCGAGAAAACTGGGCCATCTCTTGGGCCCCCAGTTCACCCCGAGTCAAGTGCCAATCTCCCTGAGTGGAGCGTGGCCCTCATGCGCCTTCCCAGGAGGCCGGCAGCTGCTCGCCCGGTGGGGGGACCCACAGCATGCCTGACAGGAATGGGGGGAGGGGGTTCAGACCCGGCAGGTGCTAGCTGCCAGCTACTGACCCAGAGGTACAGCAGACAGACAGGAAGAAGAGCAGGCCTCAGTCGGGAGTGATTAGATTGTTGCTGGGAATTAAAAACTCGTTTCAGAGAGAGACTGCACAGCGGTGAGGAGCCCGCAGGCCACCTCGGCGGGAAACACGCCAACCATGAGCCCGTCTTCAGACTGGGTAGGGAGAGCCTCGGAGTCCAGTGGACCCAGTCCCTGGTCCTCCGGTGGCCGCTCCCAGCCACCTGTCTGTGGCCCGGTCAGGGACGGCCTGGCTGTGGGAGGGGGCCCTGCCCCAGACCCAGACCTGTGACGCGCAGGAGGACACGGCCCCCAAGATCGGAGAAGGCAAGACCCAGCGCGGGAGGTGGGTAGAGAGGAGCAGGCTCAGAGGCCCTGCCCAGAGCTCGCTCTGGGCACACAGAACAGAGAAGGAGCTCTAGACACCCCGGACCTCAGCTTGGAGGCTGACCAGCACGTGGGACCCAGCCCCGGGCGTCTTGCGCCCGCAGCACCTGCCCTTGGTCAGTCACCCTAGGCCCGACCTGAGCGCTCCAGGGAACAGGCTGCACTGGGGTCACAGCTGACCGAGAGCCCGATCTCCCTCAGGTGTTCACACACAGGCCAGGACCCACGAATCTGCGTGGCCACCTTGAGGGAAGAGTCTCAACAGGGCTCAGGCCAGGCCTCTGCAGACCCCCAACCTTCACAGACCCCACACGCGTAGGCTCTGGGGGCAAATGCAGAGCCCGAGGCTGACAACAGAGGGAACGTGCCTGGAGTGGAGGGGGGGAGGCGGGACTAGAGCCCCTGGGGGTCCGAGCCCTCGACGGCCTCCGAGAGTCTGGCCACAACGCGGGTCAGAGCCCGGTTCTCGGCCTGCAGCTGCTCGTTCATGTGCTTCAAGGTCTGAATCTGTTTTAGCTGGTGGAGGTTCTGCAGAGTGAGACATGGACAGACAGACAGGACAGGACAGGCCAGAGAAGAGAAGAGTGGGACAGAGAAGTCACATGACTTTCTGTTTCTGCTTTTAGTCTGCATGCAAGGAAGGAAAGGTGAGGCGGAAGGTGGTGGGTGGGCAGGCGGGACTGGGGGCTGGCTGGAGCAGGGGAGAGTCTGGGGGCTGGTGTCCGGGGCTGCCCTGCTGCCCCCTCCTCATGTCCTCCCAAGAACTCGGCTCCCAACTCTCATCTGTTTCCCCTCTGGGTCCTTTTTACCTCCCTTATGTTTCATTTTAAGTTGAGTGAGGCCTGTGGGAGGCGCTCCTGAAGCAGGCCCTGAAGTTCCCCAGACACACTGGCCCCAGCAAGGCCTGCTCTGCTGCCTGGAAGCCAGGGTGGAGACCTGCCCCCTGCCCTGGCTCAGGGCTGGGACCTCGTCTCAGAAAGGAGGCCCGTCCAGTGGTCACCCAGGACAGTGGGGTGGATGGAGCAGGGTAGCGCGCCCATGGCTGTCCCATAAAGGACTACATACGGCCAGGGATAAACAGGATCCTGTCTGGACCAGCCCTGGTGGGAACCAGGCCTCTGAGCCTGAAGCTGAGACCGTCAGCTTTGAGAGGGAGAAAACGGTCTCGCTGCGAGAACGGACTTCACAGATGGAGACGATGACCTGTGGGTTACGTGACTACAGACAGGTTGCCAGGCACCAGAGAAGGGTCTCTTCTGCCTACGCAGAGGGGAAGGACAGAACTGGAAAGTCAGAGAGGCTACAGTTTTTCAGGAGTGAAAGAAGAAAACGAGAGGCAGCACGAAGGGGAAACGGTGAAAAGGAAAGACACGCAGACAGATGCTGACTCCTGATCCACAGACGGAGACTCGCCACCTGGGAGGCGGGAGGGCGGCCCACGGTTCCCAGGAGCCCAGAAGGGCTGGGCCAGGGGGTCCTCTCAGCGAGAGGGTGAGTGGGGTCACGGTGCAGCGCAAGGCGCAAGCCAGGTGCAAGGACCTGTGGACAGTCCACAGTGCTGCCCCTTCCCTGGGGCTGATGGGACCAGGGCTTTCGGCAGTCACGGTCCCTCCCTGAAGTGGTCCTTGCCTCCGAGAGTGGCGTTCGACTAGGAGAAGGACTCTCAGAACCCATGAGCACAGGCGGGTCAAGGGGAAGAATGTGGCTGAGGGAGCAGGGCTGAGAACAGGCATGGCAGGGAGCAGCCGAGCAGGAGGCCACGGTCAGCCAGGGATGCTTCCAGAGCAGGAAAACAAAACTCCAAGAGCAGTGTCCACAGGGACAGGCTGCAGGGCCTCCCATGCCAGCACCCGGGGGAGGGGAGGGGAGGGGTGAGGAG
>CM035280.1:69029530-69045182 GCA_020226075.1 Hydropotes inermis
GGGGAGGCTGAGGCAGGGTGGCAGGGTGGTCGCGGGGAGCGGGGTGACCTCCAGGGAGCCCCCAGGAAGCGGGAGGGGCTCAAGGACAGGTGGGGCTGGGGCCAGTTTCCTGACTCCAGCCCCCAAGGGGGGCTGGCCCACAGGTGTGGGCTGTGAGGCTGTGAGTGCCCGAGCCTTGCTGGCCTTCGCTTGGAAGGGTAGGTGTCTCTGGCTCCCCCAGAGAAACCACACTTGGCTGGGCGGGAGGCGGCTGTTTGTCCACCTCTGCGGGCATGCAGGTCAGCGTGCCAATGGGCCTGAGAGCTTGGCCAAGCTGGAGGTCACCCCGCTCCCCGTGACCACGCCTGCAGGGCCTGGGCTTCTGTATGAACGGAACAGGGTGCAGGTGTGATCAGGGTCTGCAGCTGCCCGTGAGAACAGGGTGGGTACATGAAAAGCCAGGTTCCGGTCAGCATGCCTACTGCCCAGGGCGCAGTCACGCACAGGCCCCACCCGGTTCCAACCGGCCGGCACAGAAGCCAGGCCTCGTGGGGCACCGCCCATGTGCCCACCTCGATCCAGAGAAGAGAAGGCCTCGCGACCCCACTGAGGAAACTGCAGGCCGAGGGGAGGAGACAGAGCCAGCTGCCTCAGCTGTGGCCTGAGGGCTCCCACACAGGTGGGAGCAGGCCCAGTGGCTCCCCTCGGGACTAGACGGCAGCCTGGCCTGGAGCAGATGAGGCCTGGCTCCTGAGGGCCCTGTTTACAGGGTCCCAGCTCGGGCCATGTCCACGCGCCTCCTCAGTGCCAGCCCGCTCCCTAACGAGTGCCCTGACAGCAGCCCCAGACAGTGTAGCTCAAGAGTGGCAGAGCCCGAGGAACCAAGGCCCACCCTGCGGACTGGTGCATGGACGTGCTGCCCATGGGGGGGCACGCTCTGAGCGGCAGGCGGTGCATTTGGAGAAGCCAGCAGCTGGGGAGCGCGGGCCCCACGCCCTCGGGAGAGGCGGCCCTGCTGCAGATGCAGGTGGGCCCTGCCCGAAACCGCCCGGCAGCATGGCCCGTCCTCCCTGGGACGCTGAGCCTCCCTTGTGCTGGAGCCGCTCAGACCGATGGGACTCCTGGCACCGGACATCACGTCAATTTTGACTTCATCAGGCCCTGGGCAACTTTTTTTGTAAATAACCAACCGTTTTAGGCCATGGGAACAATGAAGGTCTCCTGCAAAGGTCTCAGCTCACAGCCTGGTGCCTCTGGCTCCCAGGGAGGAAGCCCGAGTGTGTTTCACATGAGTGTGCAGCCCCCTCACTGTTGCCCGACGCCCAGGTCTGATGCAGTCCTGCCTCCCCCACCATCCTGTGCCCGTGTGTACAACTCCCAGGGCCTGAGGAATGATGGCGGGATGGTCACTGCAGCTCCCCAGACCCCTGAACAGTCCGGGCGGAGGGCCCCAGAGCAGCCCCACCTGCGGCCTGTCCTCAGGGCCGGAGCTGGAAGTCTGGCTCTGTCCTCTCATCCAGCCCCTTGGGGGAAGCCCTCAGAGGAAACCCTCTGGGTTCAGCTCAGGTTTGCCCCAGCCAGTGAGATGCCCCCTTGGGTTCCGAGGGGCCAGGCCCAGGCTCCCCTCACCCACACTGCGTGCCCCTCACAGGCCCCGTCGTGGCTGCCTGCGGGCAGCCACAAAAAACCCCAGCATCACCTTTCCATCTCCGACATCTTCCGCTCCAGGGCCCGCCTCTCCTGTTCAATAGAGCAAGACGCTGAGCACCCCATGGGACTCAGAAGGCAGTCAAAAGGCTGTCCCTCCGGCCCCGTGTAGCCAGAACCCCATGCTGTGGGAATTGAACGTAAAACTGAGCTGCTTTCCAAATTAAACATGGTAACAGGAGAAATGGGAACGTATTTTATACCCCAGGTCAAGGTGATGCTGGGGTTCGTCAGTACATCTGACTTCTCCCAACCCGACAATGTCGACCCCCAGAAAGATCCTAAGTGTACTTGGGAGGGGTCAGCAGCTAACTGAGAAGCCCCCTCCCCTCGGTCAGAGTGAGCAGGCTGTCTGCTCACCTTCCGAGTCATCAGACCTCCACCCAGGGTGGAGGCGCTGCTGAAAGTTCCGCTTCTGTTCAGGGGGGTGGGAGCGCCTGGGCACTGTGGCAAGCACTCTGCAGGCAAGTGAGTCTGCACAGCTCCATCTGCCCCAGTGATGCCAACGGCCCCCCAGACCCCTGCCCTGAGCTCAAAGGCTGCCTCGGGACCAGCAACCAAACTGCCGCCCGGAGGCAGAGAGACCAGCCCCCACTGGGACAGCTGCGCAGAAGCCCCGCCTCCCCGATGCACACGCACCCGCTTCTCCGTCTCCAATGCCGACGACCGGTCAGGGATCTTGTCTTGCTTCTGTTGGTGCAAACGGAAGGAACACAGTTGTTACTGGAGGTCTCAGGGCCAGAGGGCTCGTCTCGTCCAGCCCCCACCGGCCGCCCACGAGGCGGCGGGGCTCCAGTCAGTCACACAGCAGGCCAGGCACAGGTCCTGACACCGAGACACACATCACCGCCCCCCCAGTTCACAGAATCCCCACGGTGGGGGCGTGCAAGGCCCCCTAAAACGTGACACGGCTGAGGGGCAGGGACACGACTGCATAATCACCACACACACACACAACACACCAAACACAGCACCCCCACACAACACACACTGCATGCATACACAACACACATACACGTGTACACACACCCACACCACATGCACACATACAACACACACACTGCATGCATACACACCACCCACCCACACATGTACAGTACATGTACACACAGCACACACACTACCTGTACACACAGCACACCCACACAACACACACACGTGTACACACACTATATGCATACACAACACACCCACACCAATGTGTACACACACCCACACAACATGCACAGTACATGTACACACACAACAGACACACTACGTGCATACACAACACACACCCACACCACATACATGTGTACACACACACTACATGCATACAGAACACACACCCACACATAACACACCTACATCACATACACAACACTCCCCACCACACACATATACCCACCACACGCTACACACCTACATGTATGTACACATACCACACACTCAGAGACACATGTACACACACACACACACCACACACTACACGCATGCCACACACACATGTACTTACACAAGCAACACACCCACACATAACACACACATGTACACATACAGACACATTCACCACACACACATATTACACAAAGAACCCCTCACAATATACACTACGTGTACACAAACATACATATACATCCACACACACCCACATGTTCACACAGAGCTTCACCACACACTACATACACACTACACACAAACACCCCCTCACACAATACATACATGTACACACAGACACATTCACCACACACAACACACACTATATACACACTACACGTATAAGCACATTACACGTATATGCACACCACATAATACATGTATACACACAACACACACTACACACACACACAGAACACACATACTACACACCACATGCACACACAACACATACCACACCACATGCACACACAACACACATGTACACACGCAGAGACACCACCACACACAACACACATCCAACACACACTACATACACACTCACCCACTACATACCCACAAAACACACACTACATATACACACATTCACCACATACACATCTGACACACGACATGTATACAGAGAAACACACACACTACCTGTATACACACATACATTCACCACATACAACACACTCCCCCACAGGCCCACACACTACACGCACATACACTATATTCACCCCATACTACACACATCCACACACATTCACCACATACACAACAGACACTAAATATAAACACATTCACTACCCAGACATCCACCACACATGTTACACATACACAACACTCACCACACACTCCCACACAACACACGCCCACACACGCGCTTCGAGGCTGCCCGCCTTGCTCCGCACTGCCCCTCCCCTCTCTGGGGTCTCAGGCCAGAGGAAGCGGAAGTGCCTTTTTCTCCCGCAGAAGCCGGACCGCTCCAGCTCGGCTGCTCTGCTCTCTGCTCCGGGGACAAAGGCGGTGGTTCCCACGGTGGGCGGGCTAGTCTCTCAGGCCTCAGGCCATCCGCAGACCTGCCTCTTGTGAACAGGACCTTCCTGTTTTATACACTGGGCTCGACTTGGGTGAGATTTTATCTGAATAAGAGATCCAAATTTTACTGTGTGGACCACCCTCTGCCTTTTTTCTTTATTTTGGCCGTGCTGGGTCTTCATTGCTTGGCGGGCTTCTCTCTGGTTGCGGCGGGGGGGGGGCTACTCCCCAGCTGCGGGGCGCGGGCGCCCCAGCGCAGTGGCTTCTATGGCAGGGGAGCGCGGGCTCTGGGCACGTGGCTTGGGTTCCAGGTTGTGCAGTGCGGGCTTAGCTCCTCCTCAGCATGTGGGATCTTTGAGGACCAGGGATCGAACCCATGTCTCTGCACTGGTAGGCAGATTCTTTACCTCTGAGCCACCAGGGAAGCCTCTACTTTTATACACCTAATTTGGAGAGGGGCTAAAAAGATTCAGCCACCACAGCTAAAAAGCAGAGCCAGCTTCAAGGCTGGACTCAATGGGGCATGGCGATACTCCCAGGCCCCTTCTGCTCTCAGCATTTCAGAACCAGGCAGAATTTCTTACAACCAACAGACTGTTGATGATGACAAAGTGACTGTTTATGATGAGCACCCGGCACGGAAACACTGAATAAATACAGAAACCGCACTGGCGCTCCTGAGGAGGCTTCTTTTCTCAAACAGGGAAGGGCCAGTCAGAACCGGCAGAGACCTGGGATTTCAGGCTCCCGTCTGAGACTCTTGCCAGTGTCTCTGAAGCGCACAGCTGTCAGCCTCTCCCTCCGCGGAGAAGCAGGAGGAAAGATGGGGCAGGGCAGCTGTACCCAGGTCCTCCTGCCCAAGCTGGGGCCATGGGAGCCATTTCACGGCTACTTCACCTGCACTGGGAGAGCTTAACTGGCTCACTCGGGCAAAGAACCCGTTTTGTTTTGCTTTGGTTTAACTCTAAGCCGTCCAAGTTCGTGTGGGCCTTGCGAACACGCTGTGTGTCCATGTGGTAACCGTCTGCACACAGATGCATGCGGCCGACGGGCCTCCCCCTCACTGTCCATCGAACAGTCCATTTTTGGTAAAGAGCAGAGGCTTGGCTTGCAGCACCAGCATTTCTTCTGAATTTCAGTAACTCGTATTTGGCAAAACAAAGCATATTCCGACACACCCAGCAAAGCAGTTGGCTAGAAAGTCCACACAATTCCCCAGGGACACAGAGGCTGAGTTTATCTTCAACAGCCTCCACGCAATCAGCTTCCCAGCTCGTGGGAGCGCTGCACCATGAGGCCAAGACCCAGAGGTCAAAGGAGGTGCTGTCGGAGCTTCAGAGGAGTGAGTTGGGGGCAGGGCTCGTCACAGTACGCCCCCAGCCTCTGAAACATGCAGCCCAGGCCTGCGTGGCCAGCCCAGCAGACCTTTCAGGACAAAGTTGGCTTCGGCCGCCACGAGCAGGTGGAGCCCTTCCAAGGTGAGGATGAAGGGCAGCCCCCAGGATGGGCGGCTCTGTGCTGCTGAGCCCCAGAAAGCCCTTGGGGCATGCCCCCCCCAGCCCTCCTCGAGGCATGCCCCCACCCTAGCCCCCTGGGCACTGGCACCCCTGCTCGCCCGGGGGTTGGGAGGGCACTGTTCCTCCCCCCACCACATGCCACTACTCAGGCCCAGCATCATTTCTATCTCTGCTTTTGGACCCCATTCTGGGGCAGAACCGACAGCCAGCTCTGGTCTCCACCTGGCCTCCCTGGCAGACTCAAAACTCTGACCCTCAGGGTTCCCGGTGGCTTCCTGACAACCCAGCAGTGGCCCGTGGCAGGGGAAGCCCACCTCGCGGCTGCACCCAAGTCTGGTTCTCCCTCCCCACCTCACCTGCGCCATCTTCTCAAGCTTGGACTTCACGTCTGCCAGCTCGAGCTGGGCCTCCTGAAGTTTTGTCTTTAGCTTCTGGTTTTCGGTCAGGGCGCTCTCGTAGAGCTGGGGAGGGAGAGAGGAGTCAGCTCCCCGAGTGGGCAGCTGGGGACAGAGCGCCTCCAGCCAGCAGGTCTCCCGCTGCTGGAACCGTGAGGTCCAAGGGACTCAACTCAAAGGCGATGCTCCCCTGTTGTAAGGTTAATCCCTGGGGCGGGGCAGAGTGAACACGCCACTGTGTGTCTGTGGTTTAAAAATCTGGTTCCCACACAGAAGAGATTTGACATTGGTGCCTCCCTCATGTGCGTACCCATTTTAGCCAAGTTTGGCCTAACAAGACAAACGTTTCGGTAACAAAAAGTTTTTCTGGCCTCTTGTGCACAGGAAGGGTTTCGAGCTGGCCCTTTGAGCTGGGTTCTCTTCTGCAAGAAGTGAAGGAAACGAGCCATAAAATAGCATAAACCCTCAAACCAGAGCACGGTTACTGATGACGACCGAGCAGTGTGTGGCTAGCGTTCACGGGGCTCACGGAAAGCAAACGGCTTTGCTCTCCCGTCCACGACCCTCAGTCCTTGCTTCTTCCCACTCCTCTCAACACTCGACTCAGGGACATTTTTACTGTCCTAGAAATAGCAGCCGGCAGAGAGAGGCGACCAAGGCACTCTGCGGGGCTGTCCCGAGCAGGGCGGACCAGGGTAGGAGCCCACCTTCCTGTAGTCCCTGCCGCCGTCGTCCTCCACACGGCTGCTCAGGGTGGCCAGGCGGGCCTCGCGGGCCTCCCGGCGGGCTCTGGCTGAGGCCCGCTCAGTAGACGTGTCGCTGACTCCAGATTCCAGCCTGCAGGAGACACGGGGAAGGGGAAGCCAGTTCCAAGAACAGCAAGGTGCAGGGGGAGATGCCAAAGGGCGGTGGATGCTTTCCCAAGAGGCGCTGAGCACTGCGGGGCATGCCTGCCTGGTGGGCACACAGTGGGCTGGGAGCTGGCAGTTTGGACGCTTGTGCGGGCTGAAATCTCAGAGCTTTTCACACTAGCTTTGGGGTAAATACCTTCCCTCAAGAGAGTGCTTTTAAAAGCAATTTTCTTGGATCTCAGAGGCTCTTACAAAATGATTCCAATGAAGTCAGAAACACATGGGCCTGGCGCTCGAAGCTTGGGTGGTCGAGGAGGGCATGGGGCAGGCGAGCTCACCGTCCACCCCCTCCTCTGGACACCACATGGGGGCGGCCGTGCCCGGGACGGGTCGTCACAGCATGTAGGGGCTGCATGCTCGGGGCGGACGGCGGCTTCATTCCAGAACTGGCTGGTCCGAGAGTGGATCACGGACTGAGTGGATCCTGAAGAGTGTCCCTGTCTTTCTGGGGCTTTGCTGTCTCCAACTAAAATGTGGCCCACGGAAGGCCACACACAGCCTGGCCCTGCGGGCTCCACCCTGAACCAGGATGCGTGAAGGCCCGGCTTCGGAGCGTCTGCCTGTGGCCCTGTCCGCGGGCACCGCTTGGGGTTGGGTGGGATCCAGGCGCCAGAAGAGGCAGAGCTGGGTGGGGCACGGCGCCCAGCGAGTCCAAGAGCCACTCTGTCCTCACAGGGATGCTACGTCCTTCAGCAATATTCTTTTTCTTCTAACATTAAAGAAAACACCTTTTGTAAACAGAAATCCCTTCACTGACTTTCCTGATTACAAAAACAGGACGTGCTTACTGAACAACTTAGGCACGGGTATCAAAGTGTGTAAACAGAAAGTGAAAGTCACCCCAAGCCCTGCCCCAGGACAATCTCTTTTAACAGTTGTCTGTGTTCCTGCAGGATGCTAGACATGGAGGTCGAAAAAGACACTTCTGTAAACAAATTCAGAGAATACTTTCTGTGTCTGCCTCCTCCTCCTCTCCCTACACCTGCTCGTGATGACCGCGGGCACCCCACACATAAGTAAAGACAAGTGTGCCTCATTAAAAAAAAAAGATGACTGTGGAGACTTCCGCTGTATGGCTGCATGAGCGCTGAATCCTCTGTTGAAAGGCCCACACCGTCCGTGCGAAGGCACTTAGGTGGTGTCTCACTGTGCGACCCCAGCAACTGTAGCCCGCCAGGCTCCTCTATCCAAGCAAGAATACTGGAGTGGGATGTCACTTCCTTCTCCAAGGCACACACTGATTTGTCTATAAGTCCTGGTTACTTTCTTAGCATAAAATTTTAGCAGTGGAAGTGTTTGGTGAAGAAGTAAATATCCTGAGCATCCTACACACAGTAGGGCTTTTAAAACTGACGTGAAAGTCGCTCAGGCGCGTCCGACTCTTTGCGACCCCATGGACCATACAGTCCGTGGAACTCTCCAGACCAGAGCACTATCGTGGGTAGCCAGCAGATCTTCCCGACCAGGAATCAAACCAAGGTCTCCTGCACTGCAGGTGGATTCTTTACAAGCTGAGTTACCAGGGAAGCCTTAGAACTAAAGCAAGCTGCAAGAAATGTTTTCCCCACTTTACTTTTGTCTCTTTACTAGCAGAGATTTGAATCTTACGTAATGAGATGGATTCTTCCCCCATGAAGCTAGAAAGTCACCTGTGACTTCTGGGGCTGTCAGCTGGTTCCACCAATTTTGAGTACCTCACTGTTCTAACTGCATATTCTGAAGTTGGCAGGGAAATTTATTTTCATAAATGGCATTATAATGTAACAGAGTTCACAAGAAATTAACTGGAGTAAAGCGCTTCTCTCCACCAACCTGCAAAATTAATTTTCTGCTGGGTTAGATGGGAATTGGATTTACCCTCCACTGGTGCTGGCGACATGCGAGGGGAGAACATGCGCCGGTGTGTGAACTCCAGGGTCTAACAACAGGAAGCAGCAGCTCCGTCACGAGACGGATCCGCCCCACGCCTGCCAGAACCACGCACCCCTGTCCCTCTCGGATTCTTCATCAGAGGGATCACAAACCCGGGGACCGACGGACGGTCTCCACTCTTTACTTCGTTCTTCAGGAAGGCCAAGTCTGTGCCCTTAGGAACTCGGTAAACGTTTCAGAGGACCCCTCCCCACACTCTGACATGCTTCTTCAAGCTTTCAGGGCTGTGGCTCACTGGACAGACTTCCCCGGGACCCGTCTGGGTACAGGGAGCGGGCTGGGGCCCCGACGCAGGACCACGGGTCTGGCTGGCCACTGCTCTGCCCCGAGCGCCCATCAGCACCTCTCTCGTGGCCTGGCTGCTTCCTGCTGAGACTGTCTGTCCAGCCGTCTGTCTGTCGGGACACTCAGGCCCCCCGAGCCTGGGGAACCGAGGTGCAGGCAGGACGCAGCGTGACGGGGATGGAGGGGCTGTGCGGGGGCCGAGGAAAGGAGGAGGGAGGACAGAGACACGCCAAGGCAGGCGCCGGTGCGTGCAGGCAGAGAAGCGTTTACTCACGAGTGAGACTCGGGGAAGGCCTTACCTAGAGAGTCGTTCATGCTGCAGAAAGGAGACAAACGAGAAATCAGTGTTAGCCGTGAGCTGAGGGTTATCATCTCCACTTACAAGTGTACTTTCCAAACCAGACACCTCAGCTTCACAGCTGCAGACGGTGCAGCTGCGCAGGTTAAAGAAAGGCTGCTCAGCAAAGCACCCCCCCACGTGCCCAGGACTCTCAAGACTTGCGGCCGGGGAAGGGGGGTGCATCTCATTAAGCTGGGGTTCAGCAACCTGTGACAGGACCACCAGCCCCCAACAAATGGCTCTGCATCCCACGACCACGTGGGCCTGCGATGGCCGCCTCTCTGCATCTCAGCGTCCCGTCTACCCATCTCCTACCATTCACACTCAGCCCTGCTCTCGGGGACGCCCTCATCTATTCCATGAAGGCCCAGGACGGTCCCCACGCCCCCAGGCCCCTCGTGAAGGGAGAAGAGGGCAGGCAGAGGCCCCCTTGTAACCAGGACAGTGGGAGAGCCTGAGAAAGCACCAAGACCTCCGAAGGAAGGGGTGTACAGGTTTCAGCTGGGAGCTCAGCTGCTTACAGTCACGGCAGACACCAGTGTAACAGTATGCCTGCTTCACACTTATTTTTGATCACAGATGACCTTTGCCTTATCTCTACTTTTCTAATAAAAGAACTCAAGCAAAAAACTTTAGCCTCCACTGATGTACATGTATTTACTTTTGTTTTCTAGGAAGGTGATAACCAGGTCCTCGAGGGGGGACAGAGCAGAAGGAGGATGAACAGGACGCACAGGTTCCCGCCCGGCTGGGCCTTCCTGGGGTGCGGCGGCCCCACACCTCCCCAAAGCCGTCCGGGGACGGAGCCCCAGCACCACGGGCCGCAGGCCCCGACCCGCTGACCCAGGAGCAAGGTGCCGTCCCGAAGGCCTCGCCCGACCCGGGCTCACGCCCACCAGCTGTTTTCCACAGCACCCCACCGGACCTCCACCCAGACCTCCACTGGACCTCTAGCTGGGAAGTGCTCCCTCGACAGGCTGAGAGGCGGCCTTCCTCCACAAATGGCACCACGTCCCCTGGGTGACCTGCCAAGCAGCTGGGCTAAGCACCAGTGGCCTAGATATGAGCGTGTCTGGGCGAAGACCCGCTCCACCGCCCACGGAGGAGGAGGTGCTGCGAGGCGTGTGTGCCGTCTCCTGACCTAGGGCCAGACATCCCGAACACGCGGGCCGGCTCGGGGATCCTCCTGAATTGTCCCTGTAACGGACCGGCCCCGCCCCTCCTCACCAGCCCAGCGGTGTCGCCAGGGGCATCAGGATGCACCCTGAACCCCAGAGAAGCGAGGCCAAACCCCGGGCCGGGCAACACCAAGGGCTCCACCAAACGGAAGGACAGCGGTGCAGGGCCCTGGGGAAGCCTGGGTGGCAGAGACGCTGCGGGGCGGGGCGGGGGCACCGAGACCAGGCCTGTCTGAGCAGCGCGGGCAGACGGCAGTGGGGCAAGGAGACAGGCAGGGCGCCCAGGCCGCATCCCGAGGCACGCACGAGAGACGGGCACACGGGCCCCAGGGCCCCCCACCGCCAGTGCCGCCCTGCACACGCCTGCCCGGCACACAGGCAGGCTTCCAGGTGGGGCTCTGCGGCTCAGGGGGGCTCCCCACCCCGCACACACGTTCTTCAGGGCCTCTGAGCACTTCCGCACCCGACCACCTGCTCCCTCCCGGCTTCTTCAAGCTCCACTCCCAAAGAGGAGAGCCCTCGAGGAAACCATCCCTTCCTTCCGGGTTTCTCTCCTAAAGAAACCTGGGCAGGGGGTCCTCAGATAGCCTGGTCAGTGTCTGTTTACTGCCTCGGGGCTTCCTGACGTCCTCTCTGTCCTCTCTGTCAGCGAGACTTGTCGGATGAGGCTTTAGCTGTCTCCAACTTTAAGTTCTGTGGTGCAGACTGTCTCTGGTGAAGACAGGAAAGTCAGCGTTCACCTGGTCTGTCTCAGCCAGTTCACCTCCATCAGAGCACACGAGTCACGACCAGGACTCACTCCTCGCAGGGCAGGGGCGGTGACCTCCCCCCTCGGGTGGGTTCCCGCCGTCATGCCCCTGTGGTCCTCAGGTGGGGCAGATGGCACATGTGGACACGGACGCCCACGTGAAACACAGATGGTGGGCCAGCCCTGCCATGCCGCCCTCAGGACATCCGGGTCCCAGAGGGGCCGCCCTGGAGGCCGGAGGGCGAAGCGCTGATCTGCCTCCCCTGGACTTGCACCAGAAGGTGGGGAGAGCAGGCATCACAGGAGTCAGGGCTCCTCCCCAGGTGCCCCCCTCTAGCGCCCCCCCACCCCCGCCCCCCCAACTAGTGACCAGTGGAGCCCTCTGGGACCCTCAGCTTTTTACCACCGCCCTCAAGGATGAGCCTCAGCCACATCTTGAGAAGGTGACCCGGCCCCTCGGAGGAGAGTGAGTCTCAGCAAAGGCTACACACGCACTGATTCGGAGGACACCGGGGTTCCCAGAGCTGGCGCCCGCCTTGCAGCTGGAATGAGCCTGAGGCGGCTTCTGAGAGCCCTGACGGCGGGCGGGCCTGGACAGGCACAGGACCTGGGACGCAGACCCGGCCTCGGACAGCACAGTGCTGGTGCAGAGACCATCTTCCAGAAACAACGGCCGTGCCCGGCTTCCTAATGCCCCAGGGAATCTGGCATCTAACGGAAAAACACCAGCTATGTGTAGGGATACAGCAGTCTGGGTTTCTTGATAAAAGGAGCTCACTAAGCCCAGCTCCCGTCGCCTGTACGCTGCACCTCGTTCGGAAGTGTGGGCCTGTCCCCGGGGGTGCAGGCTTGCTGGCGTGCTCGCGGGGCTGCAAGCCCTTCAAGAACATCATGAGGGGCAGGGGAGGACCCAGGGCCCCCCAGCGGCACCGGACCCACAGGTGAGGACAGACGCCGGCGGCCCATGCTCGAGTCAGCACGTCTCAGGAAGGACTCCCGGTTAGAGATGGCGCTGCTCTGCTGGCACGACCGGCACCATCGGCCACGAGACGGACCATGTGCTGCGTCTGGGCCGGAGGGAGACTGCTCACTCTCGCAGCCTCTAGGCCCAGCCCGGGGCCCCAGCAGCAGAGACGGCAAGCTGCCCAGAGCACGCGAGCACAGAAACAGAAAGTGAGGGGGAGGACCCGACAGACCACAGTTCAGAAACGCTCCCAAACCAAGAAGTTGGTTCCTCCCGCCCATCCCTCCCGAATTCTCCCGCAGCGACCTCACTGGCTGGGGCCTGTTTCTAATAAGAGGACGAGCCGAGGGCGCCGTGAATTTACAAGGCCGTCCTGCAAAGGGACGGGGCCAGGCTGGTTTTGATTTTTGAAATGTAGAGGCTCTCGAAACACCAGCGGCTGGCTTAGAAAAATCCCCACAAAAGCTTTTAGCTTGGAGTTACTGGGAGTTCAGGAAGGTGGATAATTAAAACCAAACTCCTCTGACCAAGTTTAAAATAAAATCGTGGCTCTGGAGGCTGGGCCCAAGGGAGAGGGACAGACTACATCACGTGCCCACGCTGAGACCAGTGGACTGACCCCAGAGCCGTGGGAAAGCCTGCTTCCGCGCTCCCTCGACAGGACGCAGCGGGCGCCAAGCCAGTGTCCGCCTTGCGCCCAGACGAGGGCCCACTGCACACCTGGCTGCATCCGAGAACGTCCACCAACATGGAGTCTCCAAGAGCCCCTCCCCACACAGACAGGGCCTCGCGTTCTGGGAAGCCTGAACAGACGGCCCGGGGCTCCAGCTTTGAACAGGGCCTTCCTGAGTCCAGACTGTCCCAGCATCTGGACTACATGTGGGGGCGGGGAAGGAAACCGTCCCTCGGTGCAGAGATGCCGGGTCAGGCGCTTCCTTAGTCTGGGGAGGGGTGTCACCAGTTCTCGCCGGACCATCTTCTCTTTCACACCTGCTGTCTGTGGGGGCCAGGATCCGCCCCACTGTGACCCCACTCAGGCTCCTGGCCGAGCCCCTGGGCTGTTCCTGCAGCCCCCGCCTCCGACAGGGATGCCTCACGGCCGTCACACTTCTCTGCTCCCCTGCCGTCAGCCCAGGACGCCCTGTGCTCAGGGCTGGTGGCTGGGTCAAGCCTGCCACGCCGAGGGCCGCGTGCCCACGACACAGTCCAGGGAGAAACACGTGAGCATGGTCGCAGGCCCCAGCCCAGGCTGGGACAGCAGCTCGGGATGTTCTGGAAAGCCCCACGGTGAGAGACTCAGAGGAGCTCACCCAGCACCCGAGGGCAGGAAGCGTCCACAGCACACGGCCCTGCAGCTGCGGCCGGCTGGCGGCTCACAGCCCGAGTCAGAACAGCCCAGGCAGCGAGCGTGGAGGCGACACTTGCAGGCAAAATCCAGCTTTTAAAAGCATTAAATTACATCTGACTTCATCGCATTTTACCCCGTTTGTCTCTACCAAGTGCTTACTGCATATGGAAAGTAAACCAGGGAAGTCAAGAAACACAGGACTTACACTCAGTTTCTGGAGACATTTCTGAAAACTCTCACTGCCAGATGGCGATGAGCTGTGTGGGAGGCTGGTGGGAACGAGGTGGCCACTCTCGCTGCAGGAGCTCTGGTGTGCTCCCCGTCGGCAGAGGCCCCCCTGCTGGCCCTCCGGTCATGCCGGCCCCGTCGTCACGCCGTCCGGGCCGCACATCCCTTTGAGCACAGTCCCAGCTCCCAAGGAATCCCCACGTCTTTTGTGCTATGCTCAGTCATGGCTGGCGCTGCGGCCCCATGACTGCAGCCCGCCAGGCTCCTCTGGCCATGAGGGTTCTCCAGCAAGAATACTGGAGGGGGCTGTCATGCCCTCCTCCAGGGGGTCTTCCCGACACAAGGATCGAATGCAGGTCTCCTGCATTGCAGGCACGTTCTTTACCATCTGAGCCACGAGGGAAGCCCCCCAGATCTTTTGCGAGCACACAAAGTGTACTGATTGTAGAAGCAAGTATACGAACATGCTGGTTTCCCTGAAGAACCCAGGGCAAGCCCTCTGCACTGAAACACCATCCGCAAACTGTCACGACCGCACGAACACAGCAACCTCTCCAGGTGGCCTTCAGGGGCAGGTGACCTTCAGGGGCAGGTGACAAGGACCAAGGACCACAAGCTGTGCCCACACACGTGGCTCCAGTCAGGGGCCCCTGGCCCGCACGGAACACGGGTGCACAGGCCCTGGGTCTGCACGACTCGGGCACCGGAGGCTCCATCAGCACCAGCCTGCACTGCCCACCTGCTCGGCCCCTTGGTCCTCAGTGTGAAGGCTGCAGGTCGCCAGAGGAATCAGCTCAAGCACACCCCTGCCCTCGAGCCAGGATTTGGATTATTTGTAGATTTTGATTATCCAGGCTAATCCCTACTTACCCTCTCTAACCCATGGGCACTGCGGGTTATTATTTGACTGTCTGAACAGTTACACTCTCTCTCTGATAACCAGCCTCGAGAGGTCGAGGCTCTGACACAAAGACACTGCTCTCACAGGGAAGTGGGCAGCGGTCAAGTCCAGGCCCCCCGGGGAGGGTGTCCACGCTGTGTCCAAGAAGGCGGCTGGGCTCCGGGATGGGACCGCGCTGGCCCCTGTGGGACACACACTCAGGACCAGGAACCAGCCGAACCAAAGGCCAGCACGAGCCTTTCCCGTCTCCTGACCGTAACTGTCAGCCCGCCCACTGGGGATGAGGCTGAGAGAGAGCGAGAAGCCGTGCTGGGCCCCTGGAACCATCTAAGATGGGAGATGCGGGCCGTGCTGAACACAGACTGGAACCCCAGCCTTTCAACCCCACTGCACTCTGCGACCCTCTGCTCCTGGGTTCTTTGGGACGGACGCCGTCACTCTAACGCACAGATGTGGGCCGTGGCTCCCCGCAGGGGCGTCCCGGGAGGAGCCCTGACCACCGCTGCTCCTCCCCAGGGCTGTGCTCCCAGCTGCTCCCCACATGACGTCTGCCATGGTTTAGGTCACACATCTCAGTACTCTCTGCCCATGATTTTCTCCTGAGCTTCAGACCAACCGCTGCCCATCACCCGAGTCTCCCAAAGCACCTCTAACTGGACACCTTGCAGTCTGGGGCACCGGCCTGCCCTGCATCTTACCCGGAGCTGCCCACAGCCGGGGTCTGCGGGTCACCCTGGGCCCCCCCGCCGGCCCTCCGGGCAGACGCGCCTACCGCCTGACGGG
>CM035280.1:69045582-69117093 GCA_020226075.1 Hydropotes inermis
GGAGACACTCGGCTCAGCGGGCACGGGGGGTGGGCAGGCAGGGAGACCCCGGGCTCAGCGGGGCGCAGGCGGGGCGGCCTGCGCTCTGTGGGGTGGTTGCCCCCTCTGCCCTGCGCTCTGTGGGGTGGTTGCCCCCCCCTGCCCAGGGGGCAGATGCTCGGGGGGGGTGGTTGCCCCCCCTGCCCGGGGGGCAGATGCTCCGGGGGGGCAAGCACTCCCCGCTGTCGACTGACCTGACACCAATCGCGCCCTCCTTAGTTTGCAGAGCTGGCTACAATTTTAGCTGGTAAAATGTTCCCTTTATTCACATTAATAGCTGGGATGAAAAATATTATGTAAAATCTGTGTATTTTCTGTTGAGATGTAAGTCCTGAAGGAATAAAAATCCAGGTTACATGGGGAAAATGCTACTGATCTTGGTTTACAGATGCAGGTCAAATCCTATTATCATAAATACCAACCAATTCAAAGAAAATCTATCTAATTAAAAGACTCCCAGGGTTCAGCTGATGTCCCACTTACCTCAAGACTATTCGGTACAACGATGTCAGCTCAGCACTGCAGACATTAGACTCTCAGGTATTCTTATCTCCGGGTATGCCCTGTACCAAGGACTATTTCGGTAAATTAGTAAATAATAATTTGAGAATATTGACCACAGGTTACCTGGTTCTTGCTTTCAAGACGATTTAAAAATGCTAAACCATCTAAACTGACTAGTTTTTAGGATAACAGAATTTATAAACTTGAAACCCAATAAACAGTCACATTGATTAAAGAGCAAAAAAAGTAGCTCAGAATTATTTTTTTAAATATTGGAAAATTACATCAAAAGGAAGTTAGTATGGCATCACCGACTCAATGGACATGAGTTTGAGCACACTCTGGGAGACGGTGAAGGACAGGGAGGCCTGGCGTGCTGCCCCCGTGGGGCCGAGAAGAGTCGGACACGACGGAGCACCACAGGTGTGAGCCGGGCGCCTGGAGGAGCCGCTCAGGGCGTGAGGAGGGGCCGACCTTCAAGTGCACATCAGTCAACAGGAGGGCGGCGCCCGCCAGACTCACGCTGGACGCTGGAAGCTGTCTGGTTTTCCCTGAACAAGGGGTCACAGACAGCAGGCCTGTCACTCAGGGGCCGCCCCTCAGTTTTCAGGCAGAGGTGCTGAGCTAGTGTGAGTCTAGTATGAAAGTGGAAAGACTCACTCTCGGAGCAGCAGAGACCAGCGCTGTGGGTTAGGAGGGTGGCTGGCGGGTGCCTTCCTCACGGGGCTGGATTTACAGCCACGTTTAGTAGTATAATCAGGGGTTCAGAGAATGAAAAATGTTTATTATTTTAAAACGAGAAACTAGAGAGAGTAAACAAGACCCTCGGCTGGGGAGGACACGCACTGTCTTTTGCATGTAAGTGAGTATCAAGGAGGATGTGAGCTGCACAATCTCTAGGCAAACGTTAGGTTATTACATTATCTTAGAAAGGTCGTAGTTTTACCAAGTACAGAAATGCTGAATTACATAATCTTAAAAGTGCCAGATGCTGCTGGGACTTTAGAAGCGTGATAAGACAGTTCAGTTTTCCAGTTGCTGAAAACTCACCCTGTCATTTGTTTTCTGGAGTCAGAAATAACCCGTTCAAGCTGCAGTTTACAGGCTTCCAGAACACCTCAGCGCAGCATGCCCTCAAAACTAACTCCCCCAAGAGAATAGCCGAAACTTCACAATCCCCGAGGATGTTTTCCTTACAGGAAAGGAAAATGGAAGCGTTTGCTGTTTAGCCCTTTGGACGACACTATTTTTCTTAGTAGGGGCTTCCCACCTCAGGCCTTCAGAACTGGCTCTGGCGGCGTGTGACCTCCGGCAGGATGGCCGTTCCCAGCAGGGTGCCCCAGGTCCTCTGCCGGCAGGGCTAGCGATTCTGTCCCTAAGGGGGCTCGGGGGCCCTGGCTCCGGGAGCTGGGGCTCCAAAGGCCCGCAATCGCAAGTCTCCTGTGTCCCCACCACGTCCCAGAGCCACCCAAGCTCGTAACGGCAGTCTGTGAGCTGGGGGTCCTCAAGCCTCACGAGTATTTGCCGTGTACTTGCTGACGAGGGGCCAGGCCCAGTTCCACACTCTCTGGGGAGGAGGCGGGGGTGGCAGCACCCTCGGCAGGTGCCCGGGGCTCGGAACCACGGCCCAGCACGTCCTCAGGGTGTCTGTGCAGCACAGGCGCCCTGAGGCGGCATCAGGAGATGAAATCAGGGTTCCCCACCAGTTCCGAGTGTCGACAGCCCTGGGTTAGTCTGCATGTCTGTCTGACACCCGAGTGGAGCACGAGTGCTTTCCGCAGCACAGACCCAGGCTGCTGGATCCCGGGGCTGCAGCCGGCGGTGGGAGCCCGGCTGCCCCTAACCCGGGGAGCCACGCACAGGCCAGGTTTCGGCCCCTCTACCCCAGAGCCTCGACTCTCTCCACCATGGCCTCAGCCCGAAAGTCGGGGGCGGGCGGCCGTTGGGGATCGAGACAGGAAGCAAGCTGCAGCCCACTTAGAGAGGACACAGGCTCCCTGGCACGGGAAAGGGGCGTCCCTGGAGACATGAGCGGGGTGCTGCCAGGAGGCACTGCTCTGGGAGCGTCCCCAGGGCTGAGCGATGCTGACCAGGGCTCCTCTCACCACAGAATGGCCCCGGCTGCCCCCACCTGCAGACCCTGCCTGGCAGCTGTGGGGCGTGGGCTCCCCAGCTCCCTGGGGATGACAGCAGCCAGGCCACATGCAAGGAGGCCCCCATACTGTGATGGTGACACCCAGGAGAGGCCCTGCGGTCACTCACGCTGAGAGGACGACTCTGAAAACACTCAGGAGACACGCAAGACTCCTTCAGGGTTCCCCTCCAAACAAGGGAGCTGTGACCGCCCCCCCCCAGGAGGAGGCGCCCCGATCCCCAACCCCCAGCAGCAGGGCGCCCGTGGCCACGGACAGATGCGCCCTGGAGCAGGAACTCCCGGGGCCGTGGAGACACCACCCGCTGTCACAGCCAGCAGGGGCTCCTTCGGCTTCTCCAGCACAGAATTTCCTGACGGCCCCCGAGGACTGGGACCCCACGTCCGGAACGCCTGCCCTCTGCTGTCCATCACTCAGAGGTACCCCGTGCATACACACAGAGCCTGCACATGGCTGAGGCCACCGCACGCGCGTCCACAGCCCTGGGGGCTGTTGCCCCGGGGACACAGCACTGACCCGTACGTCACAGGAAGGGCCACCACACACAGCCGGCCTCCACTCTGCCGTCGGTGAGAAGCTCCACCTAAGCTTTCTAAGGCTATTTCAGGAACAGAAACCTCCCGTCAAGCAGCTCCCGGCCGGCTGGTTCCACAGGCCCCGCAGCACTTCCGCCCAGCCTTGCCCCACAGACCCCAGGTGCCAGCCCATAGCCTATCCCTGCACCCAGACCCAAGGGCCCAGCCCGGCCTCACAGACCCCAGACCTCAGTCTGGTCCCGACCCCACAGACCCTTGGGTCCAGCCTGATCCCATGACACAGCCTGACCCCAACACACACCAGGGCCAGTCCATAGCCCGGCACCGACCCCACAGACCCCAGGGGACAGCCCACAGCCTACTTCCGAGCCCAGACCCCAGAGCCGGCCCGGCCCCACAGACCCCAGAGCCCAGTCTGACCCCAACACACCCCAGGGCCAGTCCACAGCCTGGCCCTGACCCCAGCAGATCCCAGGGTCCGGCCCACAGCCCACCCCCGAGCCCAGCCCAACTCCAACACACCCCAGGGCCAGTCCACAGCCCGGCCCACACCTCACAGACCCCAAACCTCAGCCTGACCCTGACCCCACAGACCCCAGGGCTGAGTCTGCCCTGGAAAGACCCCAGAGCCCAGCCCACAGCCCCGCCCCGACGGAGCATGGATGGAGGGGGTCCGCTTACTCGGAGTGTCTTGGCCGTCGGGGAGGGCGAGGCCGGGGGCGAGTCCGACTGAGCCATCCTGCTCCGAGCCAGGTCCTTGCCCCGGCCATGCAGCGAGGACATGGCCCCGGCAGGGGTGCAGGGAGGGGCAGGGCCACCAGAACACCCCTGAGCGTGCCGCAGAGCTGAGGGGGTCAAGGGCGAGGCCCCGTCGGTGAGTCCACACGGGGTCTCAGCTCGTCCAGTCCAGCTCAGCCCGCTTCTCCCCGAGGAGCTTCTCACGGAGGCCCGTGCCTACAGAACGCAGGTCCTGGTCCAGGCTCCAGGACCAGAGGTCACACCCGGGAGGACAAGCCTGCAAACAGCCCCCGTGTCTTCATCTGCAGGGAGGACGCGCCAGCCCCCTGGACACCATGCCGCCTCCTGGAGCCAGGCGCCTGGGCTGCACTGTGCCCTGTGATTGTCAGCTGCGACAAACACAGCTTAAAGGACTTAAACACACAGACACCAAACGTAAATAAGGCAGCCAGGGTTCCAGAGAAGGAAGCGGTCTGGGGAAGTCCAAGGAGGCTGCTCTTACATATAAACATGCGGCCCCACACGCTCCCGCCCTCTGCTCTGACATTCCAAATCCTATTCGCTCAGCGAGGAATGCTGGACAAGGGCCAAGGGCAAAGATGCACTTTCCACTCGGAATTCGGGTTGCCACTTGCAGAAGGAGAAGAAAGCCTGCGGCTTCTGGGAACGCAGGGGGGCCCTGGGGGCTCGGGGGCAAAGCTGCGGCCCCTGCCCCCCGCCCCACTTCTCAGAGGTGTCTCCCAGGGGGAGTGGGGACTCTTCCACATCTGGGCCATGAGCAGCAAAGCCCAGACAGGCAGAAAGCGCATGCAAGCCTTTCATGTCCAGTGTAACCACACGTCACTCCTGCCGCCCCGTGAGGAGGCCGCAAGTTGAAACTCCGGCCACGGCGGAGGAAGCTCTCCCCACGAGACCCCGCTGGCGGAGCCTCTGAGAACACAGCTCAGCAGGGTTTTACAAAATGCCATCATCGGAGGATCACGACGGGCGGGGACGGGTGGGCGGAGAGAGCAAGGGGGAGCCAGGAGAGCAAGGAGGCTGCGGGGAGTCCAGAGTTAAGCAGAGGAATTTCTCCGCCCGTGTGGAAGGGCTCTGCGTCTGGCCTTGAAACATCTCACGTTTAATCTCCTGCGCTCTGTCATGGCCACCGCAGCCAACATTTCAGGCCAAGCGCTTTCTAAGGCAGCGGCTCCGTCCCCAAAGTAACAAGGCCTCCAAATGGGCGCTCTCCCTGCACCTGCCCCCCGCAAGTCCCTTCCTCTCCAAGGCCCTGGTATCTCCCCCACCCTCCTGAGCAACTTCTGAAGCTGAATCAAGGAACTGCTCTGGGGCTGCTCTGAAGAACACAGGCTGAAACGTTTAGACAGGGGCCCTGATCCATTCCCACTCTAAAAGCGCCCTAGGAGGACTGATCAATTCTGCCATGAACCAGTTATATGCATCCAAAAGGCAGTGATCTTGGGGCTCAGATCTACAAGTCTGATCTTCTGAATCCTACCTAAATGGCTATTCCTGCGTCTGGAGGGCAGGAGGAGAAAAGAACGACAGAGGATGAGATAGCTGGATGGCATCACCAACTCGATGAACACGAGTTTGTGTAAAACTCCGGGAGTTGGTGATGGACAGGGAGGCCTGGCGTGCTGCGGCTCATGGGGTCGCAAAGATTCGGACACGACTGAGCGACTGAACTGAACTGAACCTGCTCTGGGGGTGAGTCTTCCTCTGTTGGACCTTCCCACTTAGAAGGGGGACACCAAGGAGACACACTCGCGGTGGGACAGGCTGTGGAGGTTGGGCGTGGCGAGCGCGGGAAGCTGCTCCCACCGTCCCCGCACGCCTTGCGCCTGCGCCTCGGCAGCACCGACGACCGTCCGGCTCTCCATGCCTTAGTGTCTCTAACACCATCACCTTGCCCGGCCCTCTCCCCGACACAGAAAAGGACCACCACCCTAGACGGGGAGACCAGCCCCGTGGATGACACGGCAGCAGATGCACAGCCAGCGAGGTGCAGCAGCTGGGGGGACGCCCCGACTTCAGCAAAGCGTCTCCAGACGTCGGGGAAGGGCAGCCAGCTGCAGCCATTCGTGCAGGTGCTGGCCGCCCGAGACGCTCACGGGAAGTGCCAGGAGCGCAGGGACAGAGGTGAAGTCTCCAGGAAGGTGAATCTCAGCTCTCCCTTTACCCACCGGTCCTTTTACATGTCTGCCTTTCCCTCAAGCTGGCCCACAAGCACTCATTGTTTCCCTTCTCACTAGCAAGGCGTCAGCCCCGCGAATGTCCAGGTGTCCTTCCGCCACTGGTCCCAGTCCCGCACCTCTTGGCTGAGTCTGACCTGGTTTTCAGGCAGCACTGCGTCTCAGTGCCTCCGCCGCCACTGGGCGGCCAGAGATGAAAGCACCGTGTTTTTCTCCACGCCGCCCCATCACAAAGCGTGACCCTCTGACCTGCGCGCAGACGGCCTCGCGGGGCAGCAACTCAGTCAGGCGGGCAGCGTGGAGCAACGCCGCAGCAGGAGCGGCCCTCTCGGGCTCCACCTGAGGGTCTGGCCTTTCATCTCAGCCTCGTCACCAAAGCACCTGCGAAAGGTGCCCTTCAGAGAGCGCGCGACACAGTTTATTTCCGCACAGGCAGGGAGGAGAGAACGTTGGGTTTGTGTTTCATTTCTTCCAGGGAGACAAAGGAAAAAAGTTCAGCAATGACAGAGGAGGTTTTCTATCATAACTGAACCGGTCCCAGGCCGTCGGCTCAGCAATGATGGGAGGTTCTCTGTTATAACTGAACCAGAGTCCCAGGCCCTCAGCTCAGCAGTGACAGGAAGTTCTCTATTATAACTGAACCAAATCCCGGGCCGTCGGCTCAGCAGAACTCCGCCAACATGGGGACCAGACGCAGGCACCTCCGTGCCCTCCTGCGTCTGATGGCGCGTGTGCGCCCGGCGGGGACAGGAGACCCCCCCACACACAGCAGCTGGGCTGTGTGTCCTGCCCACCCACACCCGAGGGCTCTCCCAGCCTCCCTCAGGGGGCTTCTTAGTTCAGAATCGATGAGCCAGGTGAGTCACTTCTAATGTCTCCTCTTATGTCTTAAACCAAGAAAGTTAAATGCCATGGTTTACAAGTGATGATATTCAGTAAAGTGTACCCCAGAGCAGCAGCACAGCTCACACACCTGCCCCTCAGGGACGGCGTGTGCTCTGAGGCCAGGCTGCCTGCAGAGCCGTCGGCTCGAGAAGGAACACCCGGAGTTCCAGCCCTCCTTCCTCAATAAGGACCGCGCTTCCCGCGCTCCCCCGTGGACGGACAACTCCGGGCTGCGCTCACCCCCAGAGAAGCGCAGACAGCAGCTGCCTCCGAATCCGGCCTGCGTGAGCAGGTGGCAAACATGACGTCATCACACTCCCGGGAGCATTTCGGCTACCGTGTCGGCTGGATCTGCTATTCAACCCAGACCAGCCTACGGCGGGGCCTCGTGTTTACCCAGAAGAGATCTAAGTGCTCAGAGACACGAGCTGTCGCCCACCAAGCCCCTCTGTCCGCGGGACTCTCCAGGCAGGAATACTGGAGCGGAATGCCATTTCCTCCCCCAGAGGGTCGTTCCGATCCAGGGATCAAACCCTCACTTCCTGCACTGCAGGCCGACTGTTTACCACTGAGTCACCAGAGAAGCCTGTACATCTCCATATCCACGTCATTTATTGTCTGGTCCATGGTCAAACTGATTTTTAATTCCCGATGGTAGAATATATAAATAAAAATGTATGGACCCAGAAACAGAGTGGATATACCCACAGAACTGCATGCCAAATACAATCACTAAAAACAGTCTCATAATCAGACTGTAAACCCAAAGGGGGTCTATTTTATCATGCTACATATAACCTGTGCAGGTCAGGAAACAATGGTTAGAGCTGGACATGGAATAAGGGACTGTTTTAGAGGGAAAAGAGTATGTCATGGCTGTATGTTGTCACCCTGCTTATTTAACGTATATTCAGAGTACATCATGAGAAACGCTGGGCTGGATGAAGCACAAACTGGACTCAAGATTGCCGGGAGAAATATCAATAACTTCAGATATGCAGATGACACCACCCTTATGGCAGAAAGCAAAGAACTCAAGAGCCTCTTGATGAAAGAGGAGCATGAAAAAGGCGGCTTAAACTCAACATTCAAAAAAACTAAGATCATGGCATCCAGTCCCATCACTCTATGGCAAATAGATGGGAAAACAATAGAAACAGTGGCTGACTTTATTTTCTTAGGCTCCAAAATCACTGTGGACAATGACTGCAGCCACAAAATTAAAAGACACTTGCTCCTTGGAAGGATATGACCAACCTAGACAGCATATTAAAAAGTAGAGACACCACTTTGCCAACAAAGGTCCATCTAGTCAAAGCTGTTTTTCCAGTGGTCATGTATGGATGTGAGAGTTGGACTATAAAGAAAGCTGAGCGCCAAAGAATTGATGCCTTTGAACTGTGGTGTTGGTGAAGACTCTTGAGAGTCCCTTGGACTGCAAGGAGATCCACCCAGTCCATCCTTAAGGAGATCAGTCTTGGGTGTTCATTGGAAGGACTGATGCTGAAGCTCCAATTCTTTGGTCACGTGATGCAAAGAGCCAACTCATTGGAAATGACGCTGATGCTGGGAAAGATTGAAGACAAGAGGAGAAGGAGACAACAGAGGATGAGATGGTTGGATGGCACCACTGACTCAACAGACAGGACTTTGAGCAAACTCCAGGAGATAGTGAAGGAAAGGGGAGCCTGGCGTGTTGCAGTCCATGAGGTTACAAAGAGTTGGACGTGACTGAGCCATAATGCATAACCTCTTGGAATCGGTCACAACAATGAACAAGGGAGTGCTGCATAAAATCCTGGAGTGCTTCTGGCCAAGGGGGTCGACAAGGGCCTCTGCACTTTTGAGGGTCACAGCTGAGCCCCGGGGTGAAACGTTTAAGTTAACAAATAAACACTATAGGAGTTTAGCCAGAAATGTTAAGGTCTAGACTTTTCTGAAGATCCGAACCTGAAACCCACTCATCCTGAACTGCAGCCTCTTCATAAGAGCGGTGGGGATGGGGTTGGGGGCAGACAGTTGGTTTGGGAAGATGAGGGAGACTTCCAACAAGATCTTCCCGGCCCCAGGGAGGTCTGCTCAAAGTCTGGCAGCCAGTATCTAGTCTTTCAAAAATCCTGCTGCTCCATGCAAATCAATTTTGGGGGATAGCATAGTATATAAACTTCTGAGACACCATAACATACAATATTTTAGTTCAGGTTTAGGGAAGGAGGCAATGAGCGAAGTTATTAACAATTATGAACTATAAACAGTTCAAGATTTGTTCAAGATTTTCCTTGGTTTGTATCCAAGAATTTGGAACACAACAATAATTTTCAGGCCTATTTATTAATATAGGGCCAAATAAAGTATTTTCCATTTTTAACCATCAACTTGATTTTCTTCCATCAATCCACCGAACACCACTGAGCGCTCATGCGACAAACTTCCTACACAAACAGGTCTTTCCACCTTGAGGAGGCCGGCACGTCAGCACACACTCAGAAGAAGAGTCAGGGGTCCTAGGAGCCCCATGGACTTATGCCACTCTTTTCATTACTGGGTGCCTGGGGGGCCAACCAGCATAGCAGTGTGAGTGGGAGGAGGAGCTGTGAGGACACAGGAAGCTCTGTCAGGCATCCCGGCCCTGCCCATTCCCCGTCGCCACCTGCAGCTTGGTCTGTGTGAGGAGAGGTGCCCTCTGGGGGGCGGGCACAGACTCCTGAGCGAGACGGCCCAGGGGGAGCTCACCCCAAACCGAGAGCCGGTCCTCACCCTGCACCTGGGTGGGTTCTGGCTTCCGTCCCAGTCTCTGCACAGCGGTAGGGGCAGACCCCCTCTGACGGAGCCCCCCGAGGCCTGGTAAAGCCTCCGCAGATTGGCTCAGGCCTGGCGCCTCTGGCCCAGGGTTGGAAGGCGGTGGTTAGGGTATTACCCAATTTCCTCTAGTGGTTATGGGGCTTTTCTATTTTCCTATTACTTCTTGAGTAATTTTGGTATTTTATACTTTACCAGAAAAGTATCTGCTCAAACCAAGTTTTCATGCTTATGGTCATAATACGGTTCAAAACCGTGTCTTATGATTAGTGTCTGCTTTTTAATTCTGTCCCACCCCCCGTCCAGTACTGCTCACTCCGACGTCCACAGCAGCCCCCCGTGCTGTCAGCGTGTCACGAGTCCACTGTGTTCTGTGTCTTTTCACAGAATCAGCTTCTGGTCTCACAGGTCACCTCGACTGCTGCTGTTTTTGGTTCACTAATTTGTGCTCCTCTCTTCACCTCACCCTTTCTACTGCACTTGGGCATTCTCTGCTCTCCTCCCAGCATCTCAAGTTTGAAAGCTTGGCTTACTCGTTCTTTCTTATTTTCATGTGTTTTCAACTGTACCTCTGCACTCAAGGGTGTCGCTTTTTCTCTTCAGCTGCCCCTCCAGGGTCTAGTGTGGAGTGACCTCATTCTAAACATTTTCTAACTGATGACAATAACCTCCCTGACGCACGTAGTGTGTCTATAAGGGCTCTCGGCGTCCTTGTCCCCCACGTGCACTGCTGCTGCAGCCTCTGCGGTGTCGAGCCGCCCCGCCGTCTCTCCGGCTCTCCGGACGGCCCCGAGCCGCCGCCGGCTGAGGGACGCTCCGCTGTGCCCGGCACGCTGAGTCCCTTACGCCCCCTGCGTCCAGCATGAAGCGCGACCCCTCCACCTCCACCCGCACGGCACTCCGGCAGAACCGTGGCCGTGTTTAAACTTACCTTCCTGCCGACTCTGCCGCTACGTCACTGCGAGGGGCTGGCAGAAATACACTGCCATGCTCACGGGTCTCAACTTACACACACCCCTCTGAGCCAGGGTGGGCCCCAGGCCGCCACTTGCCTTCGAGGGCCACACTCGTACCCTTTCCACATGCTGTTCCCAGGCTGCTGGCCTGCCCGCTGCTTCACTGGGGAAGGGCAGCAGGCAGGCCACATCCTGGCTGCGGTGGCCCTCTCCCGCAGGCTCCGCAGCCCGGCCCTGCCCTCTGCCCCCTCGCCCCACCGCTCCTGCCAGGCCACTGATCTGCTCCGTGCGGTTCTGGGCTTGCTCCCTACTGTCCACCTCCCCTAGGCCCATCAGCCAAATTCTCCATCTCAGAAGCACCCTTGTCTTGACCCCGTCTCTCCTGTGAGCTATCATTGCATTTCCCTGCCCGCCTCTGCTCAGAAACTTGTTTGCAGAAAACGACTTTTCCCATGTTTCTAATTCCTCTCCCCAGCTGTGTCTTGAAACCTCTGGTGCCAGCCTCTCTGTCCCCGGCCCCGCCCAGGTCCCCGCTGACCCAACATGGATGTCACTGGGCAGCCGCCAGCCTTCACCACCCGACCCGCCGGCAACACTGCCTCCTTGGTGCTCCTCCCTTAACACGGGACGGAGCACCGCGTCCCAGGTCCCCTCCGGCCCCGGGCCCGAGGTCCTCTCTGCAGTGCGGAGGAGACCCAGCTCAGTCCTGGACGCTGTCCTGTCTCAACTGCCTCTCCATCCCCTTACAGTCTCACGGCTTTCAGCATCACCCAGACGCGCCACAGGCCTGCTGGCCCAGTCTTCCGGCAGGGCACCCGCAGAGACCTCAAGCTCAACAGCCTCCGCCCAGACTCTGCATCCCTCCCCAACCTGCGGCCTCCAGCTGCTGGCAACTCGGGCTTTCCAACTGCTCAGACCAAAGACCTTGGGGTTGCCCAGACCCCTCTTTCCCTCACATCCCAAATGCCCAGAACATTTTTTCCACTGAAGTATAGTTCATGCACAATATTATATGTTTCAAGTGTATAACGTAATGAGTTAAGTTGTATTCCATTTATAGTTATAATAAAAAACTATATTCCCTGTGCTGTACAGCATATCCGTGCAGCTTACTTATTTTATACACAGTGGTTCTTATCTCTTTATCCCCTGCTCCATATCTCCTCCCCCTTCCCGCTCCTAACCAGGAACCACTGGTTTCTTCTCTGTATCTGGGAACCTGCTGCAGCTTCATTTATTTTTTGGATTCCACACAGGAATGATCTCATACTTTTCTTCCTCTGACATTTCATGTAGTATAATGCCTTCCAACTTGAACCACACTGTTGTAACAGCGAAATTCTATTCTTTGCGGTGGCTGAGTAATACCCCACTGTGCACACACCACCTTTATCCATTCACCTGCTGACAGACACCCAGGCTGCTTCCGTATCTTGGTAACTGTGAATAATGCTGCTATGAACACGGGTGAATTATCTTTTCAAATCACTGTTTTCTCTGGATGTATATCCAGGAGCAAAACTGCTGGGTCACATGACAGTTCTATTGCTAGCATTTTGCTTTTCACAGAGGCTGCACCAGTTTACATACCCGTCAATGGTCTCAGTGTGTGTGGGGTCCCTTTTCTCCACGTCCTTACCATTTTTTTTGTGTGGTTTTTTTTTTTTTTTGATGACAGAAACTCTGAGAGGTGTGAGGTTTTAAACTAAAATGGTGGTTTTAGTTTACACTTTCCTGATGATTAATGATGCTGGCCATCTCTGTATCTTCTCTGGAAAAATATCTATTCAGGTCTGCTGCTTGTTTTTTAATTAAATTGTTTGCTTTTATGGGGCTTCCCTGGTAGCTCAGCTGGTAAAGAATCCGCCTGCAATGCAGAAGACCCTGGTTCAATTCCTGGGTCGGGAAGATCCGCTGGAGAAGGGACGGGCTGCCCACCCCAGTACTCATGGGCTTCCCTGGTGGCTCAGATGATAAAGAATCTGCCTGCAATGCGGGAGACCTGGGGTCGGTCCCTGACTTGGGAAGATCCCCTGGAGGAGGGCATGGCAACCCACTCCAGTATTCTTGTCTGGAGAGTCTCACGGACAGAGAAGCCTGGCAGCTGCAGTCCACGGGGTTGCAGAGTTGGTTGTGACTGAGCACACGGATAACTCACACAGATGACACCTCACTGTGGCTTTAGTTTACAATTTCCTGATGATTAACGATGCTGAACATCTTTTCCACATACCTGTTGGCCATCTGTGTATCTTCTCTAGAAAAATGTCTACTCAGGTCTTCTGCTTGTTTTTTAACTGAGTAGTTTGCTTTTACGATGCTGAATGGTATAAGGTGTGCACAGATTTAGGATGTTAACCCTTTATCAGTCATGTCATTTGGAACTACTCTCTCCCATTCAGTAGACTGTCTTTTTGTCGATGGCTTCCTTTGCGATGCAAAAGCTTTTAAGCTTAATCAGGTCCACTTTGTTGTCTGTCTCCTCTGCTTTAGGAGACAGATCTAAACATTCACACATGTGGTTGTTTCTCCACCTGCATGTGCTATCCTCAGTTTCTTCCATCAGCCTCTTCAGAAGGCAGGTCTTCTGCCTCCTCAGGTAGGTTTATTCCTAGGTATTTTATTCTCTCTGATGTGATGGCAGATGGGATTGTTCCCTGAATTTCTCTTTATGATCTTTTATTGTTAGTGTATAGGAATGCAAGAGATTTCTGTGCATTAATTTTCTATCCTGCAACCTTAGCAAAAGTCACTGAGCTCTGGCAGTTGGCTGGTAGCAGCGTCAGGACTTTCTGTGGAGGATGTCGGGTCATCCCTGTGAACAGTGACTTTCCTCCTTTCCAATTTGGATTCCTCTTATTTCTTGTTCTTCTCTAACTGCTGTGGCTAGGACTTCCAATACCACGTGGAGCAACAGTGGTGAGAGCAGACGTTCTTGTCTTGTTCCTGTTCTCAGAGTGAGTGCTTCCAGTTTTTCACCATTGAGTAGGACGTCAGCTGTCGGCTTGTCACATATGGCCTTTATCATGTTGAGATAAGTTTTCCTTCTCATTTTCTGGAGGTTTTTTTAAAATAAAAAATGGACGTTATTTAAATTTTGACAAAAGCTTTTTGTGCCTCTACTAAGATGATCGTGTGGTTTTTATTCTTCAGCTTGTTGATGTGGTGTATATCATATTGTCTGTGGATACTAAACCATCCTTGTGGCCTGGGATAAGTCCCACTTGATCACAGTATATGATTCTCTAGATGTATTGTTAGACCGGGTTTTCCAGTATTTAATGAGAGGTTTTATAATGTGTTCATCAGTGATACTGGCCTGCAAATGTGTGTGTGTGTTTAAGTGTCTGATATCTTTGTCTGGCTTTGGTATCGGGGTGATGCTGGCTTCACGGAGTTGGAAATCCTCCTCCTCCTGTGACTTTTTGGAAGAGTTTCTGAAGAGGAAATCAGTCCTGAATATTCACTGTAAGGACTGAGGCTGAAGCTGAAACTCCAATACTCTGGCCACCTGATGCAAAGAACTGACTCATTGGAAAAGACCCTGATGATGGGAAAGATTGAAGGCGGGAGGAGAAGGGGACGACAGAGGATGAGATGGTTGGATGGCATCACCAACTTGATGGACATGAGTCTGAGTAAACTCCGGAAGTGGGTGATGGACAGGGAGGCCTGGCATGCTGCAGTCCATGGGGTCGCAGAGAGTCAGACACGACTGAGCGACTGAAGAACAGGTGTTAACTCTTCTCTAAATGTTAGTAGAACTTACCTGGGAAGTGTTAGTGGTAAAGAATCTGCCTGCCAATCAATGTAGAAGTAGATTGGATCCCTGGGTTGGCAAGATCCCTGGGAGAAGGGCATGGCAACCCACTCCAGTATTCTTCCCAGGAAAATCTCACGGGCAGAAGTTTGGTGGGCTACAGTCCACAGGAGTGCAGAGTGGACACCATGGAAGCCCCAGAGCACAGCAAATCACACATACTTGCGTGAAGCCATCTGGTCTTGGACTTTCATTTGTTGGGAGTTTTGAAATAACTGATTCAATTTCATTATTGGTAACTGATCTATTCCCATTTTCTACTTCAGTCTTAGAAGATGGAACATTTCCAGGAATCTGTCCCTTTCTTCTAGGTTGTCTGTGTTAATAGCTCATAGATGTTCAATATAGTCTTATGATCCTATGTATTTCTGGCGTGTCAACTGTAGTTTCTCATTTTTTTATTGATTTGGGCCTGCTGTTTTTCTTGAGTCTAGCTAAAGGTTTGTCAATTCTGTTTATCTTTTCAAAGAGCCAGTTCTTTTTACAACAGTTGTATTTACTTATTTTTGTCTGTGCTGCGCATGGGCATTCCCAGGTTGGGGTGCCCGGGCCTCAGCGTTGTGGTGTGGGGCCTATGCCCCGAGCGCAGAGCGAACCTGGGTCTCCTGCGCTGGAAGGCAGATTGCCACCCCCTGGACCACCAGGGAAGCTCTCTCCTTCAGTCTCCAAGGCCTGGCTCGAGCTGACACGTCTGTCTGGAATACTCTCCCTCCAGACGTCTTTGTGGCTGACATGCTCACCCTCTTCAGCTGTCTGATCTCAGTCAACAAGATTTACTTAGACATCCTACCTGGCAATGTAACGTGTCCTCTCTCTACCCAATCCTCTTCAGGCAATTCTTTCTCTTTCACACCATGTCTAACATACAGTATACCTTGCTGAGGTTGCTGCTCACTACCCGTCTCCGCTGCCTTCTCCCTGCTGGCTCAGCTTCCCAAGCTCAGGCTCTCTGCCGACTGCTGCGTTCCAAGTGTCCAGGACAATGGATGGGAAGTGTTATGCACTCAATAAATATTTGATGAGTGAAAGCATGAAGCTGATTTTTAATTTACTGTGGTCCTCATGATACACACTCCACGAGTGCCTGGTAGCCACTGGAACAAGCTAGTTATTTATGGTCCCCAAATCTTCTATGTCCTTTAAATAATTCTGTCTGTTTGACATACTAGTTTCTAAGAGTGTGTAAAAATCTGCAGCTCTGATTGTGGAAATGCTACTTATTTCTTATTCTGGCAGCTTTTGCTTTATAAATCTTGAGACTATTTTTGGTGCCTATAATCCATTATTTTGTAACTTCTTTGTGGACTGCTTTTCACAATTAAGAAATATCTTCCTGTCATTTGATGTCTTTTGCTTAAAATTATCTTTTGATGGATATTAATGTTGAGTTGCAGAAGATTCTTGAGAGTCCCTTGGACTGCAAGGAGATCCAACCAGTCCATCGTAAAGGAGATCAGTCCTTTGATCAGTGGTCTCTGATAGCTTGGGTGTTCACTGGAAGGACTGATGCTGAAGCTGAAGCTCCAATACTTTGGCCACCTGATTCGAAGAGCTGACTCATTTGAAAAGATCCTGATGCTGGGAAAGATTGAGGGCAGGAGGAGAAGGGGACAACAGAGGATGAGATGGCTGGATGGCATCACCAACTCAATGGACATGAGCCTGGGTGGACTCTGGGAGTTGGTGATGGACAGGGAGGCCTGGCGCATGGTGGTTCATGGAGTTGCAAAGAGTCGGACACAAATGAGTGACTGAAGTGAACTGATCACCTTCCTCTTGGTGAACATTTCCATATATCCCCCCATACTTTTAACCCTTCACTACCATTTTGAAGACAGTATGCAGTGGAATAATTCAACCTCACTGTCTGCCTGGCTTTACAGGTAAATTCATGCTCATCACGACTGCGAACACATTTTGTCTTGAACCTATTTACTCTTTTCCCGTTTGCTTCTTTTCATCTCCCTTCCTGTCTTCCACTGGATGGAGTGATTAATTTGAAAAGTTTCCTATTTTTCCACTACTGATGGGAGTTGAACCTTCTATTTCTATGTTATTTTAGTGGCTATTCTTACGTAATGGTTTAATAGTTAAAGCATTTTTTTCCTTTAAAAGTGTATAAAGTTAACCAGTCTCTTTTCTGCTCAAAATGAGAACTGCAGGACACTTTTACACCTTTAATATTACATTAATTCTATAATTCTGGATCTAATGTTTTAAACATTAAGAAAAATGGGGTTTATTACCATGTTCGACACATTTTCTCTCTTCTCATTTCTTCGTGTTTGTTTCTCCTTTTGCTGAGAAACACTTAGTTTTTGCACCAGCAAGGCCCGTGGGCTATGTCAGCACCCATGTGCCTGAAACCACCTCACTTTGCACCTGTTACGTAATTAAGTAACTGCGCAGAACTGTAGGCTCACAGCTGTTTCCCACAGCTGTGAAGACACTATACTGTCTTCTGGTCTCTACTGCTGCCAATCTGACCACCATCCTTTTGCGGGTTACTTGTATCATTAATGGCTTTTACTTTTGAAATAACCACAGTTCGGTTCCCCTAACCTCACTAGTCAGAAGAAACATTAGCAAATATATCCAAAGCTCAAACTCAAAATCAACTGTAGTGGAGAAATATTCCTACTGTTTGGAAGTTGCATGGATTGAAACCATGGGTATACTGGGAAATGAGATACGGAAGATGACTCTGACACAGTGATAAGCTTGGGCGGCAGCAGCCCCGACCGTAGAGCCTGTGAGTAAACCCTGCCTGTGTCTCCCCGCACGACATGCAGAGAGGGGTGCTCCCCCGGGAGCCAGGCTGCGGCACCCCCGCCCCCGGAGGCGCCTGCCCCTCGGGAGGGCAGCGGCCTGGAGGCCGGGCGGTCGGTGCAGCTCCAGGAGGACTCAGAAGCCGCGCTGACTCTGGGGCTCTGGACTTTCAACCTGTAAAATAAGGAAGTCGGGGTGGAATAGTTTCCACAGTACCTTCCAGAAATAACTCTGTGACCCCCAGTGTCTGGGGCCTCTAAGGGCCAGGGTGAGTGTGCAGACTGCTCCACACAGCAGAAACTGGCGGCGTTTGGAGGGCGGGGCGTGGCCCAGACAAGCCTGCACTTCACTTCAAGTCTCTGCTTTCCCAACGTCTGCGCTGCCCAAGCACTTAGGAAAAAATGACAGAAGCAACAGGAGCTCACTGGAGCAGAAGCAAGCGGGGCACACAGTCCCACCACGGGGACAAAGCCGCCGGTGCTCAGTACGGTGTACTCAGTACTCAGCACTCAGCGGCTCGGTCCCCGGCCGCGAGCGCGCGCTCACGTTGCCGGCAGGCCTGTGCACCGGCCCGCTTGGTGGCACCTCACAAGCGTTCGTCCAGGGCTCTGCGCTGTTTCTGCAACTCACTTTCACCCGGCGGCCTCTGACTCCAGTCTTCCCAGGAAAACCCCCATGGCTGGCCGTCGGGGATGGAACCCAAGCTGTGATTCACGGTGTCCGCTGTGAGGGTGAGTCATCGTTTACCTAACTGCTGCCAGGACAAGGGACGTTTCGGTGGTTTCCAGTTTCCCACTAACATAAATCGCTAAGTGGACTCTGCTCTGCTCAACATCAGCAAACAAACCCCTCCCACGTAACAGGCATGTGAGCATTTACTGAACGAACAAATGTTTATACAGCTATGTATATATTATATAACCTTTGCTGAAAATCACTGGACATAACACTTCTCTTCTGTATCATATTTAGGACTGTTTCCTAGAGACAGAGTTCCAAAAATGAAAATTCTGGATCAACTCAGGGTCTCTGATAGCTTGGCAATTTGCTTTCTAAAAAGAAGTATTAATCTGCATTCCCAACATGAAATATGAGGCAATTCATCTCACAATCCTCTCACTTAAACTGGCCTTTATCTTTTCAAAATATTTTCATATTTTGGTTGGTGGAAAAAAAATTCTACTTCATTATGCTCATTTCCTTGGAAGGAAAGCTATGAGAAACCTATATAGCATATTAAAAAGCAAAGACATCACTTTGCTGACAAAGGACCGCATAGTCAAGGCGATGGTTTTTCCAGTAGTCATGTACGTATGTGAGAGTTAGGCTATAAAGAGGGCTCAGCGTCGATGAACTGATGCTTTTCAACTGTGGTGTTGGGGAAGGCTCTTTAGAGTCCCTTGGACTGCAAGATCAAACCAGCCCATCGTAAAGGTCAATCCTGAATATTCACTGAAAGGACTGATGCTGAAGCTTCAGTACTTTGGCCACCTGATGCAAACAACCGAACCAATGGAAAAGACCCTGATGCCAGGAAACATTGAGGGCAGGAAGAGAAGGGGACAACAGAGGATGAGATGGTTGGATGGCATCACCAACTCAACAGACATGAGTCTGAGTCCACTCTGGGAGACGGTGAAGGACAGAGAAGCCTGGCGAGCTGCAGCACATGGGGTTGCAGAGTAGGACACGACATGGTGACTGAATGATGACGACAGTTGTGACTACAAGTGAGGTTACATATTTTATTTATATATTTGTGAACTAATCAATTTTGAAGTAGTTTTCTAGTAATGATTACAACCTAAATCAAATTTATTCCTTTAAGCTCAGTTGTTTAGTCACCAAATCATTTCTGACTCTTTTGCAACCCTATGGCCTGTAGCCTGCCAGGCTCCTCTGTCCATGGGACTTCCCAGGCAAGAATATTGGAGCAGGTTGCCACTTCCTTCTTCGGGGATCTTCCTGACCCAGGGATTGAGCCCAAGTCTCCTGCACTGGCAGGTGGATTCTTTACCACCGAGCCACCAGGGAGGCCCAAGCTCAGTTGCAGCTTGCAGTGGAACAGTATTTTGGGGAGGGAAATTCTAGAAGACACTTTCTTCAGAGGACTGACCTGCACACAGAGCAGGAAGTAGCTTATTCACAGAGCAACATGCGGCAATTCGGTGCAGTTAGGCTCCATCTCCCAGGTCCTGACCCCCCCAGGACTTACCCATTAGGAAGCCCTGGTTCAGCTGTGATGTTTTCTGGGGTGACGGTATACAGTGAGGAGGGGAGAGCTGGGAGGAAGCATTCTTTGAGGAAACTGTTCTAGATGAACCCAGAACCTCAGGGCTGTTTTCCACAACTGTCACCCTCCTGGGAGCCTCGGAGACTGGCTCAGGTGCGGTCAGAGTCTGCAGAGAGCTAACCTGTCAGGCAGCAAGTGACTGCGTGTGTCCAAACTGCGGCTGGAGGCCCTGGGAGGTGGGAAGGGACAGCTCAGATGGGAACAGCTGACAAGGGACAGACGGGCACCGTCATCTCAGGCGTTCTCCCCAGAAGGCCATGAAGTGAGACAACGGGGAAGCCCCGTGTAGATGCTCCCCTCTGGGAGGTTCTGCTGCGTCCCCTGCAGCAGTGTGTTTTCAGGTGAGGACAGATGACACGGCTGCCTCCAACACGACTCCCCTGCCCACACACTGCCGGTGATGCTCAAGAACCAGAACACTGCATCGACAAGGCAGGGCTTGACGGGAGGTAAACGGGTGCCGAGAGCCACGCGGCCGTCAGCGGCCTGTCCGGGCCGGTCACCTGGAGCGCGACCTGCAGGCCAAGTCCGGCCTGCTTTGCACGAAGTTTCATCAAAACACGGCGATGGCCATTCAGGACTCACTGTCCACAGCTGCTTTCTCACTGGGACAGTGGAGCTGAGCAGCTGAGACGGACCAAGTGTCTGGCAAAGTAGACAGTACGGACGATCAGACCCTACACATAAAGTCTGCTGAGCCCGGGCTGGCAGCATTTGGCGCCAAGACCAAGACTAGGCTGGCCCATCCCCCCGCCCACCACGGGACAGGCCCCAGCACCTGCCTGGTCCCCCAGGGGCCGAGAGTGCAGACCCTCCAAAGAGCCGGCCGCCTGGAGAGAGGGAGACCTTTGCACTCAGGGATAACAGCCCTACGACCGCCAAGGCAGTGAAGCTCTTCTCAGAGTCCCCCAGAGCCAGGCAAAGCTCCATCATACAGCAGGCGCTGTTTCACTTGGTAAAGAATATCCGAACACAGTATTTTCCTTCCAGAATGCTTCTATAACCTGATGAAGATTTCAGGACTATCACTGGAGCTATAAACTCCAAGCCCACACTAAGTATTTTAGTTTTAACTATTAATTTGCTAAAGGGCTTTTTAAAAATCCCTTTCTTTTCAGTGGCCATTGAAACTGGCAAAATTCAGTGTATTAGAGTTGGGGCTGGTAACGATAACCCTACATGCAAGACAGAAAAAGCGACACGTATGTACAGAACAGACTTTTGGACTCTACGGGAGAAGGTGAGGGTGGGATGATCTGAGAAAACAGCATCGAAACATGTATATTATGAAGTGTGAAACAGATCGCCAGCCCAGGCTGGATGCATGAGACAAGTGCTCAGGGCTGGTGCACTGGGAGGACCCAGAGGGATGGGATGGGGAGGGAGGCAGGATCGGGATGGGGAACACATGTAAATCCATGGCAGATTCATGTCAATGTATGGCAAAAACCACTACAATATTGTAAAGTAATTAGCCTCCAAATAATAAAAATAATTGGGGGGGAAAAAAAAAAGAGTTGGGACTGTAAGGAAAGGAGCCTCTGACAGTGCAGGGAGCACACACGCTCTGGCACCCCTGGGTGGACATCTGTGTCCCTCGAGCACAACGTCTGAACAGAACACTACGGTTTTCTATGAGAGAAATTCAGGGCCCTGAATGCCTGCTCCGATTCCTGAGTCTGCCTGGTGGAAAATGGAGCTGGAAAACACGAAGCCTGGTAGACAGTGACCACGGCCCCCACCAGCCCACCCCTCAGGCTCTCCGGCAGTAACCTCGGTCAGCGCCTCAAGTTTGACATTCCTGCCGGGGCCAATCTATAAACACTTCGTTTGCTGAGAAAGAGCCGCAAATCCCCCACTAAGCTTGTTACCTCAATCATGGGGCTAGAAGGCTGACATTAGCTAGGCCTAAGCCATGGTTAAAGGTCTCCAGAAGAAATGAAGACTCCTGTAACTAAGGGAACCTCCAGACTGCACTGCACAGGGAGCAATTACCCCTGCAGGCTCCCTACCATCAAAGCCAGCGCGGCCTGACTCCTTCTGTCAAAGAGCCGAACTCGAGGGCTTTGAAGCCAGCCTCACACGAAGCTGTCATCTCAGTAATGACGGGGGCCTGGAATGCCCAAGCTGAAGACGATCCTCTTCTTAAGAGAGCCATTAGCTGGTCTCGGGATAAAAAACTCTTAGGAAAAATACTGGCATGAAATTCACTGGAATGTTAAACGATAACCTCATTTGAGTGAACAGCTTTATTCTTACGCTTTATGGCGGTAGGAATCTCCTCTTACAACAATCACTTTCTATACCTCACCAGCTATGACCATCCTGAAACAAAATTCTTAAGAGGTAAAATTCAGCTAAAATCACCAAAAATAAATAATAAAACATGAAGAAGAAACAAAGAGAAATCACTGATAATGAAGCATGTGTTTCAATGTGCAAATCTGGGGGCATGAAGCAGCCAGAGGTGGGCCCTGAGAGCCAGCCTGCAGGCTGACAGAAGCCGTGACGGGGGTTGGGGGGGGGGGGAGGAAGCTGAATGATGTCCTCACACAAGAGGCGATGCGGTTGGGGACGCGCTCAACTCACGTGCAAGTGGCTTCTCCTCGACCGACGCGGTCGTTGAAGATTTTAGAAGCTCTCTGCCGATAAATGTGAGCTCACATACACAGTCGAGGCTTTGAACTCGGATGACAGAGAGGCTTTCACACCTGACTGTCTAGGGTGGCGGGCAGAAGCCCAGCTGCAGGACGGCCGTGTTCCTGGGGCACGGGGGAGGCCTGGCTTCCCCAGCCCTGCCCGCGAACGCAGACACAGCATCTTCCCCATGGTGACCCCTACAAGAACAACCTCCTCTAGAAGCTCTCTCTGCACGTCTCTGTACGTCACGTGCTTTCTATGATAGAACACACTGCCTGTGTAATCACAGAAAACAGTTACAGCAGAGTTACAAGCCTCTAACAACGAGACACAAGGTCAGAGGTTGCTGACAAAACTGGAGATCTTGAAGGCAGCCAGAGGCAGAAGGAGGAGACTGGAATAAGTAGAAAGCTCAGGGGTTAACTGTACTCCCCTCAGCAGCTGATAAACCTGCCACATCTCTGGACCTCTGAGCGAAGGCCACCCAGATACCCTGAAGGTCAATGTATTCTGACAGGTTCCTGACTGAGGCAGAATCCACCGGTGTGATGGGGCAGCGGGCCCCAGAGCTGCAGGGTCTGAGAGGAATGCACGCGCTCTTTACTGGGCTGTGCTTGGCAACAGCATGACCTACAACCGACAGAGTCCTTAAAAGGAAGATGCCAAGAGAAACCGCTCTCAGGCTGGCTTATCCAGCTCGGCTGCAGCAAGGCACAAATGAGACCCATATATAGGCAACCCGGCAGCTGCAGGACCCTAAGAACTACGGGTGTGGAGCAGAAGCGTGCGAGAGGAGAGGCTGTCCCGGAGAACGTGGCGGTGAGGCTGGAGGAGCCCCGCAGGCGGCCTGCACGGAGGGCTCTGCCCCGTCTCCCTCCGCGTCACTGCCGGGACCCCACCGGCTTTGTGGAGAGCCTGCCGACCCCTGGGGGCTGTTTACAACAGCCCTGCCCGTCCCATCTGTCCTGGAGCATTGTATCCGATTTCTCAGGCTTTGCAAGCCCTCTCATTCTGGGGACAAGCCAAATACCTTTCCTTTTCTTCCCCTTCTTTTCCAGCTAAAGACAAGGAAGCTGAGGGAGGAAGATCTATATTTTACTGTCTTTTCACTCAATTAAAAGGGGGAGAGCGGCTTGCTTAAAAAAAGACGATGGTGGTTTGCCGGTGAATGTGAAAAATACTACTTGAGTACAGAAATAAGCAGTCCCGTCCGGAGCTCACCTACCGGGTCTCTAAACTTAGACGGTTGTTCTGTCTCAACAGCTCAGCTCGTCTGGGACATACTTTACCTTATTAGGCAACTGGGCCCTGGAGAGAAGGGAAAGCAAAACAGGCCTCGGCTCTTACCTAAAAGGAGAACAGCAGACACCACCCCGCGGCGGGTGTGGACAGAACCCGCTGGGCACCTGCCAGCAGATGAAGGGGCTTCACAAGGCTGGGAGACAGGGCAGAGTCCTGCCTGATGGAGGCAGAGCCCCCAGCAGAGCACCTGAGCAAGGCTGGGAGACTCAGGCAAACAGGAGGGGAGGCCACCACCTGCTGCAAGCGAGCGGGGGTGGCGTGTGAGTGTATGCAAAGACGAGCAGACGCAGGAGCGGGAGGGTGACCAGCAGAGCCTGGGGGCTGCTGAGGACACGGCAGGCATGGGGACCCAGGGCACCCTGAGCTCGCCTTCCTCCCGGCTCCTCCTGGCTCTCCCACGCCTGGCATCCCCTTTAAGGTTTAGTTCTCAAAGCCCATCGGGTCCATTTTCAGAGCACAGGCACATGCTGGAGCCGGGGCTACTTCTCTGACTCCAAAAAACCTGTCCTTTATGGATAAATTAACCAACCTCAAAATCAGAGCATTCTCAGGTCAGTAAAAGTATTCCAAGATTTGGAAAACAGTCTGAATGGACATGGCTCATCTCTAACTATTTCAGGGTATTATGTGGTTCTTATCGAACAGCTCTAAGAGGTAGACACTATCATCAACCCTGTTTACAGATGAGGAGCGGCCGGGCAGCTGAGCCAGGCCTGCGCGCCTCCCGCCGTGACAATGAGTCACGACACACGATGGGCGCACACTCAGGTGCAGAGCCCAGACACGGCTGTGCATGCTCCCCCTGGGGCTTGCTGAACCCCGGAGCTCCAGGGGTTCGGACTCAGCGCTTTCGATGCTGGGACCCGCTCCAACCCCTGGTCAGGGAACTAAGATCCTGCAAGCCATGCAGTGAGGCCAATAAATAAGGAAAACGAGCAGTTTAAAGCTTCCTTTGGTTCTAAAATCCCAAGCCTGTGACTGTCCTTTTAGACTGACTGAAGCTCCAACTCACAAAGCCATAAGGACCACTGCATGCCACGCGGGGTGCGGCCAACATTCCGTGACAACTGTGAGACTGTCAGACACGAGGAACTCTGCTGAGGCGCTGGCTGTCTGCAGGCAGTCTCAGAGTTGGCTCAGCTCTGGCTCCGGCTGCCTGGCCCAACTTCGCTCAGCATTACGACGTCTTTGAGTATTCTCCATTTCCCTTAAGGAGGGGCTTTCTTTGGAAAGCTTGTTTCTGGGCGCTCTTCTGTATGGAACTCTGATTTAGCCCTCTGATGGCTAGAATGGCACTTGTTGCTCAGTTACTAAGTTGTGTCCAACTCTGTGCGACCAGGTGGACTGCAGCATGCCAGGCTTCCTTGTCCACGACACTCCCGGCCGTCAAAGACCCACAGGGTCCGGGAAGAGGCCGCGTCTCCTCAGAAGCCGTCAGGGGAGCCCCAGGAGCTGTCTCTGCACGACCACAGGGCTTTCCCACGGGGACGACCCCACACCAGCTGAGAACTGGAGACAAGGTGACCCTGGCCCCCGCCTGCCCATAGCGGGCACTTCTCGTGCTTGTTCCACGAGTGGAGGAGGGGCCACAGAAGACAAGGGACAGGAGGGGAGACGCATCCAGTGGCTTCAGGTATAAGAGACACCCCATGGCCAAGTGGCTCCCAAAGTAAGTTTCATTTTCTGTTACAGCTTAGTTCAAAACCAAGCTTTGCTGGAAAAACCTCATTTTGGGTGTCTCTCTGATTCAGTTTGAAAGTCTTAGCCTTAATTGCTTACGCCTTCTGGAGCACTGGACCAAGGTGTCCCTGGACGAGCTCACCAGCCGTCTCCAGCAGGGATCTCAACACCCTCCGACCAGCACTTCTTAACCACATCTCCTCGGCAGGCCTTGCCAGGAGGAGGCGTCTTCAGACTGCCTGAGTGGTCCAGGTCCGCTCTGGACGGGACGCTACACTGCCCTGGTTTATTTGGATGATGGCACATGATTTGCTGGAAAGCAACAGAGATGTAGGGGAGAAGCACCTTCCTAAGTGGAGGACGGGAATGCCACATCCTGGCGGACAGACATGCACCCAGGTCGGGGCAGCAGGGAAGCACTTCAAATGACACAGATCAGACTCTCACGTGGCCTCTAAGCCGCCCTTCAAGGGAACCTTCCTTCATGCGAGGGGGTGCAATGCCACCAGCAACTCAACCCAAACACGGAACCTGCCTAGTAAAAACAAAAGAACAAGAGAAGCCGACAGAGGCGTGAGAGGCACAACTCCTACGGGGCAGGAAGCCATGAGGACGCTGCATAACACGCAGAGCACGGCCAACGTTCTGCAAGAACTACAAATGGAGCATAACCTTCAAAAACTGTATCACTATACTGCACAGCTGAGGCTCATACAATACTGTACATTAATATACTTTAACAAAAAAACCAGCTAGGAACATCTAGACTCACCCTTCATCCTCTGAGGGAAGGTAGAGGGGGGTGGAGACTGAGTTAATAACGAACTACACACTTGATGAAGCCTCCAGAAAAGCCCGAAGACTGTGGGGTCAGGAGAGCCTCTGGGCTGGTATGAGGTGCGTGCTGGCGGTGGCAGGCCCCCCTCCACAGGGCAGAGCTTCCGAGCCTGGAAGCCCTCCACACCCCACTGCTCATCTGTGTCCCTGAAGAGGGATGGGGAACCACAGGGGGTGGGAGGTTGGCCCCAGCACAGCCACAGAGGCCCCTGAAGCGGGCTGGGGGCCACCTGGAAAGCGCTCACTCCCCGGATGCTCCGCCGGCCCAGGCCTGAGCGCTCCCCACTGTGAGGTGAGGCCCCTTACCCGGGCTTTCTCCAGCTCCCTCCCAGCTCTAAGGTGCCCGCGTCTGGGGGGCAGGCAGCTTTGCCTACACGGATGTGGGCTCCCTGCCAAGTCACCCGCCTCCCACCTGGCCTCCTCAGGCACGGCTCTGCTTGCTCACCACTGCTCTGAGACACGTGTGCCCTCTAGTGATGGATTCAACCACAAGTCTGAACCAGCCCAGGGAACGGTCTGCTCCAGAAGAGGACCAAAAAACAACAAGAGCAGGGAGACCAGACAGCGTAAACAAGATGAAGGCAGGCCAAAGACGCAGGCGAGAGAAGGTGCAGAGCCTGCAGGGCCCCGAGCACACAGCCGTCCCAGGGCCGGGGGCAGGCAGCACTTCAGACGGGAGCAGCTGCCTCCCTCGCGTCAAACCCAGACTCGGCTCTGCCTCACTTCGCAAGATGAAGACGTGCGAGGACTTCTGGGAGGGCGCCCACCTCCCGTGGAGGGCGCCCACCTCCCGTGGACGGCTGTGCAGACCTGCTCCCAGCACGGCACCAAGGGGCTGCTGAGACACGAACCCTGCGTCACCTGCGGTCTCATTGCCTCGCGGCTTTTCCAGGACGGCCAGGGCTTGCCTGGTGCACCACGTGGGGCCTGGATGCATTCCCTGTGTCACCACACGGACGCACACGTGGCCTCTCCTCTCACCCAGAACTGAGAGCACCCAGGGCCGTCCCAGCCATAAATCATATTCAGACACGCACGTCAGTGCCACTTCTCCAGTGGGGCTACATGACGGGAAGCCGACGCCCACGACGTCGACACAGATGAGGGTTAAATGACAAAGGCTTCTGACCAGGCTCTCTTCTCTGAGAGAAGGAGAGACAGCCACACACATTCAGGATCATTCCAGCTCCCACCTGTCTGGGGATCCAGGCTGGAGGTCGTACCCACGAAGGCTCTGTCCCAGTCTTAAAGTGAGTTGTCTCTGAGTGACTCCACGGACGCAAGTTCAAGAACAGGCAGCACGGACCCGGGGGGGCAAGGGCCGGGCGGGGGGCGGGGGGGGGGGGGGGGGGGGGGGGGGCGCCTTCCAGGAGAGAAGGAATCTGAGTCTTGCGCAGGTCACGCCCCTGATGACTGCTGTCAGAACTTGGTGCACTTCAGGTCTGTGCACGCACCAACTGCTAAGTACATCCTGATTTAAAAGACATACGTCAGAGTCAGGAGATGAGTGAACTTAAACCTAGACTGCACCCTCCGAAGGATGCGTCCTCTAAGATGAAGAAGGATGCTGTCACGGCGTCAACTCCAGATACAGTCTTATCGCCCCCGAACCAAGAAAGAATGCCGCCTGGCTCCAGCAGTGTCTGCTGCAGAGCTGAGGGCGGCGCCCTGAGGGCTCGAGGCTGCAGCCTGACGGAGCAGGTGGGGGACGAGGGCGGGCCTGACTCCCCGACAGCCTCAGATGGACTCCCAGGGTCCGTGGGGACTGGGCCCGCTGCTCCGGGGCCGGTGTGGACCCCGCCAGGGCCAGGCTGGCACCGGGGCATGGCCGCCCCGGGGCCGGAGACACTGACGCCCCGTTCCTGGGGCATGGGCTCACTGCACACTCTGGTCTCCTAAGACCACACTGGGCATCCCTGCCGGGTGCCCCAGCAGCAAGGAGCTCAGGGACGCTGCCTGGGCCCCCTCGCTGGGGCTCCTTTGTGGGGCTGCCCGGCCTCGACACCGCTCCATACTCCATGGCCATGTCTGAGCTCTGCAGTACACTCTTGCTCTCTCGTTAGGCTTGTGACTCACGATTCACTGTCTCCCGCAGCCCTGCCAGCCCCTAGGAGCGAGGTCGAGGTCATGCGCACACACCTTGCCCCAGGGGGCCCCTCCGGCACTGTGCCCACACTGGTCCTGCAGCCCTCCCCCCGTGGGGCAGCTGCAGCCCTGCCCCATGAGGGGCTGCACGCGCCTCAGTGGTCCCGACGCCACCGCCTCTGGAGGCCACTCCTGACTGTTCTGGGTCTCGATCGCCATCCAGGCGCGTCAGTGACAGAGGATTCCCATTTCCTCTCTAAAAATGAACTAGCTATTGATTTTCAGAATGAGTTATTATATATATTCTAATAACATACTGTCACATAATTTAGGGTAGAAAAAAGACCATCTATTTACATAGCTTCCAATAGAAATGCACATATTCTTTCAATTCATTTGGTCAGAGCCAAACAAATCCCTTCCTCCTGGAGAAACGGCAGGAGGACGTCCCTGCAGTCCAGTGGTCAGGACTCGGTGTATCACTCTGGTGGCCTGGGTCCCACCCCTGGCCGGGCAACGAAGACCCCCCAACCCTAAGCCCGGGAGCCACGCAGCACGGCCAAGGAAACAGACAAAAGCCCAGAGGGAAAGAGAGGACAGGTGCGCAGGGCTGCTCATGAGCCCGCTGCACGCGGGCCGGGACTGCCAGAGAGCTGCCCTCAGGCAGGAGCTGAACCTCGCTACAGAGTCGACCGTAAGTGACTTACGACGGTCTCCACCCTGCACTCCTGGGCTCCTCTCTGCCAGCATGCAGCGGGTGCTGACCCGTGAGAAACAGCATTACTGCCCTTTTCTTCCCAAGATTTTAAAGGACTTTATACACTCCAACAGCATGAGAGAGAGGAAACAGCCGGAAACCGAGTTAGAGCCTGGCCGGAGGCGCAGGAAACCCCGAGAGGAACACGGGCACCGCCGCACCACTGAAGGAAACGGGATGCGGGCGAGCAGCCGGCATGTCCTCAGGGCAGTGTCCCCAGACCCCCAGACCCAAGCCTGCACGCAGCCTGCTCCTCTGTCAGGTGGGCACACGCAGGCAGGGTGGCCCCACCGCGGGTCACTTACCCATGCTTTCTTCACCTCTTCCGGGACTTCCGTTTCATCTTCCTGGAAAGGCAGGAGGAAGAAAAACAAGCGGTCACGGTCGCAGGCAGCCCCGGCAGCACGCGCCTGGGCAGGAGGGCTGGCGGCGAAGGGGCCGCGTTGTGGCCTCGGGGCGCCCCTGCAGCCCGAGCGGAACCCGGCGGGCGGGAGGAGGAGAACCCAACTCCCTCGGGCTCTGCCGCCGTGGATCCGCCCGTGCCCATAGCGACTGACGCTCACACCCGGCATTTCTGACAGCGACCACCGAGCCCCTCTTCCCACCGCACTGAACCGACCACCTAGCTCCAAACAGGTCGCGGTGACCGGAGACCTGACCCCGGCCCCTCGGGCTGTAAAGGCAGGGGCGGGTGAGCCAGCAGGCAGAGGCCAGCGGGGAGAAGGCGCACGGAGCCCTGCCCTCACTCAGAGTCAGGCAGTGTCACCTCGCCTGCTCTTCTTCCTCCTTCGGAAGAGTAAACCTGAGTCAGACGGCACTCAGAGCCCTGGGATCCTCGGCCAACCTCGCGCACGGGGACGCCGGGCTCGGGGCCCGGGGGCGGCTCCATCGCACGCTTGCGCGCCTGCTCTGTCTGCTGCACTCGCCCCTGCGCGCGCGCTCGGCACTGCCCTGGGTGCCAAGGCAGAGCCTCCCAGACGAGCCTGCGCCCCTGCAGTCTGTCTCGTGACGCGTCCTGACACGCAGGGCTCGCGCCGCCGGGTGGCACTCTCCTGCATCCACGCCGGACGCCGGGCGGGACACACGGTGCGCGGCACACACGGGCCACTTACGTCCTTCGTCCAGAAGTTGATGCCCGTGCCCCGCCGCCGCTCCCGGGGCCGCCGCCTCTCGCGGGTGGACAGCCGGCCGGAGGGCTGGTCGCCTGGCTCTGCTGCTTCGCCCTCTGCTCAGGAAAACAAGGCACGGGTCGTAGGAGCCCGGGGCATGCGCACCGGAGGGCCTGCGCTTTCCGAAGCCCGGCCTACCGTTTGTGTCCATGTCCCGCGGCCCGGCAGTGCCTGTGGGGGGCTCTGAGCTCTGCGAGTCGGGGGCGGAGGACCCGCCCGTCCGGAGCAGGTAGGAGCTGGTGTAGAGAGAGGGTCTCGGGGCGGAAGGGGACGCTGGCGCTGCGGGCTGGTCCGGCTGAGCTGGACACCGCAGGGGATGATACACTGGCTAGAACAACCCACAGGATGAGACATCAGAGGTCAAGGTCAACAAAGGCGTAGGGACAGCATGTTTATTTAAAATGGGCTTTTCTATATCAAGAGGCTTATAAGCAGTTAACCAGCCGGAAAGGAAACAGGCCTGAACTCCTCCTCTGACAGCACTGCCAGGCTGACAGCAGCCCCGAAAAGCGCCTCCTAAACTGATCGAAGGGCACCAGGGAGCAGGGACCTGCTAACACCACCCCCGGGCTTCTACCAAGCAAACAGGAAGGATCTGGCCTTCTGAAGATGGGGCTCTGAAAGGCAGGGTGTGTATGGGAAAATAAGCTCAGGAATAGGAAAAAACAAGGTAAGAGTCATCTAAAAACAGATCAAATCCGACCTTCCGCCAATTTCTGAGCCTTCTATCAACTTGACATAACCAGGCTTGCCGACACTTTAAAAAACTCTCTCTGGGACTTCCCTGGTACCAGGTCCCCTTCCACTGCAAGGGGTGCGGGTGTGATCTCTGGTTGGAGAACTAAGATCCTGCATGTGCACCCCACCCCCAAAACAAAAGTAAAAAATAATAATTCCCCTTTTCCCCTTTGAACTTTTTTTCCTTGAGAGTTAGGACAGAGCTTGACAATAAACCTTAACATTTATTTGTTGAAGTGGTTTGTTGAAGATGCAGAGATAAAAAAATTCTCACCACATGCAGAGATTGTCTGATTCTTTGTTTATAAGTTATAGAGACAGAAGTAACAAGATACAGTCAGTTTGGGAGTCTGACAAGAAGTGGCTCAAGTTCTAGCTTCGGCACAAACGAGTGGCATGACCTAAGTAGGTGACTCGAGTTCTGAGTCTCCACTTATCCTTCATAAAACAGGGAAAACAACCTCTTCCTCAGAGAAGCCTGGGAGGCCTGGATGAGATCCTGTGTGCCATGTGCTGGGAACTGAACCTTGTATGTAGTAAGTGCTCAAAAAACAGTGGCTGATAAAACAACGGGATAAACGATAGGACCTTGGTTACCTAAAGAGCGAGCTGGAAGACTTCCTTTCCTGCAACCATGATCAACATAAAATTTATCGTCCCAACTGGGGCATTTCTGGGCGTGAAAAGGAACGGCACTGACAATCACCCCGAGATCAAAGGCGTCGCTGGGACAGTCTTCAGTGAACCAGGAGCTATGCTCACCCTGAACGGGACCCCACACCTCTGACTGCTGTTGCACTAGAGGGCGGACAGCACAGCACGACGTCCACTCGCAGCGCGGGGAGGGGTGAGCCACGGCTCAGCGCCCGCGCCGCCTCTTCTTCCAAAGCCTTCACCGGTGTCTGGCCACGCCATGCGGCTATGGGCTGTGGGCTGTGGGATCGCAGCTCCCGGCCAGGGCTGAAGCCGGGCCCCCCAGGGACAGCGCAGCCTCCTACCTACTGGGCTGCCAGGGAACCCCTCTGGTTCTCCTGAGATGCCCGGCAGGGTGCTGAACGTGCACCCACAGCCTCGGTGTAAGAAGGACTGGTATTTGCCTCAGAGGGCTGTGCGGAGGACTGAACAGTTTCATACATGTGACACAGCTGAAGTAGGGCCAGGCATAAGGAGTAATAAATGCTTATATTTCTACCTACATTTTATTATATCGAGACCTCTCTTTTCAGAGCTGAAAGACATTCACATTTGTTAACCAAGCTTCCGGTGGTGATCGTTTCACTGAACACACGCACATCGAGGCGTGCTGCAGCCTAACCTGTCCAGCATGCCTCAATAAAACTGGAAAAAAGCACATTAGTTACACCCCAGAGGAAACAACGGATCACTTAAGGACTAATGTCCTCTGAATTCTTTCAGTTACACAGGCCTGCCAACCACAGATGGATGTAAACAGGCTTCCTGGGAGGGGTCCACTGCAGAGCAGCAAGCACTGACTCCCTGTGAGCAACAGCCCCCACCCCCCGGTGGCTCACCTCTCCCTCCGGGCTCCGGACCCGGGGCTGATGGCTCTCCCCGGCGTCCTGGGCAGGGGCCGCCAGGGGCTCGAGCTTCCGGGGGCCACCCTCAAGCGCTGCGGGACCCCCGGGCTTCAGGCTGGGCTGCTCCTGAGCCTGACGCTCTACTCTCGACCGGCTGAACGTCCTTTCCGCTTCCTGAAGGTCCGTGAGGGTTACGCCCTGGGAAGACACCACACGGTCAGAGAGGCTGCACCCTAACCAGACACCTTGCCGTGAATAAGCCGGGAAGCTCCTCAAAGTATCCTCTAATGGTACCTAGTTCCAAACAGCTCCCAAGAGGTGTGAGGCCGTCTGCAGCTAAAACACCCGGGTGTGCAGAGGCCCCGGGCCTGGGACCAGGCGCACGGCAAACGCAGCCCTCCAGCGTCGCCTGCTTGAGCTCCACGAACACCCCTCGCCGCTTCCACACCCATGCACTCACGGCTCCTCGGGGCCCTCCCGACCTCAAAGAGCAGGTGGGCACCAGCTGAGCCTCCCCTGCAAATCCTAGGAAAACCGGAGTTTGTGCACAGAAAGAGCCAGGCTCAACACGGTCAAGAGTCAGTCAGGCTAGGACAACCACCAAACCCCAAACCACACCCACAGAGACACGCAGAGAGCCGATGAGAGGGGCCGGTAGGGACGGCGGAGCACGGAGACCCTGAGCAGAGCCCCCCAGGGCTCACCAGGATGAGCACTGGGACGGGGGTGGCCAGCAAGGGTCTGCCACCGCTAAGGAGAGAGAAGGGGCCACTGCAAGATGGCAGGAGGGGCGGCCCACCCGCGGCAGGGTGACTAGCCACAGAGGTTAGGTTAGCACCACGGTGGGACCCTCCCTCTGGCCCACTGCCTTCAGCACCTGGCCCCCCAGCAACACACACAGGATGGGAGGCCTCAGGCCCAGCCACCAGCCAGGCGGGGACACGCCCCACCCCACCCCAGCAGACAGGCTGTCTGATCAGCCCTCGAGCCCACGGCGGCCCCTGCACAGCCAGCCCCACACACCAACACGCAGGCACTGGGTGGGGACGCAGGGACCTGCCCCCGCGGACCCTGGGGCCCAGGTCTACCTACCAGTGGGCAGACTCCAGACCCAGACACGCCTGGAGCCCGGCCCTGTCCACGAGCAGCCTGCGCTAGCCTCGAGACCAGCCTCACACACCAGTGGGTGCACATCAGCCCCAGGACAACCACAGGCCACTGCCTGCCATGGGCTGATCCAGTCCACCCATCTGCAGGCTGGCCCAGTCCACCACCTGTCATGGGCTGATTCAGTCCACCACCTGCAGGCCGGCACCAGCGCCAGGATTCCCTGCACTAACTCCCTCACCAGTGCGCCAGCAGCAGCCCTGGGGCCCCCCACAGCCCACAAAGGGGGCACCCCTAGAGCATGGGGCTCTGCTGACCACAGTGGGGTCTGTGCTGGCATGCACAGGCACTTCCTATGAAAGGCCACTTCTCCAAGATTGGGGAAACAGAACCAACCTGCTAGATACGCAGAAATAAAAACAGCAAGTTAGGCAAAGCGAGGCAACAGAACATATTCTAAATGAAGGAACAAGATAAAACTCCAAAAACAATTAGGTGAAGCAGAAACAGGCAATCCACCTGAGAAAAAGATCAAGGCAATAACTGTAAAGATGATCAAAGAACTCAAAAAAGAATGAGCAGGTTTTAACAAAGAGTCAGAAAATACAAAGAACAACTAGAGATGAAAACTACAATTAAAATGGAAATGCACTGGAAGGAATCAAGAGCTGAGCGAGTGATACAGTGGAACAGACCAGTGAGGGAAAAGACAGAGTGGAGATCACGACACTGAACAGAACAAGGAGAAAGTACAGATAAATAAAGGAGGACAGGTTTACGAGACCTCTAAGACAACATCAAACGCACTAACATTCACATTATAGGAGTCCCAGAAGGAGAAAGAGAGAAAGGGGCCACAGGACACTGAAGACATAACAGCTGGAAACTTCCCCAACCTGGGAAGAGAAACAGACATCCAGGTCCAGGAAACACTGAGTCCCAATCAAGAATAACCCGAAGAGGACTATACCAAGACACCTCGGAATTAAATCGGCAGAAGTTAGAGATGAAGAGAGAATATTAAAAGCACCAACAGAAAAGCAACCAGCTGTAAACAAGGGAACTCCCATAGCTATCAGCTGACTTTCAGCAAAAACTCTGCGAGACAGAGGAAATGGAACGATGTATTTAAAGCGATGAAAACGAAGGCCTGCAATCAGGAATACCCTCCCTAGCGAGGCACGCATCTGGATTGGATGAAGGAAGCAAAAGTTTTATACACAAGCAAAAGCTAAGAGAGTTCAGCACCACAAAACCAACTTTACAAGAAATGTTACAGGGATTTCTCTAAGCAAAAGAAAGAAAAAAGGTCACAACTAGAAACATGAGAACTACAAAAGGAAAAATCCCGCTGGCAAAGACAAATCCACAGTAAAGGAAGTATCAGTAAATCAACCAAGTATAAAGCTAGGGGCTTCCCTGGTGGCTCAGATGGTAGAGAATCCACCTGCAATCGGGAAGACCTGGGTTTGATCCCTGCAGACAGGTTAAAAGACAAACTAGTAAAATCAACTATATCCACAATAAGCAGTTAAGGGATACACAAAATGAAAGGATATAAAATATGATGTCAAAAACAGTAATCTGGGAGGGGAAAGAATGAAAAATGCAGGGTTATTAAAATCTTTTTTGAAATTAAAGAGATCAGCAACTTGAAATAATCACATACATATATATATATATATATATACTGCTATATACAAACCTCAAGGTAATTACAAACCAGGAAACCACAATAGATGCACAACAAAACAGGGAAACAAGTCCAAACATAACACTAAAGAGTCATCAGATCATAAGGGACGAGAACAAAAGAAGAAACAGACAAAAGAACTACAAAAAGAATCTCAGAGCAGTAACAGAATGACAGCAAGTACATGCAAAGCAAAAACTACTTTAAATGTAAATGGATTAAATGCTCCAGTCAAAAGAGAGAGTGGCTGAACACACTCTGACACAAAACAAGGCCCACGTGTGTATATATAAACTGCTGACAAGAGACACACTTCAGACCTAAAGATATGCAGACTGTAAGTAAGGGGAATGAAACGAAAGCCAGGAAACCATACTTATGTCAGAAAAATATACTTTAAGGGAAAGGACATAATGATCAAGGGATGAATCCAAGAAGACACAACAATTATAAATATATATGCACCCAGCATAGGAATACCTAAATGAGTAAGGAAAATAATAAAGGACATAAAGGGAGGAAATCAACAGCAAGACAACACCAGGAGGGACTTTAACCCCCACTTAACATCGACGGACAGTGACCCACACGGGACATCAGCAAGGGGACACTGACCAACAGCCACATCAGACCAGACGAACTTAGTCCTTTCTAAAGCAGAATACACATTCTTTTCAAATGCACATTGTCCAGGATAGATTTGTACTACTTAACACAAGTCACAGTAAATTTAATAAAGCTGAATTACATTAAGCATCTATTACAACCACAAGCCTATGAGACTAGAAATCAACTACAAAAAAGAAAAAAACCCTGCAAAACCCACAAACACACAGGGGCTAAACAATATGCTCCTGAGCAACCAACTGATCCCTGAAGAGATCGAAGTATACCTGTAGACAAATGAGATGAAAACACAACGTTCCAAGACCTTTGGGATGCTGCCAGGGCAGTTCTAAGACGGATATTCGTAGCAATACAAGCCTACTTCAGGATACACAGAAAACCTCACACAACCTACCTACCCCTAACCAAAAGAATTAGAAAAAGAAGACTGCACAAAATCCAAAGTTAGCAGACAGCAAGGAGATCAAACCAGTACATCCGAAAGGAAATCAACCCTGAATATTCACTGGAAGGACTGATGCTGAAGCTCTACAATTATGGCCCCTGATGCCAAGAGCCGACTCATTGGAAGAGACCCTGATGCTGGGAAAAACTGAAGGCAGGAGAAGAGGGCAACAGAGGATGGGATGCTTGGATGGCACCACTGACTCAATGGGCAGCACCTCGGCAAACTCCTGTAGATGGTGAAGGACAGGGAAGCCCGCCCATGGACTGCAAAAAGCTGGAGATGACTGAGCCACCGAACAACAAAAACAAAGTCTGCAGAAGAATCGCAATGATTAGAGTGGAAATAAATGAGATCAAATAGGAACGAACAGTGATCAGATCAATGACATTAACCTGGTTCTTTGAAAAGATTAAAAAAAAAAACTGACAAACCTTTAGCAACGTGCATCCAGAAAGAGCAAGCCCAAATCAATAGTCAGAAAAGAAGTTACAACTGACACTACAGAAATACAAAAGACAATAAGAGGCTGCTATGAACAATTATATACCAATAAGAACCACCTAGAAAAATGGACACATTTCTAGAAATGACAATCTAAACCAGTGAGATAAAAAACATGGACTGATCAATTAACAGTAATGAAACTGAATCAGTAATAATAATAAAAGCTCCCCACAAACAGAAGTCCAAGACCAAACAGCTTTACAAGTGAATTCTACAAAATATTTAGAGAAGAGACAACACCTATCCTTCCGAAATGCTTCCAAAAAACTGAAGAGTAAGGAATGCTTCTGAACTCACTCTCCGAGGCCAGTATCCCCTCAGCACCAAAACCAGACAGATATAACACAAAAAAAGAAAATTGCAGACTGAAATCCCTGATGAGCACAGATGCAAAACCTGTCAGTTAAATACGAGCAAACTAAATCCAGTAAGCATTAAAAAGATCAAACACCACGACCTCTCTTCATGGACCACAGCTTGTCGTGGCAAAGGGGCTTGTGCGATTCAATGACGCTACGAGCCACGCCCTGCAAGGCCACCCAAGACAAACAGGTCTCAGTGGAGAGTTCTGACAACACACGGTCCACTGGAGAAGGAAACGGCAGTCCACTCCAGCATTCTTGCCTGGAGAAGCCAGGGACAGTATGAAAAGGCAAAAAAATACGACCCTGGAATATGAGCCCCCAGGTCGAGGAGTCGCTGTGCTGCTGGGCAAGAGCAGAGGGCACTGCCCACAGCTCTGGGAAGAGTGAAGGCGCTGGGCTGCTTGCGATTACACAGCGGGGGTGATGGACGGACTCAAGGGACCAGGCCTGAGAGGGGGCCTGAGGAGCTGCAGACAGAGGTCTGCAAGACTGTATGGGAAGCAGTGACCAAAATCTAGCCAAAGAGAAAGAAACACAAGAGGGCAATGTGGCTGTCTGAGGCAGCTCACAGATATCTGAGAAGAGAGGAGAAAAACGAGGGAGAAAGGGAAAGAAGCCTCAACTGCATGCAGAGTCCCACAGAACTGCAAGGAGAGATAAGAAACTTTTTAAATTAACAGTGCAAAAAAAAATTAAAAAAAAATAAGAATAGCACAGAGAGACAGAAGAAAACAATCAGGTGGGAAAGACTAGAGACCCCTTCACAACAGCTGGAGATAGCATGGAAACATTTCACACAGGGACAGGCACAGTAAAGGACAGAGATGGAAGGCCCTGAGAGAAGCAGCAGAGATTAAGAAGAAGTGGCAAGAAGTGACACAGAAAAACTACACGAGAAAGGTCTCAATGACCCAGATAACCACGACGGTGTGCTCGCTCGCCTAGAGCCACACATCCTGGAGCAGGAAGGCAAGTGGGCCTCAGGAAGCATCACTATGAGCAAAGCTGGTGCAGGCGATGGAATGCCAGCAGAGCGCTTTCAAACCCTAGAAGACGACGCTGTGAAAGTGCTGCTCTCAACATGCCAGCAGATGTGGAAAACTCAGCGGTGGCCACAGGTCTGGAAAAGGTCAGTTTTCATTCCAATCCCAAAGAAATGCAGGGCCAAAGAATGTTCAAACTACCACACAATTGCACTCATTTCGCATGCTGGCAAGATAATGCTCAAAATCCTTCAAGCTAGGCTTCAACAGTACGTGAACAGAGAATTTCCAGATGTACAAATTGGGTTTAGAAAAGGCAGAGGAACCAGAGATCAAACTGCCAGCATCTACTGGGTCACAGAGAAAGCAAGGGAATTTCAGAAAAACATCTACTTCTGCTTCATTGACTACACCAAAACCTTTGACTGTGTGGATCACAACAAACTATGGAAAATTCTTCAAGAGATGAGAGTTCCAGACCACCTTACCTGACTCCTGAGAAATCCATATGCAGGTCAAGAAGCAACAGAACTAGAGACAGAAGAACTGCCCGGTTCCAAACTGGGAAAGGAGTACATCAACACTGAACATTGTCACCCTGCTTATTTAACTTATATGCTGAGTACATTATGTGAAACGCTAGGCTGGATGAATCACAAGCTGGAATGAAGACTGCTGGGAGAAGTATCAATAACCTCAGATATGCAGATGACACCATTTTAATGGCAGAAAGTGAGGAGCAACCAAAGATCCTCTTGATGTAGGTGAAAGAAGAGAGTGAAAAAGCTGGCTTAAAATTCAACATTCAAAAAAAAAAAAAAAAAAAAAAATTCAACATTCAATAAACTAAGATCCTGGCATCTGGTTCCATCACTTCATGGCAAATAAAAGGGGAAAAAGTGGAAACAGTGTCAGATTCTATTTTCTGGGCTCCAAAATCACTGCAGAGTGTAGTGACTGCAGCCAGGAAATTCAAAGACGCTTGCTCCTTGGAAGGAAAGTCATGACAAACCTAGTCAGTGTATTCAAAAAGCGGAGATATCAGTTTGCTGACAAAGGTCCACAGTCAAAGCTACGGTTTCTCCAGTAGTCATGAGAGAGTTGGACTATAAAGAAGGCTGAGCGCCAAAAAATTGATGCTTTCGAACTGTGGTGCTGGAAGGAGATCCAACCAGTCAATCCTAAAGGAAATGAGATGGTTAGATAAAATCAGCGACTCAATGAACATGAATTTGAGCAAACTCCAGAGACAGGGCAGGACAGAGGAGTCAGGCAGTGCTGCAGTCCATGGGATCACAAAGATCTGGACTTACAGACTGAATAACAACAACTAATAATACTATGACCAAGTGGGACTTATCCTGGGCATGTAAGGAAGACTTAGTATCTACATATCAATGTGATAGAAACCACATTAACACACTGAAGAATAAAAACCATATGATCATCTCTGTAGAGGCACAAAAAGCTTTCAACAAAATCCAACATCCATTTATGATATAAAAAAAATTCTTCAGAGAGTGGGGATAAAGAAAACATACCTCAACATAATAAAGGCTGCACATGAGAAGCCTCGAGTGAACACCATACTCAACAGTACAGTTCTGAAAGCATTTCATCTACGATCAGCAACAAGACAATAAAACAATACAACAATAAAACAAGACAATAAAAGTGCCCACTCTTGCCACTTTTATTCAACAGCATATTGGAAGTCCTAGCTATAGGAGTCAGACAAGAAAAATAAAAGGAATCCACACTGGAAAAGAGTAAGTAAAGCTGTCAGTATGTGTAGATACCATGATCCTATACATGGAAAATCTTAACGATGCCACCTAAGAGCCACCAGAGCTCATGAATTCGGTAAAGGCACAGAATATAAAATTAATGAGAACCAAGACAGAAACACGGAGAAGGCAACAGCAACCCACTCCAGTGTTCTTGCCTGGAGAACCCCAGGGATGGGGGAGCCTGGCAGGCTGCCGTCCACGGGCTCGCAGAGTCGGACACGACTGAGCGACTAAACAAGATGGAGACACATGGTCCAGCCTGTTCTACTTCTGGGTCTTTATCTGAAAGGTGCAAAGGCAGGGACTGAAGAGTTATGTGCACGTCCATGCTCACGGCAGCTGAATGGAGGGAGCAACCCAAGTGTCCATCAAGGGGCGACGGACGAACAGAGTGCTGTGGACACAACGGAACCCCGGTCAGCCTCACGAGGGAGGGTGGCTCTGACGTGAGCTCTGACGTGAGCTCCGTCAGGGACACACTGTGAGTGAGACAAGCTGTCACCAAAGGACGGAAGCCATGACTCCACTCACACGGGCCAAGATCACAGAGAGAAGGCGCAGAATGGGGGCTGCTGGCAGCTTGGGGAAGAAGGCAGTGTTCAGGGGGTTGAGAGGTTCAGTTTGGAAGAGGAAAGCCATTCTGGAGATGGATGGCTGTAAAAAAATGTGAATGTCTTTACTGCCAATGAACTGTTTGCTTAAAAATGGCTAAAATATTAAGCTGCACATTACATATGTTCTTCCACAATAAACCCGGACAAACAAACGACAGCCAGTCTGGTCCTCTTGGGGTTACGTCCTCTGGGGAAAGGAACCGCCGTCGAGCACGGGCAGTCGCAGCTGTGACAACGCTGGCTCCGGAGGGCGCTGCCTGGCCCAGGGGGGTCCGTCAGTCCTCAGCCTTCCTGCTCTGCGTCTTTGGCATCTGAAACTGCGGGGCTTCCCCGCCCCCTGGAAACGGCCTGCTCACCTCTCTGGACCACCGCCTTCTGACCCCTCACCCTCTGCTGGCCCGGCTCACCCTCCTCTGCCTCCCTGACGCCCAACCGCAGCCCCTGAACATGTTGCTGCCCACGCCCATGGCCCAGCTCAGCCAAGGGGCAGCTGCCCACACGCCTCCAGGGTTCTGAGACGTCCCACCAGGTCTCAGCGACCTTTGTGAGATGTTCCTCACCGAAATGCCTCCCTTGGGGCTCTTTCCTTTTGTAACATCACTAGTGAAACATAAGCCACACACTGTAAAACCCACGCGTGCATGCAGCACACACACTGTCTCTGAGCACCCGCACCTGGCGTCAGGGATGCCCCACACCCTCAGGGTCGCATCTCGTCCCCCCATCTCTCCAGCCTTCAGCAAACACTCATCTACCTCCTTTTCTCTGCCAGTTCTGGACACTTCCATACAAATGGAATCATGCCCTGTTTCTTTCACCCTGCATAACTTTTTCTTAAGGTTCATCCGCATTGTAGTATGTGCATGTTTTAAGACTTCATTTCTTTTTATTGCCAAACAATATTCCTTGACTATGGAACATTTTGTTCATCCATTCATTAATCAACGGAAACTTGTGTGGTTTTTCAAGTTTTGCTAACTGCTTAATTTGCTTAGTCTGTGCAACAGCCCAGCTTGAGCCCACTACCCACACCTGCTGGGGGCCGCTGGGCGCCCCAGCTCTCCAGCGCTGACCGTGCTGCTCCTAAGGGTCCAGGGCTCAGCCCTACGGCCAACGTGCATGCTCCACACGGAAGGCTGGTCTACGCAGTAAGCAAACTCTAGCCAGGGAAGACACTGAAGGCGGGTTTCTGGCCCCGAGAATAATGCTGTTATGAGCATCTGTGTAGGAGCTTCTTGTGGACGCCTGCCTCTCTCTCTCTGGAGTGCACACCCGGGAGCAGACGTGGGCCCCATGGTGACTGTGGTGAGCACTGGGCTTCCCCTGCAGGAATGAACGGGGGCCTTAGCACAGTGAAGCGATTAGGCTTAAGAGGAAAGAGGAGAGGCCTGCTCTGCACCTTGAGGAACAGAAGCGAGAACAGGTACGCGTAGCTATGAATTCATCTGATTCTGTGCAGTGTGAGATTTAACATGAAAGCTTTTGCTGCAGTGGCTGAAGAAGGCGCTCGGTTTATCGTTTTCTAACTGTACTTCCAGTGAGACGGCAGACAGACCGAACGATTTTAAGCACGGAGGCCACACTCACTTGGGTAGACCTTCGAGTCTGCCGAGCCTGTCTGGAGCGTGCCTTCCGTAAGGACTCTGCTTCCTCGTCCCGGACGGGAGTCAGATACGACCTGCGGGGAGAAGAGGCACACAGAGGTGAGGCCCTGCCGCATGCAGGTGCTCCCCATGCGGGCGGGCCGCACGCGCAAAGACGGGGCTGGGCTCTACCTGTGTCAACAGCAACGGTTCTCAGACTGTTGACATCTCACATTTTAAAACGTACTGAAGATCCCCAAACAGCGTGTGTTTATATGGGATATATCTATTAATATTTACCTTATTAGACATTAAAATCGAGACATTAAACATGCATTTGTGAATTTATTAGAAAATGACAGCCCTATTACATGCTAATATCAATAATTTATCTTTTATGAAAAGAACATGTTCTAAAACAAAAAAATTTACTAAGAATAGTATTACATGTTTGTAAATTTCTTTAATGTTGCCTTAATACAAGATAGCTGGATTTTCACACACATTTCTGCATTCGATATGTGTAGTATGTTGTTTTAGCTAAAATGTACAAAAATATCCGGTCCTCCAGAGATATGTGGTTGGAAAAGCAAGGAGTCTTAGAGCAGCTTTTTCAGGTAACTGTGGACAGTCCTCTCTAATCATACGGTCACACATAACTGACACAAGTGGTGATTCCTAAAGGTCAGCGGCCACATGGAACCTGAAGCCATCAGCAGAGCTCTCACACCCTGTTACGCTGAAACCCAGTCATCTGTCTTGCACCTGGGATGCAACGTCTTACCCAGGCGTGGCTCTGGGGAAATACTGGTGCAGCCCTCCCAAGTGCGAACACATTTCATCACGCAATAGCAACCTTAAAAATCAAATTCTTTAACACACTCTCCTTGACATCAGTCTTGGCAATGACGTTCTGACACCAAACGCAAAACGAACACAGGGGACTTCATCAAGCTTCCTGCCTCTGCACAGCAGAGGACACCAGCATCTGGACAAAAAGGCCACTGAACGGGAGGAGATGCTTGCAAGTCACGGAGCCGATACGGGGTTAACAACCAGGCCAAAGAACCCACACAGCTCAACAGAAAACAAACACTCTGATCAAAAAACGGGCAAAGGATCTGAACAGACTTTTTCCCAGGAAGATGGACAACAGGCGCATGAAAAGATGCTCACACCACTCATCACCAGGGAAATGCCAGCCACAGGCACAGTGAGGGGCCACCTCACACCTGTCAGGACGGCTACCAGACAAGGAGCAGCCAGTGCTGGCGAGGACGTGGAGACGGTGTCCTCACACATCGCTGGGGGGTGTGAGCTGCGGCAGCCGCTGTGGTAAACAGCAGAACCAGAACTACCACGAGACCCAGCGAGTCCACTGCTGGGTACTGATCTGCAGGAAACCAAATCACCACCTCGATCTGCGCTAAATCTGTACCCACCTGCCCCAGTCACACTGCCAAGACAGGTGTGTCATCAATAGCCCAAGTGTCTATCAACAGGTGAATGGATGGAGCAAGCGCGGCAGGTGTGTCTGTGCGTGCACACACAGCGGAATGCTGCCTAGTCACAAGAGGAGGGAATCCTGCCATCTGCAACAGCACGGATGGGCCTCGCGGGCCCATGCTAACTGCAATAAGTCAGACAAAGACAGACAGTGTGATCTTATCTGCATGTGGAATCTAAAAAACGGAGCTCACAGGTACGGAGAACAGACTGGGGTTGCTGGGGGTGGGGGTGGGCAGAGTGGGCGAGGTGCTCAGAAGGCGCAAACCTCGAGTTACAGGAGCAGCCAGCCCCGGGACAGGACACCACATGCGGGCAACACTGACCGGTGTGCACGGCACATCCGAGAGGTGCTCAGAGAGCAGACCTCAAAAGTGCTCATCACAGGGGAGAAAAGAGAGCCACGTGTGGGGACAGACGGTGACGTAGATTTATTGTGGTAATCGCTCTGTGACATACTTATCAAATCATTATGCTGTACACCAAGAAGAAAATGTTTTATTTCATCAATTATATCAATAAAAAACAATAAAATTTTAAAAACTTCACATTTTCCAATACTATCTGTGGTCTCAGAACAGTCTTTGCACATTGGGAAGCAGTGAATACTGTCACCACAGTGACAGGTACAAATCTTCCAAAATTCTAATTTCTGCCTTAAATGTTATAATTTGCAACCAACACTCAAAATGAGCTCACTTTGCTTGTTTTCAAGAAATTGTTGGCCACGCACCTCCATCTGCACGGCGGGTCTGAGCGCCCGCTTCCCAGGAGGAAGCGGTGCTGGCTCGGGAGAGGCGGCCTCTCCAGCTGCAGGCCGGAGCCCCAGGACTCCCACCGCCCTCCGAGCCTGAGGACGCTCCTCCCGGCCTCTCTGTTCTCTCTGGGCTGCATCCTGGGTGCTTCCTGCTGTCCAGTCTATTTAGTTCATACGCCCTCTCTTCAGCTGCTCCTCTACAAGTGATTTCTTAAATTTGTTACTTTAGTTTTCAGTTCTGGAATTTACATTTAATAAACAGAGAGCAGTTCTCTATTGAAATTCTCTATTTTGTCTTCTATTTTCTCGAACATGTTAACCATAATTTACTATGATTACTTTGAAGTCCAGGTCTGATACCATCAATATCTGAGTCTGTTCCTAGTGTCTCTATTTTCTCTTGGTCTTTCGTAAATTAGTCTTGATACTCAGCATGTATGGTAATTTTTGAATTAATGCCAGAATTTTTAATGAAAGAAAATCGTAATGGCTTGCAGCTCTGAAAAGCATTGCCAGAGGAGACCCTCATGCATGGCATTCAGGCTGAGGAAGTGGTCCCCCGACTTTCACGCAGCAGCCTCACTTGGAAGGCTGTGATTACAAACCTCACGGGGCTCCCCCCTCCACAGCACTCACTCAGCAGGTCTGGAGGGCATCCGAGAAGCTCCTAACTAGTTCTCAGGTGACCTGGTGATGTGGAGACCATACTGTGAGGAACAGGGGGCTGAGGCAAACCCTCTTAACCCACCTTGAGACTGAGCTGCTCACAAGCTGGGCTTCAGTCTCCGCAAAGCTGGCCTGGGCCTTGGAAGCCTGGTGGCCAGAAGGTGGGCCCTTGGCGGTCCCAGTGGAAGTCTAGGGGTCCCTGGGGCCCTGTTTCTGAACTCTGGCTTCTGTCCCCTCGTTGTGAGGAGCCTTGGAGCCAGCACCTCGGGGACAGCACAGCCCGGGGCAGGGTTCACCTGCTGTGACTCCCTCCAGGACCAGCGCTCACTTCCTCACCATCTCTCCAACGCCTTCAAAGGCTTCTTTTCCTTTTGTTTATCCAGCTTCTCTGCTTATTCTCAGTGGGAGGGTTTGCTGGTTACAAGACACGCCATAGTGTGAACAGAGGTGCTCAGCCAGGCTGCATGTTGAGAGATTCTCCCACCATGTGGATTAGTAAACTGGAACTGCCGTACACCCTCAGCCCACTGTGAACGCCTCCTTCCTTAGTATACGCCTCTCCTCTGGGTGCACTGGAAAAACCTGAGTCTCCAAACTTGCAAGCCATAGGCCAGCCCTGGAGTCAGTGACCACACCGAGGACTAGGCCCTCCCTGGGAAATCCGCCTGGGTGCCAGGGAGCCTCCTCACACATCACCCTCTACCTGTAAACATAGGGAGCATCCTGATGACCCCTAATTCTTGACCGTCGTCTCCTCTCTGCACCCTAGACAGAGGCCACAGTGAAGGTGTGCGCTTCCAACTGGCACACCTCACCACCTGTTCCAGTGACTTATCGAACAAGAGAAACGCAGCTGGTAAAAACGGCTCTGGGGAGACATCAAGGGCCTTGCACCTCACTTGGACTCTTAAGTGTTTGAAATCACACACGTTCTTCCCAGAAACAATCAGAAAACAGACCAACATGTGAAAACAAGACAAAGTGAATCCCACCACAGGAAGACAAGCTCATTTTTATTCTACTACACAGATGTTTAGATTTTTATCTATGTATGTACAGTCAGTACCTGTATACTATAGTCTATTTTTAATTGATATTATGTATATTACTTTGCAATTGTGTCAATATATGAGATTTCTGCTAAGTTGTAAGGGAAAAAAAAAACCTATAAAAACAAACCCCAGAAAACCCTAGTACTTGGTTTTAAGAGATTCTGAGGAGGGAAGGAACATCCTCATTCACTTTTGTCCACCCGAGACCCAAAGAAGTGAGCACCTCAACGCCTGGTCTCCCAGGGGACACGCTGCGTTTTCAGTAGCACCCGAGTCCTGAATGTTCTAACCCCAGACCGGGGAGCACGCTGCAGTCCTGGGGCCACGCCTGGCCGCCACATTCTGTGAATCAAGTTTTACCAATGACAGCAACAGTGTTTAGTATTTGTGACTGAAACAAAGTGGCTTGCAAAGTCCAAAATATTCATCACCTGGCCTTCACAGAGAAGACCTGCCATGCCTGAGCCAGGGCACACCCACAGCCAGCACAGCACCGGCGTGCACGCACCTGCCCGGCACAGCTCTGCAGACGGGCCCCAGCCCACAGCACGCTGCAGCCACAGCTCAGCAGAAGCCGCGGCCTTACATCTGCCCCTGCTCTGGCCTCCAGATGGAAACCAGGCTAACGTCTGCCATGCAGGGACAGAGGAAGGACCTTTGATGCCAAATCATCTAATTACCATACCTGTACTGCATTTCCTGGAAGGCAAGAAACATTCTGCTTTGTCTGAGGTTACATGGTCAGTAGAATTCAAATACTTCGAATTAAGCAAAATAATTTGTTACAGTGCCCCTTTACATACAACACATGCACTAATTCTGTCTTAGAAAGCTGTGGAAATCATCAGTGGACATCAAGAAAGTCGTAACAGTAACAAAGGACCTAAAATACCTTCCGACAAGTTCAGTGTGGAGACAGGGACCCTAACATGGAATCAGACCGCTGGGGCTCGAGCCCTGGCCCCTGAGCATCTGTGCTAGACGACCCCAGACAAGGTGTCTAAGCACTCTCGGCCCAAGGTGCTCATGTAATGAGGACATTCCCGGCTGCCACTGACTCTTCATCCAGCACCAGGGCTGCTGTGGGGACCAGGGCAGGTGCCAGGGACGGCCAGGCAGGTGCCAGGGATGGCCTGGCTGCTGCTTCTGGCCACGACCTCTCCAACCCATGTCAGAAGCTCAGCAGTCATTTGGAAAACAAAGAAAGGCTCTATGATATCCATCCCACCTAGTCTATTAAGGAGCGCCCCTTAATTAGTTTTCCTGGAAATGGATACTTCATTTGGAAGAGGTCATAATGCCCTTGAAAATACTTCCCACACAGGCTCCAGGGCTCTAAGTAAAATAAAGGTCCATGAAGCAGAATGAACAGCGGGGACCAAGGGGCTTTGCCGGGAGCGCACGAGGCTGTGTTCGCTAGCGATGCGAGTCGGCTCGTGCCCAGAACCCACCCGTGGAACGCTGGTCTCTGGAACAGCTTAGGGGAGCCCCACATCTGAACGCTGCTCTGAGGAGAGAAGGGGCTTATGGTTAACTTCAAACCGGGAAGGAAGCATCAATTTTTCGGCGCTCAGCTTTCTTCACAGTCCAACTCTCACATCCATACATGACCACCGGAAAAACTATAGCCTTCACCAGACGGACCTTTGCTGGCAAAGTAATGTCTCTGCTTTTTAATATGCTGTCTAGGTTGGTCGTAACTTTCCTTCCAAGGAGCAAGTGTCTTTTAATTTCATGGCTGCAGTCACCATCTGTAGTGATTTTGAAGCCCCCCCAAAATAAAGTCTGTTACTGTTTCCATTGTTTCCCCATCTCTTTGCCATGAAGTGACGGGACCAGATGCCATGATCTTAGTTTTCTGAATGTTGAGCTTTAAGCCAACTTTTTCACTCTCCTCTTCCATCAAGAGGCTCTTTAGTTCTTCTTCGCTTTCTGCCATATGGGTGGTGTTATCCACATATCTGAGGTTATCCACATTTCTACTTTATACTTAAAATATGCAGATTGCAGAAATTTTTGTAAACTTTAAGAGCTTGAAAATTTTAAAGACATTTAACTTAAAAGTAATAAAACTCAAAGAACTACTTCAAACAGTGAGATACACATGAAAGGAATGTATTTGTGTCTATACTGAAAAACACTTCACTGGATACAAAATCAATATACAAATTAATGTTGCATTCCTATACATTAACTAAATATCAGAAAGAAAAATTAATAAACAGTTCCATTTACTGTCACATCAAAAACAATAAAATACCCAGGAATAAACCTACCTATGGAGGCAGAAAACCTGCACTCAGAAAATTGCAATATGCTGATGAAAGAAACTGAGGATGACACAGATGGACAGGCACACCATGCTCCTGGACTGGAAGAAATTAATATTATCAAAATGACTATGCTCCCAATCACAGTTTACAGACTCAATGCAATTCCTATGAAATCACCAATGACATTTTTCACAAATTAGAAGAAAATCTTTTCAAACTTGCATGGCCACACACAGGAGCACAGGCAGCCGGAGGGCGGAGGCGAAGGCGCCGGCGCCGCAGCCCCGGCCTCAGACGGCGCCCGCGACACGGCTGGCGGTCCTGACAGCGCGCTCCGGAGGGCGGAGGCGGAGGCGCCGCAGCCCCGGCCTCAGACGGCGCCCGCGACACGGCTGGCGGTCCTGACAGCGCGCTCCGGAGGGCGGAGGCGAAGGCGCCGGCGCCGCAGCCCCGGCCTCAGACGGCGCCCGCGACACGGCTGGCGGTCCTGACAGCGCGCTCCGCGCCAGGCAGACCGCCCACAGGGAGAGGACAGAGAGCCCCTCACAGATGCAGGGTCAGCGCATCCATGACAAAGGAGGCAGGCACATGCGACGGAGGACGGACAGTCTCTTCCACAGGTGGTGCTAGGCAAACTGGAGAGCCACATGTAAAAAAATGAGATTAGAATACTAACACCATGTACAAAAATGAACTCAAAATAAATTAAAGATTTAAACGTAAGACCAGATACTATAAAACCCCTAGAGGAAAGTACAGGCAGAACACTTCTGGCCATACATCACAGCAACAGCTTTTTGAATCCGTCTCCTAGAGGAATGCGTCCCTGAGAGCTCAGTAGGTAAAGAATCCGCCTGCGACGCAGGAGACCCAGCTTGATTCCTGGGTCATGAAGCTGAGTTGGAGAAGGGATAGGCTACCCACTCCAGTCTTCTTGGGCTTCCCTTGTGGCTCACCTGGTAAAGAATCCGCCTGCAATGCGGGAGACCTGGGTTGGGAAGATCCCCTGGAGAAGGGAATGGCTACCCACGCTAGTATTCTGGAAGACACGATGGTTTTCATCTGATTGTTCCAAATAGACTCACGCCCCAGGCTGGGGCGCTCCTCCAACTTTGCAGCTTGCTCAAACTTTTAGGGATTTCTGGATGCTCCTGAAGCTCAGGCTGAGAGGGAAGTACTAGACCCAAATCAGCTCTCCTGACATGTAATTTACATAAGGTAAATGTGCCCTGAAGAGCATACAGCACCTGGGCAGGGACCTCGGCCCAGGGACATGAGGGAGCAGCCCCGCTGTCCCCAGCGCGCTCGGGGTGCCCCTTGTCTGCGAGCTTCTTCAGGGAGGAATCGAGCCCCCCCAGGGCCCCCGAGCTGTTCCTACACTTTGCTACAGGTCAGCAAAAGCACACAGGAATCGTGAGCCACATTCTATTTCCTCCATCTGAAGGTTAGAAGACTAGGGTTTCTTCAGAGGAAGCAAAAGTCAGGCTACTTTACTACCCAGGGTGAACGAAGAGCCTGAGGAAAAGTGTGTGAAGAAGAACCAGAAACAACAACTCGTCCAGGTAACTGCCATCAGCCAACCCCAGGTCTTTAGTTCTTGTTAAAATAGAAGCAGGTGTACCCCAGGCTATGGAGCACCCCCGAGGGCACCCTGTGCCCGCCTAAGACGCCGCCGCAGGTGGCTTCCAGGAGCCCCGCTTCCCCTTCGGTTTCAGACAGGACAGAGAGTCTTCAGTCGACTTTATTCTCAGGAGTGGTTTCTCCCAGAACAGATGTTCATTTCCTTCAAACTCAGAACATGCGGAGCACCAAGGCCCTGCACCCACACTGCCAGCCCACGGAGCCAGGGCCCAGTGGAGACTGCCAGCTCGCTGTCCTGTGGGGTCAGAGGGGGGCGGTGACATCCCAAAGGCCTGGGTTTGAGTCATGGCTTTGCCATTTACTGGCTCTGTGACTGTGGGCAGGACTACAATCCGCCTTAACTTTCTTATATGTACTAAAAAATATACTATTCATCTCCAAGGTTATGAAGGCTGAATGCATCTGGGGCTCTGGCGTACAGTAAGTGTTCACAGACATTAATCCCTCACCTGTCTAGGCCTTTCACGGCTGAAGCCAGCTTCCTCCCTTCAGTTCAGGACCTTCTCTAACCACCCACCCTGCACAACTCGCCTTCTTCTCTGAGCGCCTAATACACCTCCCACCGCCACAGTCTGCTCCCTCACGGCTTCCGAGGCGGGCACCTGGCGTCTCTGGCCTCGGGGCATGAAGCAGGCAGGGCTCTCGTTTTAGGCCCACGGCTCCTGGCACAGCAGTGGGCGTGTGGCTGGCAGGACAGCCGCCTCTGGACTCCACGCGGACCGGAGCTAAGTCAAAAGGCAACCCTGAGGTGCAGGGCCCGGGAACCCTCCCGTGCCTGCCGCTCTCACGAGGAGGAACGCCCAGCCACCCGGACACCCCGGGCAGGAACGGGCTGGAACACAGAGCAGGGTCTCAGGAGGCCATCTCCCGGGAAGCGGCCACCACGCGTGCCTCTGCCGCCCCCCTCTGGACGCGGGGGTCACTGCGCAGAGGTCGCGGCGGGACCAGCCCCCGGGGGCTTCTGAGGCAGCGGCCGCTGGGGGAGGACACAGACCTGGGGGAACAGAGCCAGCGGCAGGGCCGACGCCAGGAGCCCTCACAGTGCAAACAGGACTCGCTTCAGCAGAGAAGGGGGCGGCAGCCATCCCAGAACCGAGGGTCGGCGCGGACGGCACACACGCTCGGGGGCATCTGGGCTTGCTACCTGGAACGAGTGGGGCAACTGCCAGAGACAGGCGGGGCAGGGGCGGGAGGAGCAGGGAGGGAAGAGTCCGGCTCTGGGAGGCCGAGCCAGGAGGTCCCATGAGCAGCGACTCCACGGGCCGAATTGACGACCCAGCATCAGAGTCTCCTGAACAGCCTGACCCAGCACCTTCTGAACTCTGTCTGGAGTCTGGTCCTCTGCGCACCCAAGACCATGAGGGGGCAACCCACACACACGGGAAAACGTTCACTGCTGTTAAGGTTCAACCTGATTGTCCAGCTTGTAGCAGGCGAAGAGCTTCTACCCAGAGCACAACGCATCAGTCTCTTCACTTTATATTTCCTGTTCAAAGGGCAACTCAAGTGGCGCCCTGTACCTTCACACACCCACACCAGCTTCTCAACTCAGCTAAGTATCTGACATATTTCATTTACTTATAATATATAGTATGTAATGTTTAGGATCGGAGAAGGCAATGGCACCCCACTCCAGTACCCTTGCCTGGAGAATCCCAGGGACGGGGGAGCCTGGTGGGCTGCCGTCTATGGGGCTGCACGGAGTCGGACATGACTGAAGCGACTTAGCAGCAGCAGCAGTGCTTAAGATAAAACAACCTAACAACACAACCACCGCCTGAGCGTAGCGCCGCTGATACTCACCTCGGAAGGGCAGGCGCGTTGCCATTTCCCCGAACTCCTATCTGCCCACCCTGACCGCCATGACCAGACCCTGAGTCGGCGCACATGTTCACATTCACTGGGGACGGGAAGGAACACCAGCAGAGCTCCACACTGGTGCTGACCCAACTGCTTCCTGTCCTCGCCACTGCCAGCCCCAACCACGGCACCCAAGCACACCCGCCCTCCTCCCAAGCAACCAGAGGGGAGGGCGGACAGTGGAAAGGGCTCCGGCTGTCAGGGTCTCCGACAGACTCACCCGCCACTCCCACCCTCAGGCCCTGCATTCGCAGGGCCCAGGGTGGCACGCCAGCCGGCCGCAAACCCAGAGCAGCAAGATCCACTTCCCGCGCCTCCCACTGCCATAAATCCAGGGGCGGCAAGGACTCTGCTGCCAGGGCAAGTCATGGAGGGGAGAGGTCGGGCACCCAGACACACTGCCACACACCTGGGCCCAGCAGCGGCGTTCCCAGAGCCTGCTTTTCCACAGACAGGTGGCCGCCCCTCTGCGGCCCTCCCCTAGTAAACATTAGAGCTCGTTTCGTGAGGTTGTTGCAAGCGACCATTCTCCTAACAGGCGAAAATCACCCGGTACAGGGGGGATGGCTCGAGTGAGGGCCCAGCATTTTGGTCCCTCCCACCGGGCACCGGCACTCACAGCTCTGAAAAAAGAACCACCTTATCAGGAGGAGATTAGCTGTAAACGCAGGGCTGATAAGGGCTTGGTGCTGAGGGTGCCCGTGACCGGCCCTGGCGCTGCGGGGTTGGGAGCAGGGGCAGCGGCCCGGGCCCCCTTCGGGACGTGCACGTCCTGCGGGGAGGGGGCACTCTGGGACCCTGCTCCTCAACTGTTAAGTGGTGAGCTGGGCGACCCTGTGACAAGCGCCGTTGTCTCTGGACCTGATGAGTGCACATCTCAGGGACCGCGTTCAGCCAGAGAAAGCAGCCTTTCCACTCCAGGCCCCTTGGTCTCACTGCAGCAACCCTCGGCAGGCCCTGCCCGGGCCTGTTTTTCCAGAGCTGCTGAGGGGGGCTGGACACTACTGTGCTATGTTTAGACAGCCTTCCAAGGCCAGGATGTGTCACATCTCCACTTAAGTGCACCACTCAACAGCTTTCTGTATATTAAAAGTTACGCGATTATCACCATAATCAATTTTAAAACATTGTGATCACCCCCAAAAGAAACCCTACACATGTTAGCAGTTACTTCCCACTTGGTGCTCTTAAACTCAGACCAGCTGCGTCTCCCCCAGCTGATTGGATCTAGGCTGGCGTCGACGGCAGGACCCTTCACCGAGGGGGACAGGCGGTGCCGTCGCGCCTGCTCCCCATCAGCTGTAAACATCCCTCCACAGTCACCGAGAGGCATCTGCAGACCTGGGCACGTGGCCCGCGGAGGTGCCACACTTGGGCAGGGGCAGGGGCCACGGCGGCAACAATGGGGAGGCTGACGTCGGGGCTCGGGACACAAAGACGGCCCAGAACCAGCGACACGTGACGCTGCACGGCAAGGTGTGTGCTCGGGAACCCAACAGCACAAACGCCTTCCTGACACGGACAGAAATGAGTCAAGCAAGGATGGTCTTAACCTCTGATGAGTCAGCGTGGTAACTCACCACACAAGCAACCCAGAAACCCGCAGTGCGGCCAGAGATGGCAACAGACCGACCGCTCCCCAGCCTCTCAGGCAAAGGAAACTCACTTCAGAACAAAGCTCAGAGGCTGGGGGAGCTGGGAACCCCTTTCCAGAGGACCTCCTTGAGCTGACCACTGCCTTGTCCTCAGCATGGAGACTGGGAGATGAGTCAAACAGCTTTAAAAAACCATGACTCAGAGTTTAATTACTTGGTTTAAATTTCTCACATTCCAAAGACAACGCCAAATTAATCTGCTGACAGCTTCACTCAGCAGTTTTTTGCCCAGCTTACTAAGACCCCGAGGAATTCAGGAAGGTCGACCCATGTGGCGTACACGACTCGGCTGTAAACAGACCACGCAAAGCAAGTGTGTGGGAGCTATTTGGGAAAGACAGATAATTTCAGTTCGTGTAGAGAGAAACCATTTTGGTCATTTCTATTAGAAAAGCAAAGGGAGCCAAGAAAAAAAAAAAAAAAACACGTAAAATTCAGGGCTGGGGATCGCGGGAGGGGGAAAGCTGGAGGAGACGCCGACCAAGAGGACCAATGGCGGGCACTCTAATATTAGCGCAGGGGTGTTTACAGGGTTGCTAAGGAAAACCCGAGGCCGCGGGACATGCCACAGCTGCTCTGACCACATGCCCGCCCCACCGCGCCTGTGGTCCAGCTGACCCTACACAGTCACACCGCCCCGGGGGCCTTCAGCAGCCCCGGAACGGGGTGCAGGGCCTGGAGGGCCGTGAGGTGGAGACGGCTGTGCTCCTGCCACAGGTGGAGATGGACTGGCCCTGGGACCGAAACTTTTTTTTTTAGTCCAAAATAAGAAATGGTTAGTAATTTCAATGGGGAGGAAAAACAGGCGTGGGATACGACCCCCACTGCCCAACCTAATGCTCTTGGGTGTCAGCATCTCCACCTGCAACCTGGCGCCATAACCCACCTTCTTTCCATCGGGTAAGAGAGACGTGCCAGGCACAGGGGTGCTTTTCAGGGAAAGAAAAGAAACTTTGTAAACCCAAGACTGTGCCCTTCTCAAAGGTAATAAATTTGCAGAGGTCCCACCCTGAGCTTATGCAGCAAATTATAAGAACCACTTAACTATCTCGCCTGCTCCTCAAGGACTGTGCCATCCTCGCAGACACACACCCTCACAGAGACCTGTCCACAGAGCTCACCGGCCTGCACCGCCATTACACAACATTCCATCACTCTGCAATTCTGGAAGATACAGCGAAAGATAAGCTATCCATCATCCCTGAGATGAGCCTGGGGCTAACCTTTCCCGTGTCGATCACAACCGGAGTCACAGTGCATCCCCTGGGCCAGCCCCTGCATTGAGGAGCCTGTGGCCCTGTCTGCAGCTCCGCAGGGCCCTGTGGGGACGGCTGCACCTGCACCCACGGAGGCAGCTCGAAGAGAGGCAGTGTGCCCGGGCACGGGGCCCAGCCCAGTTCACAGGCCGCAGAGACTGTGCTTCCCGAGACAGCGTTCCCCCAGGTCAGGACCTGCTGCGGCCGGTCTGAAGGCGCATTTACCCAGCACTGTCTGTCTCCAGCGGGACCTGTGAACACAGGCTCCAGGCCTCCCCGTCCCAGCAGGAGCCAGAAAACCGCCGCGAGGACCCGATCACAGAGAAAGCCACGCATCAGGACGAGAATGAGCACCCAGCATGTTTTCTCAGAAGGAAAATTCAGTTGTTTGCAAAACATGTGATTTATTTCTCTTTCAGCCTGTGTCTGTCTGAAGGAGAAACTGAGTGGCTTTAATTCTGTAAAGGCTTAAGCGGCATGTTTTATTCGATCAAGTCGCTTCCCAGCTGAACACACTCCAGCCCACGGCCCTGAGAGCAGCAGCTCAAGTTTCTCGGCACAGAGACACCACCACCGGGCAGCGGCTTCCCAGTTACCCCAACGGAAGACCACTGGGGTTCCTGTGACTGTGAAAACCACAGCATTCGGCAGACAGGGAACGTGGGGGAGGCTGCAGATGCTCACCCTCCCCGCGCTGAGGCCGGAGAGGAAGCCCGTTCACCGTCTGACCACGGCTGGACAGGCCCACTTAGCCACAGAACACTACTTCTTCACCTAGACCTGCTTCACAGAAGACTCCGGGGAGCTGCACGGCCTCACCTCCCCCCGAGTCAGGCTCAGCAAGCCTGTTCCTTGAGCCTCTCGTGTTCCCTCTAAATCACCACCCACCTCCCACAGCTGACCCTTCAAAAGTCAAGCCCGGCACCTCCTTGGGCAGCTCCCCTGCGCCTCCGATCCACACTGTGCGGCTGGCCTGTCCACCGGCCTGACCTCAGACCCGCGGCTCCCGGGTGGCGCCTCCCCAGGGACACATGGGCCAGCCCTCCTGGGACTGCGCCTCCTGACACCTCTCCCGGGCACACGGCAACCTCACCGCAAGGCTGCAGCACACTCACGCAGCGCCATCAGACACACGAGCATGCAGCAGACCCCCCTGTCTCAAGAAGTGCCCCCGACCCCCTCACCAGACTGCTCTGCCTATAGATCTGCCTTTAGTACAACTGGTCACTGCCAGTTAACTCTGTAAATAAAATTCATACTTTATGGCAAGACAAGAATGACTCAGACATGAAGCAACTGTCTCTGCCCTCTGGCCCCCCTCCCCCTACTGTGCGGCGTGTCTGCCTTTCACACAGACCTCTGTCGGCAGAAACACCTGCTCAACTACACGCAGCAGCAGCCCCAGGCCTGACGAGATGGCCCCTCAGAGAGCCTTCCTTCTGGATGGGGCCATGAGGATGAGCAGACCCGGGTCATGTCAACCGTCAGCACGACATGGTGTGTGGGCACGCAGCCTGGTGCCCCAAACCTCGCTGAGCTGCTGGGCCAGGACTTCCAACGGGAAGAACCACCCACGGAGCTTCCCAAGATGGTCCTCCAGGTCACACTCCTCCAGCCTGGCTCCAATCAAGTCCTGCGGACTGACTGTGATGTGACCAGTCGAAGCACAGTCCGCACTTTCTGCCGGAGCTTGCAGACCTGGACCCTGCGCGGCAAGCGCGCCCTTGCGGGACTCACCTGCCACAGCGCTCGCAGCGTTCCCTGCAAGGGCGTCTCTGGAGGGACCGCGGCACAGAAATGCCTCAGACCCCAGGCTGGACACGTGCTCCTTTTCAAGGTAGTTCCAAACATGTTTGTGCCATGCTAGCCCCCAGAGTTCCAGAGTACACACCTGGTTTCTATGTTAGACTCTTGGCTTGGGATTTCCAAACTGCATGCATAGTAAAAATAGCCCAAAGGAGATTTTTCTGATGATAAAGACTACTGTAAGCACAGGGAACTACATTCAGTATCTTGTAATATCCTATAAAGGAGAAGAATCTGAAGAAGAAAATAACATAAACATACGTATTCTTCAAAATCTTGAGAAAAAAACTTAAACATTTTTCCAACCCTGCCCAGACCCTTGCCCCTTTTCTGGAGCAGGGGCTGGGACCCAGGCAGCCCAGATGGGCTCCTGCTGAAAGGCCTAAACCCACTCCGGGCCACAGCCTGAGTCCACACTGGGAGCAAAATCCACGCCTCCAGACCCCAGGCTGCCCCGGGTCACGCAGACCATTCTGGCTTTGGGGGCCTCCTCACATCTGCCCCCTGGGAGCTTCCTTTCCTTTTTCCCACTCTAGGCGCACTCTGCTATGCTGACCAGGGGAGCAGGGTCCTTGTGGGCCCACCGGCCGCGCTGCTGGAGCTGCCCCAAAGGGGCTCCTCGTCCCCTCCTCCCAGCTCCCAGGCCTGCAGAGGGCCCCGACGGGTCGCCTCACCCCTTCCCCATCATTCCTCCCTGTCCACTCCACACGCAACACTGCAACCAGAGCTCAAAAGGCAGAGTTTTAAAAAATATAAGTCAGATCAAGTTATTACTATTTTTTCTTTTGGCTAAAATCTTCTATAGACAGATGACCAAGAAATTCTATGCTAAGGTATACACCTAAGAGAAATGAAAACATATATGCAGACATATATGAAAAGAAATGAAAACACATATGCATGCAGAAACTTGTACCTGAATGTTTCTAACAGCCAAGAGGCAGAACAATCCAGATGTCCAGCAACTTACGAATGTCAGACACAATGCAGGAGAGCCATGCAGCGGACAGTGCTCACCCAGAGAAAGAAGACAGTCCTGACACACGCCACCGCACGGGAGAGCCTGGGACACGCCAGGCTGGGGAAGCAGCCAGTCGCAGCAGACCACGTGCAGACTGCACTTTGGGGCGACACTTTCAGACAGGGATCCCCAGAGTGACCGCAGGACGGGGAGTGTGGAGACCCGGGGCTGAGAGCCAGGGGCCGGGCTCCTCTCAAGTGATGAAAGGCTCTGGCGTGGACGGGTGATCGCAGCTCTGACTCACGCTGGGTGACTTGCACGTCTGTAAGGTGTTCCCAACACTCTCCCCGAGGCCGATGACGGCTCTGAGCGTGAGCCCGCGCTCCTTGCCAGCTGTGGCGGCCGCCCCTTGCAGCCCCTGCCTGCCCTGGGGCCTCAGCCTGGACCACCCGGGCCCTCACCCTCCACACATCAGTCTCCTCCAGGGTCTCTGGAGCACAGGGCGCCTCGCACACGGCCCCTCTGCAGGGCCTGCATGCGCTGCCTGGAGTGTGTACGCCCGCCCCCCGCAGCTCTCAACAGGCAGGCCTCGCACTCCTGGCCTGACTTTCTCTGACCCCTCAGACATCCTCTGTAAGGCCTGTCGTCACAACTCAGACTATGTGTGAGACACTTTGACTTAATTCTTTTATACTCGGTGCTCCTTGGTGAAATGCACCCACATTCCACACGGCACGTGGTACGTAGCTGTTACTCGGTAAATATTTGTGGATTGCATTAAACTTCTGAAACAAGCTCACAGTCCGTAGCAGGTTACTGCTCCGAGGTTATAAAGCCCCAGCAGACAGTCCTCGTGTCCCCTGCTCTCCCCGCGGCCCCCGAGCGCTAGTGGTGCCGCCTGCATCGCCCAGTTGAGCCGTCCTTCAGGGCCCGTGGTCCCAACGGTGGATTTAACCCATGTCACTTGTCTCCACTCAGGAGCAGTTTTCAAAGGGAGTTTCTTTTCAGCAAATGAAAGATTACTTTTGTATTTACTTTCTGGATGAAACTAACAGTATCTGAATTACATCTGAACTATGAAATACATAAACATTAAATACTGAAGATTTATTAAAAATTTCCTGGCTGGAAGCCCATTATAAGATGACAACTGTTGGCTCTGCAATCTGTTAGCCCAGAAAATAGAATCTCTTCAAGGTTTATGTAAATAAATGAAAAAAGGGAGGAAAGGAAGAAGAAAAGCACTTTTTCAACTGACTTTCCTTCCATTTCGTCTCAAAAGACATGTCTTTGAGCTGCCTCTACAATAAACAAGTATTCAAAACGTTTAGCTCCCTGTATCGCGTAGATGAAAAGATGCTCTGACATGCTACACATATACACACATTCACAAATACAACACTCCTTCTTTGGGATATTCAAAATAAAATGAAGTCAAACTGGAATCTAAATTTTGTTAAGATTCCACTTCTTTTTATAGTCTTAAAAAAAAAAGGATAATTATGGCTCCAGTCTTCAATTCCCAAATGGAATGCATTCTATTTTTCACCACCCCTTCAAGGGGGAGAAAATGGCCTGTCCTTTTCAGTCATACCTTCCAAGGTCTCTCAGGCCCGATGCTTAGTTCAGTTCAGTTGCCCAGTCGTGTCTGACTCTTTGCGACCCCATGGACTGCAGCACGCCAGGCCTCCCTGTCCATCACCAACTCCCGGAGCTTACTCAAACCCAGGTCCATCGAGTCAGTGATGCCATCCAACCATCTCATCCTCTGTCGTCCCCTTCTCCTCCCACCTTCAATCTTTCCCAGTATCAGGGTCTTTTCCAAGAGTTAGTTCTTCACATCAGGTGGCCAAACTATTGGAGTTTCAGCCTCAGCATCAGTCCTTCCAAATGAACACTCATGACTGATTTCCTTTAGGATGGACTGGTTGGATCTCCTTGCAGTCCAAGGGGCTCTCAAGAGTTTTCTCCAGCACCACAGCTCCAAAGCCTCAATTCTTCGGTGCTCAGCTTTCTTTACAATCCAACTCTCACATCCACACATAACCACTGGAAAAACCATAGCTTTGACTAGACAGACCTTTGTCGGCAAAGTAATGTCTCTGCTTTTTAATATGCTGTCTAGGTTTGTCATTAACTTTTCTTCCAAGGAGCAAGCATCTTTTAATTTCAAGGCTTCAGTGACCATCTGCAGTGATTTTGGAGCCCAGAAAAATAAAGTCTGCCACTGTTTTCATTGTTTTCCCATCTATTTGCCATGAAGTGATGGGACCAAATGCCATGATCCTCTTCAGCCAGCTTTTTCACTCTCCTCTTTCACTTTCATCAGAGGCTCTCTAGTTCTTCTTTGCTTTCCGCCCTAAGCGTGGAGTCAGTTCTCTCAGCTCCTCTCTGAAGTCTCTGAGGTCAGCTCTTGGCTGCTCCCTCCAACCCTCCAGTGAGTCCACAGAACAGCCAGCCACTGACCCCCGCCCATTCGTCATGCACTGCCCACTGCCTTTTCTGACATTCTTCTCAAATTAATCCCCATTGTACACAGAGCTCTGCTTCTCGGAGCCATTTATCACATCCCTGCTCTCTGCTGCCAGAGGTCAGCACGGACCAGCCAGTGCAGAAGCAAGACCCCCGCCATGCTCAGGTGCTCCAGCACCAAGGGGAAACAGGGCCTGCGAGGGGCCTCTCTTTCTCATAAGACGAAGAGAAAGAAGAAATGCCTCTATCCATGACAGAGGAAGTACATATGTTAAATAATCAGAAATAATTAAAATCTCCACCGAAAGTCTCCGAGAGGCAAAGTACAAACCCAAGCCATAACAGAAAGCTCCGTTTCCAAGAAGTCTCTGAGCTGGGGACGCACTCGGGCACCCACCCCACACCTCCTACCTCAGAGCAGAGCCCACAGGGAGCTGGGGTCACACACCTCCTCTTCTCCCTGGCGTCCACAGAGGGCTCGGGGCCAGGGGCGCAGATCAGAGCGGCGGCTGGAACCCCATTGGCAGTGCTGGGCGGGGGGCGGTTTGTGATCACACAGAGCGGGCTGCTGCAGGTGACGCCGTCGGCTCTCTCCGCCGTGGAGTCGGCCTGGGACCTGTAAGGGGTCCTAAAATCAAGAAGGACAGAGCAGAAAGGGAGCGGTCAGCAGATACACATATACGGAGACAACACCGCCCTGGGACCTGTGAGGGGCCCTGAAGTCAGGAAGGACAGCAGAAAGGGAACAGTCAGCGTGCACACGCGTGTGCACACACACACACACCCAGCGCCACCCTGGCAGAGGCAGAGCCTTGAGGTGGGCTCGCCCGCAGAATTTTCTTGCTCAGAATTTGTCTGTGGTTGGTCTGTTTTCTTAATTATGATCTCTTAAATCTTACAACAATAATTACACTTTCAATCTGACATCTTCTGCCTAAGGAGTTATGTTTCAGGAAAAAGGAAAAAAATTTTTTATTTGAGATACAAAAAAATTTCATTTACTTAGCTACAGCACAAGCAGTGACACACACAGGCACTCTGAAAGCCTCCTGAGCGCCACCTGCTCTCCACACTCACACAGACCACATGACACTGAGGTCACTTACACGCCCTCAGCCCCAGGCAGGCAGCCCCGAGGGGCTGCGGCCGACGCCAGATCCGACGACCGTCTTCCCAGATCTCCCAGACCCGCTCGGGAGCACCCTGCAACCTCACCTAGCAGAGCGACCGCTCCCTCTCCATGGAGCCAGTGCCTGACTGTCCACACTCACAACTGCAGACAAGACAGACAGAGCAGAAACTAAGAGGATCCTACATGCAACCCGGAGACAGACTTCCCCTGGCAAGCTGTGCAATTACACTCATTTACATGAAAACAAGATCTTTGTTTCTTAACAAAGACTGAGAGCAGCCATTGGCTCTGCACCCAAAAAGCCATCGTTTGTGATGTCACAGCTTGTTGCTGGGGTAACAGAGACCCAAAATTGATACCCACAGAAATGGGGAAGCAATGGAAGTAATAAATGCTAAAAATCTGCTTTTTTCACCTACTTACAACTACCACAAATGCTTATAAGTAGCTCATTTTCAAATAATCACATTATAATAAGCTTGAAAGAATGATCAGATCATAAAACTATCAATACGGTACTTAGATGCAAGGATAAAAATAGAACAGTTCTGAACTGGTATCTAAAAAACACAAGCAACTTCTCCTGAATAGCAGCTCAGGAAAAATGTGAGATTTCACATTCTTTTTTTTTTTAAATGAAGGCAAATAATTCCTCAGACTTACAAGATGTGTAAGTCTCTAGGAAGCACTAATAAAATTAACCAGAAAAAAAGGTATAAAAAATTTACAATAATCAACAACCTTACATGAAGTTCTTTTTAGTTAATCACATGCTTTGGTCGCTGCAATTTCTCACGCCGGAGAAATGCCAAAGCTGTCGTTAAATCACAGAATATGACTTTTACTATTCTGAAGTGCATAATTTTACAGACTGTTGGAAAAAGCTCTGGGGTGGGAATTAGAGGCTTTGGAACCACCTGGGGCCAAGCTTAACCTCTCTGATCTCTCACCCTCTAAGACAGGGATGCTGATGCCTGGAAGTGCAAGGTCTTATGAGATTAAATAAAACACAGCCTGTGGAACACTCAGCATAGTGCCCAGAATAAAAGATAAATTCAGTGGAAACAAAAGAAGTGAAAAGAGAAGAGCCCTGGCACACACAGATCTAGGCTCCAACCCACCTTTGTTACTTCCGGCCTGAGACTGCGGCCAGATCGCTGTGCTCTTGGTCTCAGATTCCTCATCTATAAAGTACGGCCGCTGCTCACACACGGGAGGGCTCCTCAGGACCCAACAGGACACACCCACATTCACGTTCCTCACTCCAGGCCCCTACAGCTCAGGGCAGCCACATGCCGTTTAAGGATCCACACGCCTCAAAGTCTCCCTGGCTGCTGGAAGGAGCCCGCGAGGCAAGAGCAGAAAGCTAGTGCTCCGGGGGAAATTCTCAGTCAGAGGCATTCCCTCTTGGCAAACCGCCCCCTCTCCTCCTCCTCCCTCGAAAGTCCTGGAATGCAGTCGTGATGGCAAGAGCTCTAGCAGCTAGTCTGAGCCATGAGGCAACCCCTGGAAATGGAAGCCACGATCTAACCACTGTGACTCAAGCCGTGTGCCAGCCCTATGTCGTGACCATCCCAACTGAGAGGAAAAATGAAGATTCATCATACCTGAGTCACTATTACCAGATGTACTGCACGTGTGAGTGAACCAAGTCCTGATATAACTCTGTTCAGCACAAGCCCTGTGCCTGGCCCAGGCTAGGGCTCAACACAGGGGTAGCTGCTACGCCTCCTCCCCAGGCCACTCTCTGAGCTCGCCAGGAGCCTCTCTGCTTCAGCATCGCCACGTGTGGGGACAACATGCCTGTCCCCACAGGGCTAGTGCCCTGTGCAAACACGCTGTCACGGGGCCTGGCGAGTGTGTGTGTGGTCACGCGAGGGCTGTGAGCGGCACCCAGCACCGCGTTGGGAGGAAAGCATCAGGTGGCCCCAGCACAGCCCAGGCAGCACTGCCCTCGCTGAGGCTGCGTCTCCTGCGCAGGGACAGAAGCAGAGCAGGGCCCTGGCCGCGCCCGGGGAAGGGCTCTGACCAGTCACACCAGCTACGGCCGCAGGGGAAGCTCCACGCCGCATCACATGCGGAAGGGCCGGGCGCCAGGAAGACACGACCAGCGCCACAGCCCCGCCCCCGAAGCCCGAGCGCGTCCAGAGCAGGACCGAGCCTCAGCCCACCGGGGTCTGAACGCCATCCTCCAGAAAGACACACAGAAGAGTCCTACTGAGAATTACAGAAAACATAAGTAAAAGATGGGATGTCTGTGACCTCCAACTCACCACAGCAGTCTGACCCTGGACTTGCAGGCCTGGCTGTAGGGTTACTGAGGCGAAAGCGATCCTGTTAAGCTGAGGCCTGAACACCCCTCTGCTGACAGGACAGTCGGCCTCGGGGCGACACCGCGGGCCTGAGCTCGCCACGCCGCACCCGCGGGCCCGCCGGCCCAGCTGCTTGGCTGCCGTGGTGCACGGAGTGGGGCGGGAGGTGGGCTGTCAGCTGCCCGGGGTGGGACGACCTCCAGCAAGGAGGGGGCAGCAGGAGTGGGCTGCGACGGGCCGGAAGGCCACCACGTCCAGCACAGGACGCACTGCAGAACAGCACATGATCACGCCCTTCAGGACATGCGGCTGAGTGCCCTCCCAGCACCACCTCCCCACCCATCTGGGTGCTGCAAGCAAGCTGGCCGGAGGAGGGGACGCAACCGCTGGGCGTGGAGGGACCCACCGACCCGCACTGGGCCTGCAGCCAGCAGGCCTCCGCCCATCACCCTGCCGAGGGGAGGACAGAAGAGGTGCAGCAGGAGGAGGAAGCAGAACGCGTGGACGAGGTGGGCCTGAGAGGGCAGACCGGAAACAGCCATTTCATTAGGAAAAAACTCCGACCACCTCCAAGACAGAAAGTCATGCGAGCCCAGAGGCCTCCCTGAGACAGAAGCACCACTGCAAAAGCTTGGAGATGCTCTGGAGCAGAGACTCAGCACGGAGCGCAGAGCAGAGAGAGGCCAGGGCGCCTCGAGGGGTCAGGGGTCCACGTCTACACAGCAGCAGCCGGTGGGCGGCGGCGCCCAGCTTCTCTGCTCCACCGAGACACGCAACAGCCACCTCAACTGCTGCAGGCGATCATCTGAGTGAGAATTTATTTAAAAACTTGGCTATAACAGCAAACTGCACGTGTGACCTGAAACGGTCAGCAAGACTTCTTGGGCAAAAGACGCATCTTACTGGACTGTACAGAAGGAATTTCTGCCTAAAAAAATAAGGAGAAAACGGAAAACGGAAAGCTTCTGAGAGCTGGCATAGTCCAAGAATGACAAATACCTACTCGCGCTTTCTGTCTGAAATAGTGCCTGTATATGACTCTGTCCTTTTGAAAGATCATAAAACAAGATTTGCTCTCTCAGACTCGCTTGCAGAAGGAAGCATGTTCCCGCCCTACAGAGAAGCGGCCCTCCCCCCACCCCAGCTCTCGGCTCACCAAGACTGTGCAGACGACATCTGCCCACCAAACACTGCTCCCTCCATCCGCCCGCGGAGACATGGGCGCAGAAGCCCAAGCCTACCATGGACAACAGTAGGCCTGAGCAGTGAACACAGCCTCACCTTCCCTAAGGTCTAGGACGTCATTCTCCTTGAGAAGTGTTCTTAGCCTTGGATCCAACCGTAAGGAGCAATAAAGCATCTATTCAGATTAAGGCCTCACCCCTGAAGACAAACAGGCGACAGCCTCAGTAAAGCCAGATGCACGGAGGCTGCAGGACCAGCTTCAGGTTCATCCCTGAACCGGATGGGCACACCATCCAAGCTGAGCCTTCTCTCACAGGGCACGCCTGCAGAACCGAAGTTTCAAGAGGCAACAGTGGCTCTCTGATTTCAGAACGGTGCCCACGTTCTGACGTTAACTGGCTGATAAGATTCTTCCAGTCAAATGAAAATAGTTTTTATCCCAAACAGTCTGTGGCCAAAGCCTGTATCTAGGGTAGCCAACCAACCACCCAAACACCTAATGATGAAGACTGTGGCACGAAGAGGCAGGTGGAGGGGTTAAGAAAGTGGGAGTGAAGAGAGAATTCAGAAGAAGCCACGAGAGTCAGTCTTCCACGTGAGCAGCAAAGTTTAAGCTGAAATATTAATTGTGTCTTACAGCTTCAGGGCTCTGGCAAAGCTGCGCTGCTCGCTGGCTGGCACGTGGCAAAGAAAGTAACTGCAGAAAGGGGCACACAGACGAGAAAGGGCAGGGCGCCCAGGTACCTTCTCTGCACATACTTCGACTTTCACATCTCGATGGATCTGAGGGCCATCAAAGTCATGAAAAAAACAGCAACTCGAGTCCTGAATAAACAGGCTTCAACACAAGACGTTTAAATTAAAACTGTCCCCACCTGCCTGACACCCTCTGGGCCCCTCCCGGCCTCCCCGCTCCCCAGGCGGGACTGCAGGTGAGGACGGGGCTTAAGTTCAGTCCGGCTCAGAGCCTGCTGGGAGCCGTGACTGGCTGCGGATTGCACAGGACTGAAAGGGTGGAGTGTGTGTCAGATCTGTCTGTGGGGAGAAGTTGGAATTAGCGTACTCTAATTCAGTTAGGAAAAGAAATTAATTTTAATTTAAAATTGCTTAAAATGCTAATCCCAAGAAATCTAAAAGCAATTTATTTTTTGATTCACTTTTGTGATGCTAATTGGGTGTAAAAAGGCATGCAGGTACCACCCATCTGTCCACAGCCAGAATGAGGGAGCGGGTACCTCTTCAGGAAGGTCGACACAAAGGTCGAGGGAGCGCCCGTCTGCGGGGTCTCGCTCCCCTTGGCCGCGTCCCTCCAGGGCTGCCGGGGCTGGGAGCCGCTGCGCACCAGGTTAGCAGCCGACTCTCTGTGGAGGCGGGACAGACAGGGCGCACTCAGGCTGCTGCCCATGCAGGCGCGTGCGTAGCAAAGGAGCACGTGGGACGCCCCTCAGGGGCCCATCTGCGGACTCAGCAGCCCCCTGTGCAGACAGAGGGCCGGCGCGGCATCCGTCTGCTCGTTCACCCGCCTCAGGGCCAGCCCGCCTCACTGGGGACCATGGCAGCGCTGCCAGGCTCTGGAGCTTCTGAAGGAGCGGTCACTTTACTCCTCATTTAGAAAGGCTGGTGGGTCGGCCCAGGGCAGGTCACTCCAAGCAAGCAGAGCGGGGTGGGATGGACAGGACGAGCGTCCAGAAGCAGCAGCCCCTCCGCTCACGACAGAGCGCACGCCCAGGAGAGGCTCACCCGCAGCTGGCAGCTCGGGGCCTCTGCCTCCCCGGGTCCCCCAGCAGCCCTCCCCAGGCGGGGACTGTGGGCAAGCGCAGGCCGCTCCAGCGGGCCTGGGAGGACCAGGCCTCCGCATCGCCAGCAGGCTGCAGGCGGTGCCCAGGCCGCGGGCAGGGGGGGTGGGGGGGCGGGCGTGGACCACGCCCTGAGGAGCCGGCTCCAGCCCACGGCGGCTCTGAGACACGGTGTAGGTCACGCTTCCCACACTCATCTTAACATCGACGTACAAACTAGTAGCTGCTCGACTCCGTTCCGTAACAAGGTTTTTAGTGCTGCCCACAGACGGGTCGTGTGCTGAGACCCGCGTGGACACAGAGTCCCTGTGTGCAAACGCGAGCCCCCGGTGGGTCGGGGACCCCCGTGCTGGACTGAGGGCCTGAGGGGTGTGGGGCTGGGGGTCCTGGACAGGGGGACGGGGCACGACAGTACCTGTTCTCCTTCTCCTCAAGGTCGCTCGTGCTGCCCGGCCTCCGCAGCCCCAGTGAACTCAAGGAGCTTCTGGGTTCTCTCTCCTGCAAAGGCAAAACAAGTGAAGCACAGAGGAGGCCGCCCTGACACCGTGGGGCAGAGAAGCAGGACTCACACACCTGCGCGATTTACTTCCAGACCCAGCACCCAACTCTGGCTCTAGAGGTGTTAACAAGGGCTTATTCCCAGCTCTCCTCCTTTAGACACCGACACGTAGGGAGAGAATTCTCTCAGAAGAAGCTGGGGCGATCAAATAAGGGAACAGCAGCAGTCCCACCAAAAGGGGACTTCTGAAAAGCCACAGACAAGCTGCGTTCTGACATTCTTTGCCTTGAAAGGCAGCCACAGGTACAACACACAGGCTGACACCTTGGCCCGAGTGTCTCCAGAAACACAGGGCTGAGTGTGGAGGCTGCGTTCAGAGGAGACCCGGCCAATCAGACAAGCCGGCAGCACGGCCCACGACACCTGGACCAGCTCAGACCAGGAACACACGGCTCCCGGTGACAGCGGCTGAGGGCCCAGCCCCGCGGACACCGTCAGTCAGGGGCGCGGACACGGAGGTTTGTTTTCTAAGTGCTCAGCTGCCCGAGCTGCACTAGGATTGAAAGCCCAACTAAGGCACTCTGCTTCTGAACACCAAGAGAATAAACCACTGGTGCTGGTTCAGAGAACGTCTCAGGCCACCTCCCAGCCCACACGTCCTCACTTGTGTTTCTGCCCCAGGGGAGCAGGGACGCAAAGACTGAACAGAAGGCCGGCCAGGCCGAAAATCATCACAAGCAAACAGCCACGTGGTGATCCACCCACCTGTCTCCTTCTAAAGGCTCTGTACTTCCAGAACCAAACTAGGGACTAGAAACTATTTCTACATGTCCCTGAGGTTGAACTGCCATGGAACACCACCACACCTTTTCTCTGTTGTCCATCAGGGCGGAGATGCGGGGACTGGAGGCCGAGCGGTGGACGGATGCGCCCCGGTCCCGAAGGGCCTCCCTGGCCCCAGTGGCCTCGCTCAGCACGCTCTGGCTGCCGGTCTTCCTGAGGCCCAGCCTCCATGAAAACGGAGACTTGTCCCTGGTCTCTTCTGGCTCGCTGAAGAGGCTGGAGGGCTACGAGGGAAGGGGCACCAGAGGTCAGGTCCCGACGGCTCCTCCCACCCTCGGCTGAGCAGCGAGGGCAACGTGAGGAGGGCAGGGGGCCCACAGCAGGCCAGGTGCCACGGCCACCCTCTCCTCGGCAGCCCACAGCCCCTCCCAGGGCACCCACCCAACAGAGGACCCGCCAGCAGGGCGAGTGCTGACACGGGACCGGGGGACAGCAGCCCACCCCTCTGCACGCCTCCACCCTCCCGCCTGTGAACCTGGCTGACGCTGACCCTCCTACAACACGTGGACCCTGGGAGACACGGGTGGTGGCCCCAGCCCTGTGATGGGACTGTGAGCTGACTTAAGGCAACACTGACACAGATGCTGCAGGCCTCTCCACCCAAATTCTAACTGCTTATGTCAAGGAAACAGCTTATCTGATACAGGTAGCAGTTCTAAGCATTTCAGATTTAAAGGAGCAGCAAAATCAAAAAGAAAAAAATGGTAGAAGTTATAGGGTTGCCAGGTTTTAAATTCTGCGAAGAGAACAGCTTTCAAAAATGAATCACCATTTTCATTACCATCATTTCATTAAAAAGCAATGTTAACGTTGGAAAAGAAAGGTTCGTGGAAAGCTTACACTGTCCTTAAGCATCTCATTTCCACAAACCACAGAGCACATCAGAGACCAGAGTCAGCCCGAAGGCAGGCTGAGGCACGGCCTCCCTGGGACCACCAGCCCCACGCCCTGGCCGCAGGGGCCCTGCTGGGGCGCTGCTCTCGCTCCAGCGCCAGGCCAGCTCTGCCACTGGCACAGCGGGAACACAGCAGAACGCGGCAGAAGCCTGCGCTGGGCTTGGATCTGCTCCGCCGGCACCCCGAGGGGCTGGCAGAGGCGCCCTGTGGGCTCCTAACAGCCGTCCGGACTCCCCCCCCACCTGCTGGGCCAGGCGGCACGGGTGTGTGTGGCTTTCCTGATCCAGTCCTTTTCCTCCTAAAAGAGTGGGTGATCCAGTCACACCCCTCACGATGGAGGACCACCTCCTGCCGGTGCCGTGCCGCCTGACAGCTCACGGCAGTGCCCGGGAACACGGAGAGGCTGAGCCTCTGCCTTCTGGTCCCCACGAGGACACTGGAGCCCCGCCCACGAGACGCTGAGGGGGCCAGCGAGTGAGGGAGTGTCTGCAAAAGTGTGGCGCTTCCCCGCACCTCAGCCAAAGCACGCGCCACCTCCCCCACGGCGAGCCTCAGGCTGATGAGGCCAGGGAGGCCGCCGGCCTTGAGCCCCTCCGACCTCTGCTCTCCCACCAGCAGCCGCACAGACCTCACTCGTGGAGGGAGAGTGAAGACACGAGTGGGCGTCACAGTGCCCAGCGTGCGCCCTGGCCAGCTTCCGCCCAGCCCGGCCTTGACCCACGCACCCCAACCTCAGACTCGGAGACAACAGGCCACGGGCAGCGTTTTCCTGGCCCTAGGCCACCACACCCCGGGTCACCTCAACACACTGTGGCCAAATTGCCTGGTGACGGTTTCTAAGTTTTTTAAACACATTGTGGGCAAGTCATGAATGCAGTGCTGGTGTCCACCCCCAGACCCACACCCTGACATCTGGAGACCAGGGGGACGTCTGAGTGCCAGGAAGAGAGCCCTCAGCACGGACCGAAGCTGCCAGCAACGTGACCACGGACTCCAGCCTCCCGACGGTGGGACGCAGACCTCGATGTGTAAAGCGCCCTGTTTGGGCCCCTCTATTACACCGTGACGGGAGGCATGCGGAGAGGCAGTACACGGGTGCAATGGAACACTCGGCCACGACAGCGCCACAAAAAGGGATGAACTAAGGCCATCTGTGACGATACTGATGGACCGAGAGATGATCTAAGCGAAATCAGTCAGAGAAAGACAAGTGTCAGGATACCACTGGTATGCGGAATCGAAAAAAAAAGATACACATGCGTCTGTTTACAAAACAGACTCACAGAGAGAAATGAACTCATGGTCACCGGAGGAGGAGGGGGGCGAGGGGTGAGTGGAGAATTTGGCAGTAACATATATACACCACTATCCATAAAACCGGAGAAGGAAATGGCAACCCACGCCAGTATTGTTGCCTGGGAAATCCCATGGACAGAGGAGCCTGGCGGGCTACAGTCCATGGGGTTGCGAAGAGTCAGACTCAACTTAGCAACTAACCAACAGAAAAACATATAAGATAAACCAGGACCTCCTGTGTGACACTGGCACCCTCTACTCAGTATTTTGTAATAATCTATAACAGGAAAAATCTGGAAAAAAGAGACACATACGCGCACGTGTGACAGTCGCTGTGCCGCGCACTGTAAACGAGCCACGCTCATGTCAGGAAAAGGCGCGAGTGTGTCTCTAAGGGCTTTACAGCTGTCTGCACTGCGACGGGCGCAACATCCGGATCGAGCGCACACTCACCCTCCCGGCTGAAGAGGCGGGGGCGGCGCTCCGCGGGGCTGCGGGGGTCTGCTCCGAGACGCTGCTGCTGCTGTCAGGGCTGCGACGGCTGGGGGTGACGGCGCCCGGCCCGGCATCTGGCGTGAAACAAGGAGCAGCAAGTGCGTTAAGAACCCCTAGGCATGCCTGTGCTGTCCTAACACAAGAGAGGTGCCCGTTATCAACAGGCCACCAGGGCCACGTACGGCTTAGATTCCAACCACCACGAAACCTCTGGCAATCCCTGCCTCTTACAAGAAAGCAGGCTCGAGTGAAATTCTGTCTCGACGCCAATTCCCACACGAACAGCAGACAACCTTCTCACTATACGTCACACAAACAATTCATCAGGAAGTACAAGCAGAATCCACTTAGGGGCTGGGCAGAAAAAGCCAGAGAAAGTGCAAGACAGACCTTGCTTCCTAGGCAACTAGAAAAAGGAGAGAAAAGATGCAAAACAATCATGGTGATGACACAAGGGCAGACACATCCAGTGCAGAGGGGGTTCAGAGAGGAGCTGCCCCTCCGCCGGCAGGGAGGCGGGGCAGGCGGTGGGGGGGGGGGCAGGGGGGGGGGGCAGGAAGGGGGCAGCCCCCGGGGGGGGGGCGCTCTCGGGGCCCCCCCCGGGGGGCACGGGGGGACATAAACAGGAGGGCTCCTTCCTGGGGTGTTGACAGAAACCCCGTCTGCGTGTACCCAGGGGCTGCTGCGCCTCCGGTCCCTGGACTCCAAAGGCCCAGCCCCCAGGTCCCCGGTTCATAGAACGTCACAGGGTCAGGCCTGGCAGCGAGGCAGTCTTCCTGGGCAGAGATGTTCAGACTGCCCTGAATATTCACAATAACCACAAAAGCTGTCCCAGGGCCGGCCCAGCGAGCCTGTATCCTGGGTGTGTCCCCCACCCCACACTGACTGCAGGCCTGACCCCCGACCACCCGTGGCCCCTAGCACAGAAGCAAATGGGACACGAGCAGATGTGTGAGGAGCTTGCCCTCTGACCACGGCTGGAACCCAGCCGCCGGGGGGAGCAGG
>CM035280.1:69129823-69148140 GCA_020226075.1 Hydropotes inermis
GAGGGTGGGGAGGAGGGATGGCGTGGGGGAGGAGGGTGGGGAGGAGGTACGGCGTGGGGGAGGAGGGTGGGGAGGAGGGTGGGGAGGAGAGACAGTGTGGAGGAGGGCAGGGAGGAGGGACAGCGTGGTGGAGGAGGGACAGCGTGGGGGAGGAGGGTGGGGAGGAGGGACAGCGTGGGGGAGGAGGGACCGCGTGGGGGAGGAGGGACCGCGTGGGGGAGGAGGGCAGGGAGGACAACGCCTCCGCTTGGAACCTCACCCCTGCGTCCGCCCCTGGCTGCGCGTCCGTGCGGACCCACCTGAGGACCTCGGAGTAGCCCTTGGCCGCAGCCACGTGCAGGGCGGTGGCCCCCGAGCGCGCCTGCCTGGCGTCGGCGATCCTGCCGCTGTTGAGCCACTGGCGGGCGTCCTGCAGCAGCTGCTGCTCCTCCTGCCGCCGCGCCTGCTGGAGGTCCAGCCCTGCGGAGGCACGCCGGGCAGCTGCTCAGCCGCGACCTGGCTGGCCTGCCTCAGGGCCGACAGCCGGCCTGGGTGCTCAGCCAGCCTCCTCTGCATCAGAAGAGCCAGCCCGCCAGGGAGAGGCCGCCCAGCTGAAGCAGACAGCACGGACGGTGGGCCCGCCAAGGCCGCACAGTGCTCCGGCCTTAGTTAAGAGCGTGAAGCCCGGAGGGCTGCTACCGCGCAACACCTGTAAAAGGACACGGCAGTCTGTGCACAGGTGCAGCCGTCTGGGCCCCCCCAGTCCTCTGAGGCGCGTGTAACGGTGCCACCGCCCCACCAGACAGAGGAGAGGACAGACATGCGGAGGCCAGGCGGCTCATCGGGGCCACAGAACGTCACCTCCTAGGCCCGTCTGCTCCTCCTCCCCTTGCTACACCCAAGACTGGGGTCAAGAATCTGTTTCAGGTATCATATACTTTTATAAATCAACTCCCTCTAAATCTCATGTCCCTAGGCAGAGAAATATGCTGAGCGAAGCAATGTGGCCTAGAGTTGAGGAGTAGGTGAGCAGAGACACTTGCGAGGGATTCAGTTTCCCTTCAGAACATCACGGACAAGTTATTAAATGGGACCACTTTCAGCTCTGCAGGCACTCGGACTGTCATAGCGCCTCAGCTCTGCTGCTGCAGCAGAGGCAGCCTTGGGTGGTGTGTGACGCAGGCCCGCCTGGCCTGCAGGGATGGTGCCAGGAAGGTCACAGGGGAGAGACCGCGGGGGACTGCAGACTGTGGGTGCGCTGGGCCCCCAGAAGCACGGCACGTCCCCACATCTCGGGCCCACACGGCTCTGGGCGCTTCCAGCAGACGCCCCGAGGCCTGTCCTCCCTGCCCGTAGGCCCGGTGTTACTCGCGACTTTGAAAATAAAAGAGCCCAAAGACCTCCAGTCGGAGAATCCTGACCTGTTCTCTGAAGTGGACTCTTCTAAAAATATAAAGTAAGTATTTTCAGTTTCTTCTTCTAATAGCTTCCTCACCGTAACAGACTACCAGAAATTTTCACGACCAGGATGGTTAAAGATCACTTCAGAGGTTGCAACAAACGTCCCACCAGCAGCAGGTTCAGCTCTCCTCAAGAACAAAGTTGCAAAGTCAGAGGACTGGCCAGTACTCAGAGGGACATGTGCCTGCTCCTCTGCGGACCTTGCTGTGGACGCCGGGCCAGCACCACATGCACACGAGGAAGCTGGCGCGCCCTCCTCAGTCTGCCCTGCGGCATCACAGCCCACCGGCCGCCTGACTACACCGCGGCGCATGGCCCAGGGCTGCAGGGACGGGCTGGCCGTGCGTGCCTCTGGAGTCTGGCCTGGCCGATTCGCGCACGAGGACTACCAGTCCACGCCGTGGGCAGCAACGGCTGCCGTGAGCTGACAGAGCGTCACACGGTGATGCATACGCCCTCTCCTGCTCTCCGGCCGCTCGGCTCACCTTGCTTCTTCACCTGTTCCAGAAGAAGGTCCTTCATGGCAGGCTCTTCTGCAAGGTCAGAGGGGACTTCACCTTCGCTGTTGACGATGCCCACGCTGGCTCCGTGGTTGATGAAATACCTGTGCAGACAAGATCAGAATCAGCACCGTCTCCAGTGTGAGGCCAGCAGCACTCCCGTGCCTCGGCTCCGCGCAGACCACGGCCCCATCTGGAGTTCTGCTGTGGTCCCAGGAAGGGCACTCCACTAGCATGAACCATCGGGATCAAAGCGTCTCTGCTTCCTGGTAAGAACAACGCCTACAAGTGGGGTTTCTCACACTCACGTTTCTGAACCCCATTCTCTCACTCCCAGTGGGCAGCAAGGCACTTTGTAAACACAAGGGAGACATGCCACCTTAAAGCTCACCCCCAGGCTGAGGTCCAAACCCAGGCTTCCAGGAGGACTCGGGACACTGGAAATCTGAGAGTGGAGTCCCCAGAGAGACAGAAAGGAGTGACCCTCACAGACACACTCCCCATTCCCACCAAGAGCACATTAAACAGTGCTAGGCCACGAAAACAGAACAATAAAGGACAAAGTAAAATGTTCATGGATCTGCCTAAGTTACACGTCACAGAACTCTCCCTTCAACCAGCCATCTCTGTGAAATCTACACTCTAAGCGGAAATTTAATGACTAAAGAAATAAATCAGTACATTCTAAATAATTAGATTCTATATTGAAAGCCAATACAGTGTTGGATCCTAAAGAAGAAAGGCCTGATAACTTTAATATCTTACATAGATCCTTTTTGATTGTCAAAGTACTTTCACGTACAATTATATAATGATTTTTAAACAACTTTAGGAAGTAGGCTACCTGGGTACTATTAGAGGTAAAGGACAGAGGTTATGGCCCCATCTTCTGACTTCAAATCTAGTTCATCTTGGTACTATATCAAGTTATTCTGGGGCCAGTGAGAACCCCAACAATGCCAGAGTGCTCCCGAATACAAGTATTTAAAAGAGAAAGAAAAACTAGTTAAGACTTAAACTAATCAACAACGCAATAACCATTTACAGGCCCCCTTCTACGTTTAAAGGGCACTCATTTTAGGCACACTGAGGCTCCCCTTGGGGCTCAGTGGTAAAGAACCCACCTGCTAATGCAGGAGATACAGGTTTGATCCCTGGATCAGGACGATCCCCAGAAGAGAATGGCAACCCACTCCATTATTCTTGCCTGGAAAACCCAGGGACAGAGAAGCCTGGGGGGATACAGTCCATGGGGTCATGAAGAGTTAGACACGACTGAATGACCAAACAACAACAACATTTTAAAGACACTGCAGAAGATTTTAAAAAAATACTACATGGCCACTGCATTCAGGAGCTGGCAGAGGAGAATCTGCAGCTATTATTAGACTCAGAGCACATTTTCGAGGGTACTGCTTTCTCACTGCTTAGTACCTGGTATAAACAGAGCATCCATGAATGCGTCTACCTTACAGGTGGACTGCACACACATAAACTCATCTGACTTTCAGCCGTCTCCACTCTCCCTTCAGACTCAGGAGGACAGACCCTCCGCTGACGCTAGCTGCTCCCTCTGCTCTCCTTAACTGCACTAAGGCCACCTGCTGCCCTTCACGTCCATGCTCCTTCACCTCCCAACCCTGAGAAACAAAAATGCAAAAAATACATAGGGTGAGCACAGGGTACACGCTTCTGGACTGGTCTGCACCCTCTCTGCTCACCCCGAACCCTGCACTCCCCGAGTCAGCACTGCACACTCACATCTGGACTGATCTGCACCCTCTCTGCTCACCCCGAACCCTGCACTCCCCCAGAGTCAGCACTGCACACTCACATCTGGATTGGTCTGCACCCTCTCTGCTCACCCCGAACCCTGCACTCCCCTCACACAATGGACTGATCTGCACCCTCTCTGCTCACCCTGAACCCCACACTATTCCCAAACACAACAGCTCACTTGCCTCCCACAGTTCAACACTCCCTCCAACTGATGAAACACCCTCCCCTCCCCTCTTTACTGCTATTATTAGAAAGTTTCCAAGTCTTTCAAAGCCCCTTTCAGAGGCCTTTCCATGTTCTGACAACCGAACCTTCCCTCTTCTTCCCTGGACTCCGCCTCCGGCACTAAGTCTGGGCCTGGTCGTGACACACGGGGATGCCGAAGCCGCCCCCACCAGCTGACTGCGGCTCCAGGACCACAGCTGTGTCCTCCTCACGGGCATCACCGCCATGACATCCGACATGCGCTCTCTCTTAGCAACCCACAAACACTGCGTGAAATAAACGCAGCATCGAACTGCCCCGCTCTGACACCTCTCCCGTTCTTTACTGGGTCAGGGCAAGGTCACTCGGGCATAAAGGCCCTGCTTCTCCCTTTCCTGAGAAGTTCTTGGACCCTGATGGAGACGACTCCTGTCCAGAAACGACCTGGGTCTCCCTGAATCAGAGAGACGAGTGCCAAGTGAGACACCACCCCCAGACCGTCCTCATTCTGGGGGCAGGCTAATGGGGCGGAACCTCTCCAGGTTCACACTGTTACCTGAACAAGTATCAACCGAGGAAGTCTCCTTTCCGTCTGACCGCGAGGCGCAGCATGATGGAGCCCACGCCCTCTGCGGCGGTAGTACAGAACCTTGACCACGGGACTGCCAGGGACATGTCTATGAAGTAATATTTATTTTAATCCTGAGGATCTTTACAGTTACCCTGAGGCTCAGAAATACCTGTTAGCTCAATAAACATGTCCTTAAGAAAATAAAGCCTCTCTTGGGATTCCCTAGACGTCCATTAGGACGCGGTGCTTTCACAGCCACGGCCCAGGTTCCATCCCTGGTCAGGGAACTCAGATTCCACAAGCCATGCACAGCTTGGCCAAAAAAGAAAAATAAGAAAGAAAGAAAATAAAGCCTCTGTGTTCCTCTTAACTCACCACCTGTAAGGGGTGAACAAAGAAAACGAGATGTGTTCAAAAACTCAGAAGAAATTAGCACCACTAATATAAACAATAAAACCAAACTAAATGCTGTCAATTGGGTCAATCCGCCGCTTCTAAGTTAAACACTTAGTGGTAACAGAAATGTAACATACCCAGCTAACTAGCAATAAGCCTGAAATCCAAATGAGGAATAAACAGCCCCTAAATCTCTTTTAAAAAATATATCACACAGGGTTGAAATATGAGACTAAAAAGGGTCATCACACTAGAAGGCACTGATTCTTCTCTAGAAAGCGAGTCTGGCTATTCTTCATTTCCACTTGTTTGAAATTTAGACTTTCTAAAGATTCTGGGATGAGAGTAGAGTTTAAGGCTTTTAAGATACAAAAAGCAAAACAAGGGAATGACTGCGCTAATCGTCTCTGAAACACCACTCACAGGCCCCACGGTCGAGGCCCTCAAAGGCGGGCAGCGGCAGGGGGCCTCTGTGGGGTGGGGGCAGGGGCTCTGCGGGCCTGGGAAGGCGGCCGCACAGACGGGTGGTCAGCGAGGCTCGGGAGGGCGAGGACGGCCCGCAGCGGCCAGCGAGGCCTGGTCCAGCTCCCGCCTCTGGGCAGGCCTGCACATGTCTGACTGGTCGGTGACTCTCACCATCCGCTTCATTCAAGGTAGCATTTGTTCAGGCAACAGACACTTAAATGCTGAACTTATTTCCAAGGAACTATGTTCATCCATAAAACCAGGGTAAAGAAACCACGGCAACAGAGCGATGACAGTCACTGTCTGTCCTCAGCTTCACTTTAAAAGGATGAAGAGAGACTCCCAGGGTTAGGCCAGCACGAGGCGCCCCGACACTAGGCCGAGCTCAGCCTCTCACCTTCTCAGGGAAAAGCAGAACCCTGATGGAGTGAGATGTGGTAGCTCAGAACCACAAACAAGCCGCCTGAACAGACAGTCAAACACCAGTGAGGAGGGACGAGCTCGCTCCATTCACGGCTCAGTCTCTGCAGAGGCTGCCCGAGGGCGAGCGGCTCAGTCTCTGCAGAGGCTGCCCGAGGGCGAGCAGCTCCTCTCTGCAGAGGCCGCCCGAGGGCGAGCGGCTCCTCTGCAGAGGCCGCCCGAGGGCGAGCAGCTCAGTCTCTGCAGCGGCTGCCCGAGGGCGAGCGGCTCGGCTGCCATCTCTGCAGAGGCTGCCCGAGGGCGGGCGGCTCAGTCTCTGCAGAGGCCGCCCGAGGGCGAGCAGCTGCCCACACAGCTCGCCCTGCTGTCCAACAGGAGGGCTATAATGGGCGCCAGGCCTGCGGAAAGGGGCCGTAAAACAACTCAGCTGACTTTCAAAGGCCCATAGGAGACCACAGCTTTATTGAGAATTTACCTTAGCAATCCACGGTTGTTCTCATCTAGAACACATGTGACTCCCTTATTTTAAAGGTGTTTTGAAAAGTCTCTTATCTCCCTGGCCACCCGTTCACTAAGCACTCACTCACTCCGCACCCCTTCCAGCCCAGACACTGTGTGGTGGGGTTCTTCTACACAAAGGGTGTGGAGAAGCTCTCCAGGTCTGCCCCAGGCATGTCCAGCTACAGTTGCTAGAAATGGAGCCCAGACAATGCAGCCGACTGAAGCCACCTCTGCATACCGCAACAAACACGAATCACCGACAGACAGAAGCAACCACAAAAGCTCAGCTAAAACGCTGCAGATTTAGCAGCTATGTAAAGAGCAGTTATCAATTATTCCTTAAAAGTAACTCAACTGCCCGCTTTCATGACTGCAGTAAAGAGCGGCCTCAGCTATGTGTGACACTCAGACTGAAGAGCAGAGCGCGCGTCCGCACGCGCCGCCGGCACACTCACTCTGCTATGTTGAGGTAGCCACAGGAAGCTGCCGCGTGCAGGGGCGTCCAGCCCTCATTGTCCTGCTGGTTGACGCTGGCTCCGTTCTCTACCAGGAACTTCACCATGTCCAGGTTCTCGTCAATGCAGGCCTGCAAAGAAAAGCCCATCACTGACTCAGCAAGTACGTGTGGGGACCATGCGGTGGTGTCGGCAAACAAGGCATGTCCAGCCCCTGTGTCCTGAAGAGTGTCCTGGGGGGCTGCTCAGCACTGGGATCTCAGGCAAACCCCCGAACTCCCTCCCTGCCTCAATGCTCAGCTGTGAAAGCGGCATAATGGTAACTGATGGCATCACAGTGTCGCGAGGACTAACCAAGGAGAGTGATCGCTGAAGTGCTGTTTCATCACGTTACCCAAGAGCGATGTCAGGAGCCACTGATTTTAAAGGCTCAAATACACCTTTCTCAGCAGGAAGCTGCAGTTGAAGTTCCAGGGCTGCTAAACAATCTCTGCTCTGGCGAGAGGGTGCAGTGAGCCTTCAAACAGAAGCAGTGTATTTCCTTTACATGTACCTTCCAAACAGCTGCAGACAACACGGCAAGTATGTCTGCGCAACAGTCAGGAAGGCAGAGAAACTTCCAAATAAAGGCTGCAAGCCCACTCTGAGCCAGCAAGAAAAGCCACAAACAGCAGGGAAGGCTGCCAAGAGCCAAAGGCCGTCTGAGCACACCTAGAGGACAGAAGGGGGTGACAGCCCACACGGACAGAGGTGGCCGTCCTCCCGGCTGCGGTGGACCCAGAAGGGCGGGGACGCTTCAGCGCCCAGAGACAAGTGAGATTCCCTTTTTAAAAACTTGTCTCTTAGCCCCTCCTATGCAACAGAAAAAGAAAAAGAAAAAAAAGTTAAAACTTTAGCGGAGAACAACTATCCAGGTCAAGCTGACTTTTGTAACACTGTTAATGCCTGACCTGCCCCTCTCACTGGGCTGAGGCCTGCACTCAGACACACCGCCCCACGGGGAGAAGCCCGGGAGCCTCCGAGGAGCAAAGCAAGTGCTGAGGCTGTTCCCTCAGTAACGGCCCTAAGCCTCAAGCACGGGCTCTCAGTGTCCTCAGTGTTCTCCGACACAACAGGAAACAGGCACGCAGCCCTTCTCCACGTCCCGAGCTCAGAGCCGACCCTGAGCACAACGCATCTGTGTATCTGCCCGAGCTCCCAGATGAACAAGCAGCTTTCTTCACAGATGCTACTTTACTCAGAAAAACGAACAGGTAAACTACGACGATCAGGGCTCAAAAATGAAAAGTGAGCCTGTCACTTCAAAAGAAAAGAAACCTAGTATTTCTTGCCAAGGACAAAATTTGGCCATCCAATTAAAATCAGAATTCTGAAAAAATACACACTACCAAGAACTTGACAGCTTCCTAATATTCAGTTTTCCAATGTGACCAGTGGGATTATCAACAAAGGTGATTTTTTTTATACTGTAAACAGAAATACATACTAAGATCTGGAAGATATGTGTAACTCAATGAACCTATATTTTCCACAAAAGCAAATTCATGTGTGAGAAAACCATGCAAGGTAAAAAATCCACTCAACAGAGGTCAAATGCTGGACTTTAATGACACAAAGTAAGGAAACTCCACTGCTGTGGTCTCAGATCCCACACTGTGACTAATACTTAAGAAGCTACTCTTATTGGCATTTCAGTACAGCACCAAGAACACCCGTAACTATCTGGAGAGACTATTAAAATACTCCCCGCTCTTCCAAACAGACACCCATGTGAGCCCAGATCTCCCTCATACACATTCATCAAAACAATCATCACAGGAGACAGAACGCAGACACTCGCAGAGATTCACACAAATGTAGAACAAAGCCACTCTTCTCACTAGGCCACCATGTCGATGGACTATTTGGTTTTGGTTCTGAAAGTATACGGCTCTTTTCCACTAAAATACATGGTTTCTACAAACATGTAATGGGCTATTGCTATTTTAACTGAATTATTAAGCACATAGTTTCAAGATTTTTCAGTAATATGTAATAATACTTATGAACTGAAGCTCTTTAGGGTCCTGAATAAATTTTTAGAATGTCAAGGATTACTTAGATCAAACAGTTTGAGAACTGATGTCTTCAATGAAACATACCAAGGGATATTTTACGGTGATAATGAGCAACTGGGAAAGACTGAGGGCAGGAGGATGAGATGGATGGATGGCATCATCGCCTCAATGGACATGAGTTTGAGCAAACTCTGGGAGATAGTGAAGGACAGGGAAGCCTGGTGAATTGCAGTCGGGGGTCGGGTGGGGGCAGGTCACAAAAAGTGACATGACATAGCATGGGCAACCACTTAAACAGCAAAAGATTAATTACTGTGGGGGGGGACTCAAGCCAGAACTCTGAGGGTAACTACAACACTTAAGAAGGACCCATCCTAGCAAGAGCACTTAAAAAGAAGCCTCTCCAGATAAACCTCATGTCAATCTCATTTAGAAGCAAAGACTGGATGACAAGCAGTTGATTCGATCTAGAGGATATTTATTTAATTAGGTAATCTTGGCTGAAGATTCACTTCATGGCAAATAGATGGGGAAACTATGGGAACAGTGAGAGACTTTATTTTCTTGGGCTCCAAAATCACTGCAGAGGGTGACTGCAGCCATGAAATTAGAAGATGCTCCTTGGAAGATAAGCTATGACCAATCTAGACAGTGTATTAAAAAGCAGAGACATTAATTTGCCAACAAAGGACCATCTAGTCAAAGCTATAGATGTGAGAGTTGGACTATAAAGAAAGCTGAGCGCCGAAGAATTGATGCTTTTGAACTGTGGTGTTGGAGAAGACTCTTGAGAGTCCCTTGGACTGCAAGGAGATCCAACCAGTCCATCCTAAAGGAGATCAGTCCTGGGTGTTCATTGGAAGGACTGATGCTGAAGCTGAAACTCCAATACTTTGGTCACCTGATGTGAAGAACTGACTCACTGAAAAAGACCTGATGCTGGGAAAGATTGAAGGCAGGAGGAGAAGGGGACAACAGAGGATGAGACGGTTGGATGGCATCACCGACGTGATGAGTTTGAGCAAGCTCCGGGAACTGGTGAAGGACAGGGAGGCCTGGCGTGCTGCAGTCCACAGGGTCGCAAAGAGTCGGACATGACTGAGCTGAACTGACTGAAGAAGTCTGGGATAGACACCAGGTCACTCAGGTCTGACCTTAATCAAACCCCTTATATAGTAGAAGTGACAAATAGATTCAAGGGATTAGATGCAATAGACAGAGTGCCTGCAGAGCTATGGACAGAAGTGTGCAACCCTGTACAGGGAAGCAGTAACCAAAACCATCCCAAAGGAAAAAATACAGGAAGGCAGAGTGGCTGTCTGAGGAGGCCTCACAACTAGCTTGGAAAAGTGAAGGGCAAAGGAGGAAGGGAAAGGCACACCCAAATAAAAGCAGAGTTTCAGAGAATACCAGGGAGAGAGAAGAAAGCTTTCTTAAGTGGACAGTGCAAAGAACTAGAGGAAAACAATAGAATGGGAAAGACTAGAGATCTTTGCAAGAAAACTGAGATACCAAGGGAACATTTCATGGAAAGATGAGCATGATAAAGGACAGAAATAGTATGGACCTAACAGAACCAGAAGATATTAAGAAGAGGTGGCAAGAATACACAAAAAAAGGTCATAATGACCTGGATAACCACGATGATGCGGTCACTCACCTAAAGCCAGACATTCTGAAGTCTGAAGTCAAATGGGCCTTAGGAAGCATCACTACGAACAAAGATACTGGAGGTGATGGAATTCCAGTTGAGCTATTTCAAATCCTAAAAGATGATGCTGTGAAAGTGCTGCCAGCAAACTTGGAAAACTCAGCCCGGGACTGGAAAAGGTCAGTTTTCATTCCAATCTCAAAAAAGGGCAACACCAAAAAAATGTTCAAACTATAGTATAATTGCTTTCATCTCACACGCTAGCAAAGTAATGCTCAAAATTCTCCAAGCTATGCAACAGTACATGAGTCGAGAACTTCCAGATGTTCAAGCTAGATATAGAAAAGGCAGAAGAATCAGAGATTAAATTGCCAACATCTGCTGGATCATAGAAAAAGAAAGGGAGTTCCAGAAAAACATCCACTTCTGTTTTATTGACTCTGCTAAAGCCTTTGACTGTGTGGATCAGAGCAAACTGTGGAAAATTCTTAGAGAGATGGGAATACCAGGCCACCTTACCTGCCTCCTGAGAAATCTACATGCAGGTCAAGAAGCAACAGAACCAGACACGGAACAATGAACTAGTTCAAAATTGGGAATGAGGTACATCAAGGCTATATATTATCACCCTGCTCTTTTAACTTTTATATGCAGAGTACATCATGAGAAACACCACGCTGGATGAAGCACAAGCTGGAATCAAGACTGCCTGGAGAAATACCAACAACCTCGGATATGCAGATGATACCATTTTTTTTTTTTTTAGATGATACCATTTTAATGGCAGAAAGTGAAGAGCAACTAAAAAGCCTCTTGATGAAAGTGAGAGAGAGTGAAAAGGGTGGTTTAAAACTCAACATTCAAAAAACTAAGATCATGGCATTTGGTTCCATCACTTCATGTCAAACAGAAGGGGAAAAAATGGGAAGAGTAGCAAATTTTACATTCTTGGGCTCCAAAATCACCACAGAAGGTGATGGCAGCCACGAAATCAAAGGATGCTTGCTCTTTAGAAGAAAAGTTATGACAAATGTAGACAGTGTTTTAAAAAGCACAGACATCACTTTGCTGACAAAAGTCTGTAGAGTCAAAACTATCGGTTTTCCAGTAGTCATGTTTGGATGTGAGAGTTGGACTATGAAGAAGGCTGAGCGCAGAAGAATTGATGCTTTTAAACTCTGGTGCTGGAGAAGACTCTTTAGAGTCTCTTGGACAGCAAGGAGATCAAACCAGTCAATTCTAAAGGAAATCAACCCTGAATATTCATTGGAAGGACTGAAACTGAAGCTCTAATACTTTGGCCACCTCATGTGAAGAGCAGACTCAATGGAAAAGATCCTGATGCTGGGAAAGAATGAGGGCAGGAGGAGGAGGGGGCAACAGAGCAGAAGATGGTTGGATGGCATCACTGACTCAATGGACACGAGTTTGAGCAAGCTCCAAGAGACAGTGAAGGACAGGGAGGCCTGATGCACTGCAGTCCACATCCATGAGGTCACAAAGAGTCGGATATGACTCAGCGACTGAACAACAAATGATCTTAGTTACAAAGAGCATCTTGTTTATTTCCCCCAAACAACTTGATATTCTTTTTACAATTAGTGGAATTAGCTAAACATCTTAACCTCGATTTGATTTGATGTCATGTATTCCTCCAACCTGACCTTCTGAGGCCAGATGACTTTTATAGCCAATATTCAAAATAGCCTCTTTTTCAACCGGCAGTTACAAAAAATAAAAATTTTTCCTATTATGTTTGCTTAGGTTGATCAATTCTACAAGCTTTCCTCATTTCTATTTCCTTTCCATGTAAAATATTTCATAACTATTCATAATATTATGAACCATTTTGTAATTAAGATTATCAGTGAATCTCTCATATACTGCATATCTGCCAGTCTGCAATCCCACAGGTTAAGATTCAGTTAACCCCCTGCAGAATATGTCACTAAAAACTGCTAATACTTTAACTGGAAGGATGGAAGAGGGTATTTTCAAACAGGTACTGAAGTTCAAGGAGAATGTGCTTCAGAGGTTAAGGACACTCTCTGCCCAGGTGTCATATAATGTGTCAGGAAGGTCCAATGTGCCCTCGGGACCTGTGCTAGTATGCAGCACAAGCCAACTGCCCCTCACTTGGCTGCAAAGTCTCTCTGGCGCTGGACGGAGAACAGTCTGGACACTTAGCCAGGGGCCATACCATCACCAGGCAGAATTCTGGGAGCCAATGTTCTCAAGATGTTTCTTCATCCTTAGAAGGCTGTGCCAAATTCCAGAGGTAACACAAACCCAGCGAGCCAGGTATCAAACAGGAGAAACCTCTCTGCTCTTTCCCCCCTCACGTCTCCCTTCCTTCTCTTCACCTCTGTTCCTTTGCAATTTCATGATCATTCCTGTCTATGAGCCTCACATCCCTGATATGGCATTTATGTAGAGTGACACTGTGAGGATGTCCAAGACGATGACAGACAGCCGGCCTCATCTGACAGTGTCCCTCTCCAGAGTCATCTGGGAGGAAACAGCAGGACAGCGGTCAGATGCCCCCCCTCGCCCGGCATTCCACAGGGTATGGCAGGAGCCGGGCAGACCTGCGCCCATGACCCAGCCCTGCCAGTGCACACAGCCCCGAGTGAGGACCAGGGGCTCAGCTGGGGACAGGAATACCACCTGCCTCGCAGGCCTGTGTGAGGATTAAAGAAGATAAACCCTTGGCGCAGCACCTGGCATTGTTGTTTTTAAGCTAATGGTTTAACTAAACGGCAACAACTTCCCCAGGAAAAAGCATAAATCCTACTTTACTCCTCACGTACCACTGCCCTCCAAGCTCTAGGCTTTGAGCTACAGCCTGTTCCTCAAGCCTGCCTTCAGGAAATTCCCGGTAACGCCTAGGATGCTGTGGGGTCCTACGGTCAGAAGCCACAGGAATCAAACAGTATGTCCACAGTCAACTACAGAGGACTGCTGTCAGGCAGACCAGTCCACAAGTTGTAGGCAGTCCTTCTCAGGATTCATCTAGGAGTGACCATTCACTGTTCTTTGTTTTGGGGAATTTTTTCCCTCTAGGAGGGTTTCCATGGTGGCTGAAGAATCCACCTGCAATGCGAGAGACCTGGGTTTGGGTCTCTGGGTTGGGAAGATCCCCTGGAGAAGGGAACAGCTACCTAGTCCAGTATTCTTGCCTGGAGAATCCCCAAGGATAGAAGAACCTGGCGGGCTGCAATGCACGGGGTTGTAAAGAGTCGGACCCGACTGAGTGACTTTCCCTTTCACTAGGAGAATGAGTGTGACTGAAGTCAAGGAAGACAAATGAATAGTCCCAGAAAGGCTTCTCAGCTAAACAAAGACTAAATTTAGATGCTTCTGCCCACTCCCTCTGCAGCTGTGCTGCTGCCTCTTCTGGGCCTCAGCAAGAGGGCAGGCAGGCGGCCACAGCCCCCACGCAGGGCTGCATGCGCCTTCCCACAGACAGGTCTTCCCCTTGAACAGGCCAAAACACTAAACAGCTTTGTCACTTTTGACACAGAATATTACTAAAGTAACAACCTGTTCTAAGCTCCTTGAGAAAAGGAGATATTATTTAATTACTAGTCCAGAAAGCTACCAGGGAAACTACCAGTCATTTAAAGCTTCCTAAAACCAGCATGTCACAGTTCCCTGGCAATGAGCATTTCTCCTCCAGGAAAAAGACTTGACTTGACGGCCTGGACAAAGAGGAGCACCGCGCCCCTCTACTGTAGCTCGCCCTGCCCTCTCTCTATCAGAGGCAGGAGCAGCTGACGGCTGACCAGCGCCAGCGTTAATCTGGGAGCACAACAGAGGCCTTAAGGAACAAAGCTGCCTCCATCCCCAAAATAGCCCGCAACTGTCACCACCAGCAAGCGACACTGACCCCAGAGCTGACCTTGATGCCGTGTCTCAGAACGCTGCTGAGGCTACCTGCCCTGGCCCGGAACAGCCTCCCCCAGGCCCGTCCACTCCGGCACAGGCAGCACACTGACGCTGGGCCCGGGCAGCGGGGCTTCCCAGCCTCGATTCCACAGACCATGCTGGGGGACGATGCTGCTGGAGACACGGCCCCTTCCACACTTTTCACTATCTGTCCTCTATCCTCCAAACTTGTATAACCCAGTAATAATAATTCATATAGTCTATATAACTCAAAATTTACGTAATTCCCAAAATTATGCAATGTCTACCTTACGCTGAAAACCCTAAATGCTTGGAGGTAACAGCAAAGAGCCAAATTACTTCCACACAAGCGCGTATCACCAAACTCCCTGAATCGCCTATATGCAAGTCTCAAGTCCACCAGCAAAGCCAGGATGCAAATTCGATGAGGGAGGGCTCTCTGGCTATTTGTTCACTGATCGATCCCAAATACCAAGACTGCACCAGGCACCCAGCAGTTCCCCAACAGACGTCTGTGGGAAAGAATGAACGCCCAAACGCACAGAAAGTCCCATTTTCTACGGATTCAGGTGACTCCCGGCTACCTGGACTCACACATAGGCCTCTCCAGGCTCATCCCCCAGACCGCAGACAGCACGTCCCAGTGTGGGCTGGCCCCACTGATGACGGCGTGCTGACGCCCGCACGTCTCGTGCTGGGCACGCACCTCCGTCCCCTGGGCAGCAGCTGAACAGGCCCAGCAGGGTATGGCCGTGTCCTAAAGCCCGAAGCTGGACAGGGGGATGCGACTCACACAAGGGAGCCCTGCAGGCATAGGCAGCTTACGGTCTCCAGGTGCGGAGGCGTCCTGGGTGACCTGAGGGGCCCCAAATCCAGCCAGCGTCCTGCCAAGAGGCAGACAAGAAGGCAAGGGAGACTGGCGAAGGCAGAAGAGGGGCGGCAGCATGCCCAGGGCAGAGCGTGGAGAGAGCCGGCTGTCACCAGGAGCCGGGGCACCAGAGGAGAGCTTCTCCCTAGAGCTCTGAGGCCAGGGCGGCCCCATCGCACCCTGACTTCAGGCTTCAGCCTCCTGCCTCGAGAGCCGTGAGGTAACAGGCTCCTGCTGCTGCCAGCCACCAGGCCTGTGGTGGTCGGCCACAAACCATGGGGCACCGACACGGCTGACAGAGTGGACGTCAGCTCCGCGAGGACCGGCGGCACCCTCGCCCTCGGGGCCAACACGGTCACCGCAGCTAGTCACCATATCTCTGCTGGATGAAAATGGTCAGGAGATCAACTACACCACTTCTTAAGACACAGCTGCATTTTACCAGAAGGTTTTAAAATCAATTTTCAGCCCGAAGAGCAAATGCCCTGAAAGGCCTGACCACGTGCTCGCGCTGGACACGCCGCTGAAAGTACTGCCTGAGGACCGGGGCCAAGGCGGGCGGGGACGTGGAGGGCTGAACCACGAGGCTGCTGGGACCCGACACAGCTCAGCTCACAGCCCCCTGGCTCCAACAGGGCAGCCTCAGCGCACCACCAGAACGCCTTCGGGCGGAGTCCAGGCGACCCAGGCCTCAGTGTGTTTGGAAATCTCGGCCCTGAGCAGTAAGCCCTTCAAAAAGGCTCTACCACACTGTAGCTCAGACCGCCTGAGCCACAACCGAGGCAAGCGTCCGCTGCGGCCATGATGCAGCGTGTCCATCAGGGAGGCGGGGATCACGGCGTCAGGCTGTCCAACGAACAGGTACCCCGGCACCACCAGCTTGGCTCAGGGCCGGGGGCAGCTTGGCCCAGCGGCAAGAACTATATCTGAGGATGCGCTCAGCACTCAGGCCGGCTCTGGACACAGATCTGTGGCCTTTCAGGAGAGGCAGCACAAGCATTTTCCATGGAGCGTCATATGACAGAGACTCGTGTTCTCAGCAAACTGGCATCCTGTCCCCAAGGCTGTGGCCATCTATAATCCGCGACCAGAGAAACCTTCCTTCAGTTAAGAGCAAGCGCCTTATTGTCTAAGGTGGACACTGCTTCGGTTTCAAACATATGCTCACTCTGGGTCTAACAGGAGTGCCTAGAAATGCCAACACCCTTACCCTTCAAATAAGGTCGCCCTCAACCGTCCCTGTGCATTTAAATGAAGAAACGCCCACTGAGTTGTCAGACAGGCATCACCGTGGCAACTTCTGTACTACAAAGGCTGTGCCCAGCTACCCTAACATGTCATCGAGGTGGCTTTTTGAAAAGTCAAAGAGAAGATGCAGGGCCTGGAAGATGAACGCGGCATCTTCTCAAAGCCCACAGTCCGTCTCAGACAGAAATTCTGGAGTCCAGTCTCCAAACCTGAACCCTGCCCCTCGCTGACAGTCCTAATACTGAGGACCGTGAGTGAGGCAAGTAACTGCAGTCAATCCCCAGGCGTGCGCTTCTCAGGCCAGGGGTGTGTGTGGCCGGATGGAGCTGCCTCGTAAGTGGGGAGAAGGGCCCTGGAGAGGCCGTCTGCTCACAGGTCGCGTGCACTGGGCTGAGGCCCACAAGGTCGTGATGCAGCCTGCCTGAGGAGCGAGGCCCCGGGGACAGGCCAGTGCTGAGGAGACCCGGCGGAGCGAGGCCCCGGACAGGCCTGCACCAGTGCTGAGGAGACCCAGCAGAGCGAGGCCCCGGGGAGAGGCCAGTGCTGAGCAGACCCGGCGGAGCGAGGCCCCGGGGAGAGGCCTACGCCAGTGCTGAGGAGACCCAGCAGAGCGAGGCCCCGGGGAGAGGCCTGCGCCAGTGCTGAGGAGACCTGGCGGAGTGAAGCACCGGGGAGAGGCCTGCGCCAGCGCTGAGGAGACCCAGGCGGAGCAAGACCCCAGGACAGGCCTGTGCTAAGGAGACCCGGCAGAGTGAAGCTCCGGGGAGAGGCCTGCGCCAGCGCTGAGGAGAGGCGTGCAGCAGCCGGGACAGTCGGCAGGAGGGGAGCCAGCCCACAGAAGCAGGAGCCAGCCCCGAAAAGGGACCTGAGCTGTTTCAGGTCACACATTAGGAGAGGAACCCCCTGAAGTTTCTCCCCACCAAGTGAGAGCTACCCACCACAGCACTGACGGGTCAGGCTCAAGGTTCCACTCGGCCCACGGAGCAGCGGTAACACCTGACACCATCTTCCTAAAATCAGAGGGTAAGCAGACATCGCGAGGAACATGGCCGACTGCTGATCCGAGCTGCTCACGGCTCCCTGGACTAAACACAAAGCACAAAGACCCCATGAAAGCACTTGGGTTCTGTCTGCTCATTAGCAGAGTCAAGAGTGGAAACCCCCCTCAGAGCACGGCTACCTGTCCCACCCTCAGCCCCAGGCAGCCTCGCCAGCTGGCACGCAGAGTACACGGCTGTGCTGTGAAAAAGGGTTTTCTATTTAACTCCAGACCGGCCGGTGCCCATGAACAACTGCTTCACAAGCTGCAGCGTGCGGTCTGAAAGCGGGGGCACAGGCAATGCTCCAGGGCTGCCGAGGAAGCCTCACAAAGAAGGCGGGCAGTTCTGGGGCCTGGGCTGGGTGAGGAGAGGAGTTACAGGAAGATGAGGTTCTCAGAAAGTGTCACGTAAACCAGCACAGCACGTTTTACACCTGAGATACTAAACAGGAAGGACCGTTTCCTAGCGTATCTTCATGCAGAGCTTTGCTCCGGCAAAGCTCCGTGTCAGTCTGCGTCACCTCCTTAGAGCCGCATGCGGCAGGGGCGCAGGGAACACGACACGCACCCCTGCCCCGTGCAGCTGGGCTCAGCCTCGACAGCCAGTCAGGAGCCCCCATGTTCGTGGATGAGAGATCGCCGCATGCTTCCATTCCCCATCTGCAAAACAGCCACACCAACCACAGAGCCTGCATCATGGGTCACACACCGATCACAGGGCCGCGTCATGGGTCACACACGGATCACAGGGCTGCGTCATGGGTCACACACCGATCACAGGGCTGCGTCATGGGTCACACACCGATCACAGGGC
>CM035280.1:69148240-69195903 GCA_020226075.1 Hydropotes inermis
CACACACCGATCACAGGGCCGCGTCATGGGTCACACACAGATCACAGGGCCGCGTCATGGGTCACACATCGATCACAGAGCCCACGTCATGGGTCACACACCGATCACAGGGCCGCGTCATGGGTCACACACTGATCACAGGGCCGCGTCATGGGTCACACACCGATCACAGGGCCGCGTCATGGGTCACACACCAGTGAGGGCACACAGGGCGCTGGGTGTGCAGCATCGAGTCAGATGCTCTGTGAGTACTAGTGGCTACCATGACTGTATTCTGCATATTATCATCCGTGCTTAGTCCCTAGGAAAAGGCAAAAGGTATCCACTGCATTTAGAGTAAACATAAATATGGTGCCAACCCTGGGTGAGTTCGGGCCACAGCAGTCAGGCCCTACCATTAACAAGAGAAGGACGCACACGAGAGGAGGTCAGAGGGCAGGGACACAGGGGAGCAGCTCACGGGCTCCGGGCCACAGGCCGGGTTTTGCCAGGACAGGATCACCGGCTGTCGAAAGCCATCAAGTCCCCTGTTAGCACAAGAGGAGCAGCTCCCCAGCTGGGAAGACAGATCCAGCACTGACACACATCACCGAAGAACAGGATAAGAACTCTTCTTAGTGATGTGTCCAGGATGTGAGGTGCTTGTCATTGACTTAGGGAACATTTTCTGAAGCCTATATTATGCCAGACACTTTCCTCTGGAAGACCGGGAGGAATCAAAAATGAGTAAGACTTGACCATTTGGTGGTAGGACAGTCATTCCAATATATCTGTTACAGGAATGAGACTCTAACATAAGAGGTATGTACAGTGTCGGAGCACAGCAAGATGTCATCAACTCTGTCTGGGGGTCATGGGGAGCACCTCCCAAAATGGATGTTATTCACCCCTGTTATAAAGGTGAAGGCGTCACCAGGTGAAAACACAGGCATAAAGAGAATCGGAAGAAAGTGAAGTGAAAGTCACTCAGTTGTGTCCAACTCTTTGGGACCCAATGGACTATACAGTCCATGGAATTCTCCAGGAAAGAGAATTGGGGCAGGCAGCCTTTCCCTTCTCACAGGGTCTTCCCAACCAGGGATCGAGTCCAGGCTTCCCGCACTGCAGGCGGATTCTTTACCAGCTGAGCCACAAGGGAAGCCCAATTAGAAGAAAGGGAACAGGATACACAAAGGTCTAGAGGACAGGAGAAAACTGGTTTTCTGGAATGGTGAAGAGTTTGGCCAGTCTGCACTCCATTGGGGGTGGGGCCCACATGAACACGGGCACAGAGCTTCGCCTGCCAGACCGAAGCGCTCGGACAGGCGGGAGGAGAGGCGGGCAGCGTGGAGCGCAGCAGTGAAGGCCGACCCGGACAGACTAACGCTGCCCTGAGGGCTGCAGGGAGGGCCTGCGGCTTTGAAGTGCATCCGAGGGTGAGAACAGACACCCAACCTGCCAGCAGGAAGAGCCTCACAGACTGCCCGAGAGAAGCAGCTACAGCGGGGCCAGAGGAGGGCTCCTGAGGGGGCCCTGGCGTGGAGGCGAGGCGGCGGCGCCCAGCTGCCCAGCAGTCAGGACTCACTGCTTCACTGCGATGGCCCGGGTCCCGTTCCTGGGCAGGGAACTGAGGCTCCACAGCCGAGAGGCAGGGCCTGCACACGCACTCTCATAAACAGATCCCCTGAAGGACAGCTGACACAGTGCTGAGTCTCTGGCATACAGTACAGTGAGTCAGTTATCTGTATTTTGTATTATTTTCCATTATCACAGGATATTGAAGACAGTTCTCTGTGCTATTCAGTAGGACCTCTGTGGGTGTCAGCTGCTGATGGGCACTTAGGCTGTTTCCATGTCTTCACTACTGCAAATAGCGGTGCAGTGAACACTGGGATGCATATAATTTTTTGAATTATAGTTCTGTCTGGATGTGCCCAGGAGAGTAGGACTGCTGGATCATATGGTAACTCTATTTTTCAGTTTTCTAAGGATAATCAATTTTGCTAATAATATAAATTCACTACTGGGGATAAAAGAGAAAGTGCTGAAAAATTTTAGAAATCTGAAGTTTTTTTTCCTGAAACCATCCACCATAATACTTTAGGAAACATGGCCCATAGTCTATCAGATTACCTTTGAATTAACAGAGCTGGAGAAGACACTTGAGAGTCCCTTGGCCTGCAAGGAGATCAAACCAGTCCATCCTAAAGTAAATCAACCTTGAATTTTCATCGGAAGGACTAATGCTACAGCTGAAGCTCTAATACTCAGGCCACCTGATGCGAAGAACTGACTCAGTTGAAAAGACCCTGAAGACTGAAGGCAGGAGGAGGAGAGCGCGGCAGAGGATAAGACGGTTTGATGGCATCACGGACTCAATGGACATGAGTTTGAGCAAGCTCCAGAAGCCTGACATGCTGCGGTCCTTGGGGCTGCAAAGAGTTGGGCACGACTGAGTGACTGAACGAAGACAGACTGTGCAGAGCCAGGACAACTACCTGCAGTTTGGAGCGGATCCTTCTCAAGTGTGTCTAGACACACACTTCTACACGGACAGTTTTTGACATGTCTTTTAGGATTTTAAAAACACAAACAGGGACATGTTATATGTATTTTTCGCACAAACACCTCTTTTGGTTGCTGCGCTCGGGCTCGCTGCACTCCGCGGGGCAGCGAGGCTCGTGCAGGGAGCACAGTCTCTAGGCGAGCGGGCTCCGATGGCGTGGCGCTCAGGAGTTACGGCACGCGAGCTTAGCTGTCCACGGCTTGTCCTTCCCAATAGTTTTATAGACCTTCCATGTAACTGCATGTCTGTACAAATCTATCTTTTGTTCACAACTGTGAAAGACTGCCACACTACAAGTATATCAATATATTATAATTTACTTAACCATTCCCCTCTTCATATAAACTTAGGTTTACTGTAATTTTTCCTTACATAAACAACCAACTAAAAAACACGTCTGGGGACTGCCCTGATGGTCCAGTGGCTAAGACTCCGCACTCCCAATACTAGGGGCCGGGGTTCAGTCCCTAGTCAGGGAATTAGATCCGACGTGCTGCAACTGAGACGCAGCACAGACAGATACACGAACAGACATTAAAAAAAAAAACAAAAACAGAACACAAGACACTTCTGGAGCTTCCCTGGTGGCTCAGTGGTGAAGAAATCTGCCTGCCAACACCAGAGACAAGGGCTCACTTCCTGGGCCAGGGAGATCCCACGGGCTGCAGGGCAACTGAGTCCAGGCGCAGCCCCTGAAGCCTCAGGCCCTACAGCCTGCGCGCACAGCAGAAGCCCCTGCGGCAAGAAGCCTGAGCCGGCCTGTCGAGAGCAGCCGGAGAGCTCACGTGGCGACGACCCAGCACGGCCAAAGGGGAGTGCATGCAGAAACAATCATCTTTAAAAAAGAACACTTCTGCACAAACACCTTTCAGGACACATGCCGATAAAAGCAAAGAAAGCCTGGGGGCCAAATAATCTGCACATGATTTTATAAATTCCGCCAAACGGCCTCCTGAAGAGGCTTCACCCGTGTACAGCAGTGTTTAAGCACGCCCAGTGTCTCAATCCCATACCAGTACCCACACTTGACAGAACCCGTTTTTTAAATTTCTATTAAGGTACTGACCAAAAATAATGTTCCAGTGTGCATTTTTTCTGATTAATAATGAAAGTGGGCAGTTTCTCAGTTTTTAAAATTTTAAAACAGCTTTACTGAGACACAACTCACATACCATGTAACGTACCCACTTAAGTACATAATTCAATCGTATGCTCACTCTTCAGTGTTTTTTTTTTTTTTTTTTTTTAGTATAGTCTAGATAAGTGAATCCATCACCATGGTCAATTTTAGAAAATTTGTCTCCTCAAAAAGAAAGTCCACCTGTGAGTCCCCTTCCCCAGCCCTAGGTAACCACTACTCTGCTTTTCATGTCCGGAATTTCCCTGTTTTGGGCCTCCATGTGAATGGAATCATGCAGTATGTAGATTTCTGTGACTTCTTTCACTTAGAGTGTTTTCAAGGTTCATCCAAAGCTGTGGTGTGTATCAGTGCTTCACTGCTTTACTTACTCATTTTGGCTGCACTCAAGCCAACGTTCATCTGCTGTGGCTCTCGGGGCCTAGAGTGCATGGACTCATGCACTCAAGCTGCTACCCAGCGGCTTCTCTAGCTGTGGCATGTGGGCTTAGCTGCCCCAGGGCATGTGGGATCTTGGCTCCTCAGCCAGGGATCAAACCCAAGTTCCCTGCTTTGGAAGGTGGATTCCTAACCACGGGACCTCCAAGTAAGCCCCAGGACTTCATTCCTCATATGACCAACTTACAGTCAACTAGCTGAACACACCACATTTTGGTCATCCAATCATAGGCCGGCGGACATCTGGATTGTTTCCAACCTTCTGGCTATCACAAACAATGCTGCTGTAAACATCTGTGTTCAAGTTTTTATGTCAAAACCTTTTCATCTACTTTGACTGTACGTGTTACCTAGGGGTGGAATTGCTGGGTCATAGGGTAACACTACGCATAACTATTTGAGGGACCGCCAGACTGTTTTCCAAAGCTGCTTCACCATCTTACATTCCCTCTGGCAGGGCATAACAGTTCCAGCTTCTCTACATTCTAATTTCAATGAGTTCAAACTATCTTTTCTTCTCCCCCCACCCCCATGCTTGTGGTGTCATATCTAAGAATCCTTTATCAAGTCCAAGGTCATGGAAAATATTACTGCTATGTTTTCTTCTGAAAGTTTTAGCTTTTACACTCAGGTCTTTGATCTATTTTGAGTTAATTTCTGTATATAGTATGAGGTAAACGTCCAACCTCATTGTTTTGCATGTGACAACACAATTGTTGTAGCCCCATTGTTGAAAAAAAATTATTTCCTTACTGAGTGGTCTTGGAACCTTTGTAAAAAAATCAGTTGATCATAGATGCATGAATTTCTTTCTGAACTCTCAATTCTATCTCACTGACTTGTATGTCCACCTTTGTGCCAAAACCACGCTGTCTTGATCACCACTGCTCTGAGGTCACTTCTGACCAGGCAGTGAGTCCTCCTACCTTACTCCTTTTCACAACTGTTCACCAATTCTGGGTCCCTGGCAATTCTTCATGGGTATTTTGCCACATATTTTTTAACCAAAAAAACAGGTGCCCATTCATAGCCTTTCCTCATTTTTCTTTTGGATTATGAAATTCTTAAAAAGTGTTTGCATGAACTCAAATTCAAAAAGATACACGCACCCCATAGCAGCACTATTCGTAACAGCCAAGGCATGAAAACAACCTAAATGTCCATCGACAGATGAATGGGTAAAGATGTGGTACATACATACACTGCAATATTATTCAGCCATAAAAAAAAAAAAAATGAAATAATGCCATTTGGAGCAACATGATGGACCTGGAGATTATTATACTAAGACAGTCAGACAGAGGAAGACAAATACTGTATCGCTAATATTTGGTATCTGAAATATGACAAAGACGAGCATATCTACAGAAGAGAAGTGAACTCACAGTCACAGAGCAGAGACCTGTGGCTGCCAAGCGGGAGGGCCTGCGGAGGGGTGGAATGGGAGGCTGGTGAGCAGACAGGAGTGTCTGTACACAGAATGGATATCCAACAGGCAGGCTATGCAGCACAGGGAAGTGAGTGCGCTGAAGTGTGCGTGCTTAGTCGCTAAGCTGTGTGACTCTGTGATCCCGCGGCCCCATGGACTGTAGCCCGCCAGGCTCCTCTGTCCTAGGGATTCTCCCAGCAAGAATACTGGAGTGGGGCTGCCATTTCCTTCTCGAGGTGATCCTTCTGACCCAGGGATCAAATCCGAGTCTCCTGCATTGGCAGGTGGATTCTAAACCACTGAGCCACCTGGGAAGCCCCATATATTCAATATCCTATTGTAAACCACAATGAAAAAGAGTATTAAAAAAAAAGAACATATCTGTGTGTGTGTGTATATATATATCTGAATCACTCTGCTGAACAGTAGATATTGACACATTGTAAATCAACTATAATTCAATTTAATAAATAAAATTTAAAATTTTTAAATTGCTTTTATGAAGAATTCATTACCCTAGATATTAATCCTTGGATCATAAATCTTTTTCCTAGTCTGTTGTCCATCTTTCAACTTTTTGTATAACGTCTTGTCATAGAGGAGTTCCGAATTTCATTTTATTTAGGAAGCCCTTTCGCTTCCGCCCGTTCCTCTATTCCACATCCACCTGCATTTCCTTCAAACAGCAACTACGTCCATGCGTGTGTGTGCACACGCTGCATCCCTCCCCCAGCCCCTCCCCTGGGCAGCCACAAGCCCCGTCTTTGTCTGTGGGTCTGCTTCTGTTCTGGAGCTAGGTTCATTCTTGTCATATTTCAGATTCCTCGTCTTACATGGACACGTGGATCCCCATGGTGGATCTTGGATCCATTCTCTGACTGGATCTCTGATTCTTCGGAACTTAGTTTTGCGGATGGTGGGGCTTGCGGGCTCTGATTTTTCCCACCAGGTAGAGAACTGTCCTCTGACACCACGGGCTACTCAGTCCATGTCTGTCCTGCTAGTCTGAACAGCCATCTTCATCAAAACTAAATTCCCATTTGTACTTCTGGAACCTCTATTTCTTTCATTGATCTGTATCTTTTCCTGTATCAATACTATAGAAATTAATGACTTTACTACAGGTAAATACTCTTTTTCAACAACACAAGAGACAACTTTACACATGGACATCACCAAATGGTCAATACCGAAATCAAACTGATTACAAACTGATTACACTGCAGCCAAAGATGGAAAAGGTGTATATGGAAAAGGTGTATATAGTCGGCAAAAACAAGACCTGGAGCTGACTGTGGCTCAGATCCTCAGCATCTCATAGCTAAAATCAGGCGTAAACTAAAGGAAACCAGGAAAAACACTAGGCCAGCCAGGTATGACTTAAATCTTGTGTGAATTCCCAGTAGAGGAAACGAATAGCTTCATGGGACTAGCCAGTTAACAGTGGGCCTGAAGAACTATGGACAGAGGTCCATAGTACAAGAGGCAGTGAACAAAACCATCCCAAAGAAAAAGAAAAGCAAGAAGGCAAAGTGGTTATCTGAGGAGGCTTTACAAACAGCAGAAGAATGTAGGGCAGCAAGGGAAAGAGGGAAAGGTACATCCAATTAATCGTAGAGCTTCAAACCCAGAGAGACAAGATGGCCTTCTTCAATGAACAGTGTTTAATAGAAGAAAACAACAAAAGGGGAAAGACTAGAGATCTCTTCAGGAAAACTGGAAACATCAAGGGAGCATTTTGCCCAAAGACAGGCACAATAAAGGATAAAAATGGTAGAGGCCTAGTAGATGCTGAAAAGATCAGGAAGAGACAGAAAGAATACAGGGAAGAACTGTATTAAAAAAGATTTTAGTGAACCAGATTACTACAGTGGTGTGGTTGGCCACCCAAAGCCAAACATTCTGGAGTGTGAAGTTGGGTGGGCCTTAAGAAGCACTGCTGTTAATAAGCTACTGTATGCAACAAAATTCCCACAGGACTACTCAGATCCCTAGAGGAGGGTGCCACCAAGGCCTTGCATTCAGTAAGTCGGCCAATCTGCAAGACCCATCAGTGGCCACGGGACTGGAAAATGTCAATCCTCACCCCAATTCCCAAGAAAGGTAGTACCAAAGAATGTGCTAACCACTGGATAATTGCGCTCATCTCCCACGCTAGTATGATCATGCTTAAAATCTTACATGCTAGGCTTCAGCATTACGGGAACTGCACTCATCTCCCACGCTAGTATGATCATGCTTAAAATCTTACATGCTAGGCTTCAGCATTACGGGAACCAAGAACTTGAAGATGTCCAAGCTCGATCTAGAAAAGGAAGAGGAACTAGAGATCAAATTGCCAACATTCGCTGGATTATAGAGAAAGCAAGGGAATTTCAGAAAAACATCTACTGTCTGTTTCATCGACTATACGAAGTCAGCGGACATGACTGAGTGACTGAACTGAACTGATGGAACAACTGATTGGTTCCAGATCGAGAAAGGTGTACGACAGGGCTGTCTGCTGTCACCCTGTTCGTTTAACCAACATGCTGAGCGCATCATGAGAAATGCCGGGCTGGATGAGTTACAGACTGGAATCAAGACAGGCGGGGGAAACATCGACAGCCTGAGCTATGCTGGTGACACCATGCCAACGGCACAAAGGGAAGAGGAACTGAAGAGCCTGCGGATGAGGGCGAAGGAGGAGAGTGAAAGAGCAGCTTGAGACTGAAATATAAAAAACCAAGGTCATGGCATCGGCCCCGTTACTGCATGGCCAACAGAAGGGGAAAGGTGGAAGCAGTGATGGGTTTCCTCTCCTTGGGTTCCAAAATCACTGTGGACGGTGACTGCAGCCAGAAATCAGAAGACCACTGTTTCTTGGCAGGAAAGCAATGACAAACCTAGACATTGTTTTGAAAAGCAGAGACACTACTCTGCCAACAAAGGTCTGTATAGACAAGGCTATGGACTTCCCAGTGGTCACATACGGTTGTTAGAACCGGACTGTAAAGAAGGCAGAAGGCCAAAGAATTGATGCCTTTGAACTGTGGTGTTGGAGAAGACTCCTCAGGGTCCCTCGGACAGCAAGATCAAACCAGTCAATCTTAAGGGAGATCAACGGCAAATATTCACTGGAAGGACTGATGCTGAAGCTCCAGTATTTTGGTCATCAACAGACAAATCATCGGAAAAGTCCCTGATGTTGGAAAAGGTCTAGGGCAGAAGAAGAGGGTGTCAGAGGATGAGAGAGCAGTCCGCTGGATCGCAAAGAGTTGGACACGGCTGGGTGACTGAACAACCACCACAGCAGGTACTGTGTTCTGGCATCTGGTCGGGCAAGAAGGACCTCACTGGGCTTTGGGGTTTTTCCTGGCTCTTCCTTTTTTCTGGCCACACCCTGAGCTTGTGGGATCTTAGTTCCCCCAAGCAGGGATTGAACCCATACCCCCTTGCAGTGGAAGCCTGGAATCTTAACCACTGGACTGCCCGGGAAGTCCCTCGGCTACTTCTGAACACATTCTGATTGATTCTTTCAGATAAACCTCAGAATGATCTTGCCAGATTTTCACAGAAATTTTGATTAGGGCATTTTAGAGTGCCAAAGTCTTTATGTAACAAAGAATAAGCAGAAAGAAACCCTTCATCTTTTTGAAACCAAGTTCCACCTTTCTTGCTCTGAACATTTTTTTACACACTGAGACAGCCTATGTGAATAGTATGGCCCACCCTACTTCCCAGAACACCAGCTAACTTCACTTGTTAATACGCCACACTGGCATGGTAGACAGTTCTTTAACTCAAGACCTTAGAGTAATTTAAAGTATCTGTTTCCAAGGGTTATGGTAGAGGCCAAGAGCAAAGCGATTTTTCCAGGTCAGCTGAGAGGGCAGTGGAAAGATCAGAGCAAGCACCAAAAAGTTCGATAGAAAACCAGCAACTGCATGCAAACACAAACATCACCAGCTCCACTTTCTCAGTCAACAGACTGTGCACTGGCCTTGAATGTCTCCTAAAACATTCTTCTCCCTGGACTCAATTTCAATTCTTCATGACTTTTTTTTTCTTTAAATGGCCTTAGGCAAAGATGTATCTCAGTAAGTTCTCATGAAAATGGCCTTCGTGAAGAGCAGTATAGTATAAAAAGCAAATGGCAGTAAGATGTCTCTCGGTTGCCGACTCTTTGTGACCCCGTGGACTGTGGCCCACCAGGCTCCTCTGTCCATGGGGTTTCCCAGGCAAGAACACTGGAGTGGGTGCCATTTCCTCCTCCAGGGGGTCTTCCCCACCAGGGATGGAAACCAAGCCTCCTACTGTGTCTCCTGCATGGCAGGCGGTTTCTTTACCACTGAGCCACCTGGGAAACCTTAAGATAAATATACCACCCTTACAAACAAAAAGCACTTTGTCAAGGTGTTTGATAAAAACAGCACTTACGCCAATTATTAATTATTCAGTGCCTTGATTTTGCCACCAAAGAGGGTCAACGGAACACACTAAACACAGAGGAGCTCACTGAAGCGTTCAGGTTTATCAGCACATTTCTGAAGTCGGCCGTGACTACTACTGTGCACACCAGGTCTTGGGTCCCTCCTGGGTCACAGAGCCGGAGTTCTCCCTGCCGCAAGAGTTCCCCTCCTGGGTCACAGAGCCGGAGTTCTCCCTGCCGCAAGAGTTCCCCTCCCCTATTTGCACAGTCCGTTCCTCCCCTGCAATAATCCTTTTGATCAAAGTCTCTCTGTACTTAAGGGGGGAAAAAAGGCTCTTGGAATAACCATTTAAACTATCGTTAACAGTAACCAGAGGGAAAAGTGGCGATTATTATGACTGAAACAGAAAACACATTTGAAGGATCCAAGGTTTCTCTCCTCCCACAAAGCCGCCGCCACAGGGAAGGAGTGAAGAGCCCAGAGGAGACACAGAGCCAGCAGCCGAGCATGAACTGCTGAGACCCGCTGTCCAGTGAGACGGCAGGAAAGAAGGCCCCGCCGCAGGCACGGCCAGTCCCGCTCAACCCCCACGGCCCTTACGTGAAGTCAGGCACCCGCAAACCCCAAGGACCAGGCAACGTGGTACCTGGGCTTGGGATCTGACGACTCATCACGAAGAGACGTGCAGTGGCGGGCGGGCGGCGTCCACAGACAGCGCTCCGCGCCACTGGCACTGAGAACAGCAGTGGCCGACTCGGGAACCTTCCCGGCTGTGACCCGAGGACTCAGCACCAGGAACAACCTGCCGGGAGTGGGGCGCAGGAGCACGTGCAGCAGAAGGAGCCGTGGGAGGCGGCTGGGGGCAGGCAGACTGGTGCAGCCAGGCGCCCGGCGGCACTGCCCAGCGGGCGCACAGACGTGAGCCTCCACACACACGCCAGGAAGCCCGCACACGTCTGCGCAAGGGGCCAGGCACCAGGAGGGCCACCAGGGACCATTTTAGCTGTGTGTTGACAACACCTTCATTGAGATGCATAATCCACGCGCTGCAAACGCACCTCTCCAAAGCACACAGCTCAGCGCCTTCAGCAGACGGACAGCTGAGCCGCGCCACCACCTCACAAGGGAGCCCTGCGCCCGAGGCGGCCCCGCGCCGGCCCTCTCTCCCTCCAGCGCCTGCAGACACTCGGCTACTTCCCGTCTCTGTGGGTTTGCCATTTCTGGACAGCTCACACAATGGAATCCACAGAGCCTTCCGCATCCGGACTCTCTCACAGCATAGTGTCATCATGATTCATCCACACGTGCCACATCTCGAGATGCCATTACTTTCTGACGCCAAACAGTACTCCATTGTATAAACACACCTTCTGTGTACGCATTCATCAGTGATGGACGTTTGAGTTGGTTTCACTTTCTTGCTATTATGGATGATGCTGCTACAAAAATTCCTGTACAAGTTTTTCTCTGGACACGTGCTTTCCCTCAGCTTGGAGACATGCCTAGGAGCAGAACTCTGGGTCATACGGGACATCTACGCCTAACACCTGGAGGAGCTGCCAGCCTTCTTTTCAAAGTGGCTGCACCACCGCACAGTCCCTTCCGCAGAGCACGAGGCTGCAGCTGCCTCACGTCCTCACCAGCACCTGTCATTTGCCACCTTTTCGTTAAAACCATCCCAGTGGCTGCGAAGTAGTGTCTCTGTAGTTTCGATTCTCATTTTAACATCATATTTAACAACAAAACAAAACAAAAACTAACACTGTGTCCATCAACAAAAAGAAAGGAAATTTTAGTGTAAACTTATCCTGGGCTACCACATGACTATCAATGTGAAGATAATGAATCAACACAGGCAAATCTTACAAATGTAACACTGAGATTGTAAAAGCACACCGCAAAAGGATATGAAAAATATGATGCCATTTATATAACTTTAAAAACATACAAAACAATATTATAAATTAGTTGGGGATACATTTATATGAGGTAAAAATACAAAGACAGGTTTATTTCTTCAGTTGGTTGGTGGCTCTATGGGTATTTGCTATATTATTTTTTGTAATGTATAGAAGAGTTCATTAAAAATAGTAAGTCAGGACTTCCCTAGTGTACAGTGGATAAGAATCTGCCTACCAATGCAGGGCACATGGGCTCAATCCCTGATCCAGGAAGATTCCATATGCCTGGAGCAACTAAGCCACGGGCCACAGCTACCAAGCCCACGCATGGCAACGACTGAAGCCCGCACGCCTAGAGTCTGGGCTTTGCAAGAGGAGGAGTGACCGTGATGAGACGCCCCTGCACCACAAGAAAGGGGATGCCTCGCTCACAGCAACTAGAGAAAGACTGTGTGCAGCAACTGAGACCCAGAGCAGCCACACAGAGAAATAGCCGGAGTCCACTCAAAACAACTGGCGCTATACACACCAACCAACCAACGAGAGGGAGTCCTGCTACCACGTCTGGCCCTCCTGCATGCTCACACTGCTAGCAAGGGCACAACCAAAGTTAAAAATCAGGAAACACCGCACGTATGTGACAACTCATAAGACTTCTCAGTTTAATGAGAAAGAATCCTAAAAAGAAACAGGGCTTCCTCCTATCCAAAATTCAAACGGTAACAGGATCTGCTAAGCCCACAGTTTTAAAGGTATGACCAATTTCATTTTGTTGTATAACTATCTCTACATAAAAAAATCCGTCTAAAAAAATCCAGGGGATCAATAAGGTTTAAACTTTATTGATATCACTAATATACAAAAAGATGCCGCCAAAAACAAACAACAATAGAAAGAACTAGACAGGTCTTCAAAAAAGGGAAATTTACATATACATCAGGAAGACAGCATCTATGAATAAGATAAAGAACACAGCTAGTCATGAATAAAGCAAGTAATTGCTTTACAAACTCTGGTGCCATCTATGCAATCCAATTACTCTAAGTGACCATGTGAACCCCGGTAAAAGAGCATTGACTTCAAAGATGACATCACAGATACTTCAGACCTTAGTCCTTCAAGTGTTATGACAGAGAGAATATGACTCAAATATGAAGAACTCATAGTCAAAAGGAATACGCATCATCATCCTGTGGAGCAGAGGTCTTCAAAGGGATGCACTCAAGTTCAGAGAAACAGAACAGTCAGGATAAGTCTTGGAATCAATCAGTAAGCACGCACGTTTCAGAGCAGCAGAGACCACCTCTGCCAGCGCCGTGGAGAGAACAGGGAAGGACAGCCCAGAGGCGGGGGTGAGGGGACAGGCAATGCTGAGAGCATGACGCGGCCAGGCTCTGCCGTCCGTTCCCTGGGTGGGCGGAAACAGGGACGATGACCCAAAGGTCAACAGTGCTCACAGACACCGTGAGAAGCACGTTCTCCTCTTCGTTTACAAGCTGTATTGGAACCACTGGACTAATCTCTCCACGGGGCGGCAGCAGCCCCAGTCCTCTGTCTGCCACGCCTGACGCGCGGAGAAAGACGCGACACGCAGCCTGTGAAGCCTGGAGGCTCGTATGTGCCTCCAAGTCCTGACCGGTACAGCTGAGCAGAACTTACAGTGACTGAATGCATGCATTTGGATGCTGACTGAGCATCAGTCCTAAGCTACATTTTTTTCCATTGTTTAAAATGAAAACATCTGGGGATGTCCCTGGCGGTCGCGTGGCTAAGACCAACTGCCGAGACCCGGGTTCAACCCTGCTTTCAGGATTTTGACTCTCCTGTTTTTCTGTTTTAGATACAAGCACACACCCGAGTCCTCCGCATCACGTGGTATTCCTTGTTACCTGGAACAGAGTGTGACAGGCAGTGGTGGTGTTCAGTCACTTAGTCGTGTTTGACTCTATGTGACTCCACGGACTGTGGCCCGCCAGGCTCCTCTGTCCACGGGCTTTCCCAGGCAAGAATCCTGGAGTGGGTTGCCATTTCCTTCTTCAGAGGATCTTCCTGACCCAAGAACTGAACCCACGTCCCCTGCACTGCAGAAAGATTCTTTACCGCTGAGCCACCAGGGAAGCCCTTGCCACATGCAGTGACGCTCAGGAAGCATGTGTTTAAGTGCTGGTGGATGATGGAGACAGATGAAGAAGCTCCCTCTGCTTCTTCAGCTTCCACAAGACACCAGCTGGCCCTTGTTTTCCCCTCCAGGCGCTCCCTCTCTTCCCTTCCTCAACGTGCAGCTCCCTAAGGGCAGCCCCAGTCTGAGAGTCCACCTTCCTCTAGAACCTGCGTGGGAACGGACTCGTTTTTTTTCCCCCAGCAGTGTTCTGGACGCTAAGGAGAAAGGATGGTTGAGACAGTTCTGCAGGCAGGGGCTCAGGGCCTAGCCCAAGACAAAGCAGGCCTGAGGCTGTGGGAGACGGCGCCTCACATGGCTGCCAAAGCAGCATCAAGAGCAGGAAGCAGTGAGAACAAGAGGACAGATAAATCCTAACAGGGTCGCTTCACAGAGGCAGTGACATCTGAGCTGAGCCCTGAAGGATCAGGAGGGTTCTGCAGAAGGGGCGTCCATGGAGGCTCGGCAGTGAAGAACCTGCCTGCCGGGGCAGGAGACTCAGGTCTGAGCCCTGGTCAGGAAACTCCCCTGGAGCCGGGCATGGCAACGCACTCCCGTATCCTTGCCTGAAGAATCACGGAGAGGAGCCTGGCAGGCCACACACAGTGGGGACACAGAGCCAGACACACCTTAGGGCGGGCACACCACCGGACGGGCAGGCGGCACCGCGACAGACAGAAGCCACGGAGCGGAAGCTGAGGGCGGATGGGCAGGGGCACGTGCCATCTGTGCACGGCCTGAGTGTGGCAGGGAGGAGAGAGAAGTGGGTAAGACGGGCTGAGACACTGACTGACACAATGTTCGCCTTTCTGCCTGCATGCCAAGGGTTTCCAGACACAGCGCTGCATAAGAAAGGTCTGCATGCAGGTGAAAACACAGACCGCCGGGCTGGGCCCGCTGAACTGGGCTTTCCAAATGGGGGGCCAGGCCTCTGTATTATAACAAATACTACGGTGTGGAATCAGATTCAGCAGTGATTGTGCTTTAAATGTAAGTTCTGTTACGAGATTGGTATTTTACAGATAACCCTGTAGGTGCTACTAAAACAGGCTGTAAATGTGCCAGGGGAAAGGGGGCCCATTAGCAGACGAGCAGGCTGCCGGCAGGAGTCCACGAGCTCGCGATCACACAGGTCCGCACGGGGCCCACACGGCACAGGTGGGGACGTTTAGGAGGACTGGCGCGTCCTGCTGACAGCAGACCGCAGGGGAGGGGGCACAGCGAGCCCAGCCTCCGCCGTGACGCCCAGCGCGGTGAGCTCCAGGAGAGGGGGGCCCTGGGGCTGCCCTGGCCCTGCCAGTTCAGTGCTTCGGCGTCTCCACCTTCATCACGGCGATGCTGATGATTCTCACAGTCAGTAGGGCAGCAAGAGGGGAATGATCACCTCCGCCCCAAAGACAAGTCCGGAGGAACAGGTGCGTGTCTGGCATGAAAACAGTTTTGCTCTGGAAACACCAGGACTGAGGGCTGGACAGACCTGGACACAACCCGCGCAGAGGCTCCAGACGAGGCCCTGGGGCAGGCAAGGCCAGCGGTGGAGAAACGAGAGGCGACAGAGCAGGCCGAGGGCGAGCGTCTGGGAAGGGGGCAGCACGTGGTTAGGGGAAGGGGGATCGGGACACAAGAGAAGAACGGGGGACAGGCAACGGCGCAGAGGACAGACACTCTCGGTGACCGAAGGAACCCGGTGCGCAACACATCATGACACGGTCCAAAAGGAGGGAAACTGAGGAAGAGGGTGAGGCGTGGCACTTAGGAAGTCTGAGACAGTGGTCACTTTTAGGAAAGCAGTTTCAGTAGAAAGCAGGAATCAAGAGTAGAATAGAGAATCTGAGGACAAAAGAAAGTTTGAAAAAAAACATTAAAACTAAGGAACAGTTCTTTTGTAGGCAATTTTCATTTGTAAGAATGGAGACATCCTGCAGTGTTTTAAAGAAAAGGCGACAGGCAGGGACAGGCGCAGGGCGGGGAGAGGGGCGGGGCAGGAAGGACACGGCCAGCCTCTCAGAGGAGGTGGGAAGGAGACACGGGCGTCTGGAGGCACACAGCAGCAGCCCCGAACGTGCCTCTCCTTTTTCTAAAGTAAACGATGACCAGGCCACCTTGCTTACTAGGAAGGAGAGTAAAGACGTGCTCGGTCACTGAGACGCAGTCACTGGGGATGACGACGACGCTGGCGGGCGGTCACGAAGACCCCGAGGAGGCATCTCACAAACCTCGTCACCAACCAAGACCCGCACACGTGCTGTGCGCCCAGCAGGGTTCTCAGCACTTTACACGCCAGCTCCACAACCCTCAGAGCAGCCCCGGGGTCGGGAACGCACATCCCCCTCACCCCACCTGCGGGAGGCACGCACGAAGGGCGGCGCGCGGCGGGACCAGGGCGGAAACTTCAGTGTCTGCACAGCAGCCAGCAGAAACGCCACCGCAGACGCCTCCTGCTCCACTGAGCCGCTCAGAGCAGGCTGGGAGGAGGCGGCGCCAGCACCACACGGAGGGGCTGGGGTCACCGCCCAGCCACGGCCCCCCAGACCTGCCGACTCGACTCCAAACAGGCCTCACACCGGACGCCCTTCTGCAGATTCCCACTGCTGAGCGCAGGGCAGCGCTGCTGGGGAGCCCTCAGCGGGGCTCCTCTCTGTCCCCCACCAGCCTCCTCCTGCCGTCCGTGAGCTGATGGATCTTGGGAGCACTCCCCGAATGTTAAGGCTGCCTTTGCCTCTGGCCTCTCCTGCTTTCTCTGTCTGGTGACTCTCGCCATCCTGTGTTCCCCCATCACGGGGTCGTAGAAGCCACTCCATAAGCCACTGCACACCTTGCCTTCTGCTTCTCCCGCCTCTGTCAGTCGGTCAGTTCAGTCACCCAGTCGTGTCCAACTCTTTGCGACCCCATGGACTGCAGCACGCCAGGCCTCCCTGTCCATCACCAACTCTTGAAGTTTACACAAATTCATGTCCATTAAGTCAGTGATGCCATCCAACCATCTCATCCTCTGTTGTTCCCTTCTCCTCCTGCCCCCAATCCCTCCCAGCATCAGGTTCTTTTCAAATGAGTCAGCTCTTTGCATCAGGTGGCCAAAGTACTGGACTTTGAGCTTCAGCATCAGTCCTTCCAATGAACACCCAGGACTGATATCCTTTACGATGGACTGGTGGGATCTCCTTGCAGTCCAAGGGGCTCTCAAGAGTCTTCTCCAACACCACAGTTCAAAAGCCTCAATTCTTCAGTGTTCAGCTTTCTTCATAGTCCAACTCTCACATCCATACATGACCACTGGAAAAACCATAGCCTTCACTAGATGGACCTTTGTTGGCAAAATAATATCTCTGCTTTTTAATATGCTGTCTAGGTTGGTCATAACTTTCCTTCCAAGGAGTAAGTGTCTTTTAATTTCATGGCTGCAATCACCATCTGCAGTGATTTTGGAGCCCCCCAAAATAAAATTTCTCACTGTTTCCACTGTTTCCCCATCTATTTGCCATGAAGTGATGAGACTGGATGCCATGATCTTAGTTTTCTGAATATTGAATTTTAAGCCAACTTTTTCACTCTCCTTTCACTTTCATCAAGAGGCTCTTTAGTTTCTCTTCGCTTTCTGCCATAAGGGTGGTGTCATCTGCATATCTGTGGTTATTGATATTTCTCCTGGCAATCTTGATTCCAGCTTGTGCTTCTTCCAGCCCAGCGTTTCTCATGATGTACTCTGCATAGAAGTTAAATAAGCAGGGTGACAATAAATATACAGCCTTGACGTACTCCTGTCCTGATTTGGAACCAGTCTGCTGTTCCACGTCCAGTTCTAACTCAGTCAGTCCATCCAAAGCAGTCTTCATCACATTAATCATTTAAAATACTCTCCTTCTCACATTACTCTTCTGTGCCAAAACAGTCAATCTCTTTACTCAATAAGCAGCTGAGAGACACCCGACAAGCTGCCCGAAACAGTGCCTTTTCCAACTAAAGAAACCTCCTCAGCACACGCACCCTGTCTATTCCACAGTCACCTCCCTTGCACGGGCAGTACGTCCCGTCCCACCAAAGGCGTCGAGTCCTTGGGGGAGGAGGCTGACTCTCCTACACCTTCTGTGCGGCCCTGCAGCACGCGTGGGCACAGAAGAGCGCCCAGCGTTCAGAGAACAGACGCGCCGTCCGTCCCGGGCTCTGCTGTGCGCCCCTATCCTATTATTCAACATTTCCACTGTACTGAGGAAACTTTAGTGATCCTTTTCCATATTACTTTATTACAACTTCTGGGGTAATTTCATATCAAATTAAAATAAAGACTAATTTAATTCACCTATGATTTCTAAAAGGATGCAAGTCTTTGTACAAGACTGCATTTACATGTCGATTTCCAAACCGCACTAAAAAATGTTTTATCATTGCTACAGTTCTCATGTTTCTACCAATTCACTCAATTTAGAGTCTGCTTCAAGTTGACACAAAAGCTGTGGTACTTCTGACACAGCAGTCTGCCTGAACTTCACGAAAACCTTCTGTATCAGAGACACGCCTGGCAGCTGTAGCCCTCACACTGACACACTGCTGGAGGTCAAGGCTCTGAATCCTGCGATATTTTTAGCACCTAAATCCTGGTTACGCTCGCCTTGCTCTGTTTGTCTTTAAAAGACTTAAGAACATGATACCCGATTCCTAATTCCCTCCAAGAGCTGACCAACAAAGTTTAACCAAAATCTAAAGAACCAATTACTAAGAAAGAAAATCATATACTTAGCAGCAAAGAAAGTTATAAATAGGAACTCAAATTCCACTTCTGATTACTCCCATTAAATTATTCTCTGGAACAACTCACTGCTCCTCCCTTGCCACCACCCCCTTCTTCTCATGAATTCCCCGAGTAAATAGCTAGTCCTACTGTCTGAAGTTTAATAGGTGGTATGGTGGAGGCAGTTAACACAGTGGTGAATAAGTCAGGCATGGTTCCTGGGCCCTCAGACCTTAGAGTCTGCTGAAGGGAAGACAGCCAGTTAAATAAGAAGCTGTAAGACCGCACGCACGAGGCCCCTGACGGGCAGGCTGTATGACACCAGGGGAGCAGAGACGCACATGATGCGGGGGACAGCGCGGGAAAGCCCCCGCGGCGGGCGCTGGGGCCCGAGGCCTGAAAGGGGCGCAGGCCAAGCGGAGACACAGCGAGGCTGGGGACGTGGAGACAAGGAGTAACAAGACTGAGGGAAGGGGGGACCAGCAATGCAGCTGAAAGCGCAGAGTGCAAAGCTGGGAATGGTGAGGAGAGAGGGTTTTCAGGGAAATGTGGGGCATTTAGGACTCTCGGCTGAGGGCACAGGAAGCAGGAAACCAGGGGACAAGCAGGGGAACCGTCAGCAGGCTCTCCCCGGAACCCCGGTGAGACCGAAAGGCCTGGACGAGCACACGAACAGGAGAGCAGGTGAGCGCAGACCAACTCGAGAGACTCGGGAGATGAATCCGCAGGATCCGGGCGCCGGACGCGCACGAGAGGGCCATGTCTGTCTGGCTCCTTACGCAGCCTCAGGCCTAGGAAGCAGCTAATGCACAGGACAGACTGGACGAGCGCTGCGGAACAAATGAGCCCAGAAAAGCAAGGCGCCCCAGACACCACCCGGGCCTCCAGGACAGCTGAGCAGGGGGAGCGCCGTGTACCGAGCGAGGAAGCAGAGGACACAGGACGGGCCTGGGTGCCCGCGACCGTCCAAGGACGGACGACGAGAGGCAGGTGCGTCCTCCTGCAGATGTAAGACGGCGGCAGCCTCAGTGGCTCAGCTAGACCCCAGCTGACAACTGGCGCCTCTGAGCGGGGAGCGGCCACTTTCACAGAGCGCTACATGTGACGTCACCCTGAGCACCTTTAAAACTTCCCGGGCTTATTAACTAACGGTTCTAACATCAGAGGTGTCAAAAACTTACTGCTCTTTCCCGCCCTTAGAACAGTTAGCAAATAATCTTCTATTTCTTGACCAAGGTCATGGTAACTCAGGCCTCTGCTGGATAAAAATCCATTAATTACATGGTTTTGTTTCATATATACTTTTCTGAATGTGTATTAAATTTCCCAATAAAAAAACCTTAACAAATTAGAGAGAAATTACTTAATTAAAAGAAACTATTAAAAAAAGAGCAAACATCATGTTTAATGGAGACATATAACAGATGTCTCTTTAAAGAAAGAAAACAAATTACTATTGAACACAATTACTATTACCATTACAACACAATTACAAATTACTATTCGATCACAATTACTATTCAACACTCTCTGAGCTTCTGGTCAAAAAATGCAGACCAGAAAAGGAAGATTTGCCCTTTAGAGTTTTTGCCACAAGCAGTGCTAAGGCACCTGGATATTCGCAGAAGAATCAAGCTGGACACCTCGTCCTCATACCACGTGAAAAACACAGAACGGATCAAAGGCCAACTCATAAGGACTGAGCCTATAAAACCCACCCAAGAAAACACGGATGTGAATCTTCATGACTATGCATTACTCAGTCATTACTTAGATGTGATATTAAAAGCACACACAACAGAAGAAAAAAAATAAATTGGACATCATCAAAATTTTAAACATTTGCGCTTCAAAGGGGCCAAGTTCAGAGGACTAACAGGGACTACGGAGACCATACAGTGCCTGGGCGGGGGGTGGGGGTGGGAGGGGTGAGGGTCCACAGTAAGAAAGGTCTTCATCTCAGGACTAATGGAAGTCACCTAAGCGCCTACTGCAAATCGGGCACTTAGGTTCAGACAGCCTACACAAAGTCAAGGTAAGCAGCTAAGCCAGGATTATCAGATAAGCCAGGCCATATCTGACTCCAAAGCTCATAATCTTAACCATATTGTGATACTAACTCAACATAATCTTAACCATATTGTGATACTAACTCAACAGCCAACATTCACTGAGTTCTTCCTACCAACGTGTTTAAGCTAAAGGGCTTTATCGGAGAGCCCCCGTCATTACTGTTACAGATGGGTTACAAGTAAGACACAAAGATCTGAATGAAATTCTGTATTACTATTAAAAGAATGTTTTGCAACCAATTTTAGGTGGGTGATGTTGTGTTTAATCTGCGTGGCTCCTGAATTCAGTGATCACAGCATCGGTGCACGCCACACTGTCAGAGGGCGACTCCACAGCTCGGACTCACTTTAACCTACGTTTTCATTTTAGTCTACACTGTTGAACACCAGGAAAGACTGACGTTTTGCAAGCACATGTAAAATATATTGTTTTTCTACCGAAGCTGAAGATATGTATGTTTGTCATGATCATTAACATCATCATGATACAACTGATATTATATGTTCTTCAATAAAACAACTAATTTTATTCATTTCTTTATTGTTACTTCTTGGTTTATTTATTGTTTATAGATTTTAATGCTAACAACATTGTAAATCAACTATGTGTGTGTTGTGTGTTAGTCGCTCAGTCGTGCCTCTTTGCGACCCCATAGACTGTAGCCCACCAGGCTCCTCTGTCCATGAGATTTTCCAGGCAAGGATACTGCAGTGGGCTGCCATTTCCTTCTCCAGGGGATCGTCCCAACCCAGGGATCAAACCCGGGTCTCCTGCACTGCAGGCAGATTCTTTTTTAATGCTAACAGTTAAAGTCTGGATCTGAATAGATTTTCCCGTGACATATTAAGAATGCCGTGAGTTTCTATACCCAACTCCCCCGTCTCCAGCCCCCAGAGCGGTCATCTCTGTGTGCGCCACAGCGTGAGTGAGGCGGGGACGAGGTGCTCTGGACGCTATCTCACACTGAGCAAACGCAGAACTCGGTAAGAATCAGCGAGAGACAGACTGCAAGAAGAAACCTCCCCTACAAAACAGCACGCGTCCACAAGAGGCCTTCCAAAAGCAAACGGACAGTCCAGACAGAGAGGAGAGCAGGACTCCCTGAGAGCGGCACATCCTGGTAGAAAGCAGAAGCTTCTGATTCAGCCCGACCGACAGGGTCCAGGTTCCCAACGCTGCTCACCGGTAAATGGAATAACAACACGTACTTGGATCTGCTGAGGCAAAGGTAATAAGAACAGGAAAAAGTATAGTGCAGTGTACACTCAGTAAAGACCACTTAGAGTTAGTTACGACACCCAGTGAGTTCTACCAAGTTAGAACATTTGTAAAAACTAACGTGATCTGGGAAAGAGTAAAAAGTTCATGTGTTTAAGGTGGTGTTTGCACTAACCAACTGCTTTTCCTTTTATATAATTTCATTTTAAAGTTATGTGGTTAGAAGTAAATACAAAGATGAATAAATAAAATATGAAATACTTAAAAGAACTCTCAGATTCATTTTCTTGAAATGTGAATAATTACCCCATTACGTTTCTATTATATTGTAGCTTTTCAGAGAGAAATACAGTCATATGGCATTGTCCTTCTTCAAAAGTTCTTCAAAAGAATTGAGAATATTTTGTTTTTCTCAAAGTTATGGTGGAAACAACTGCCTCTTCAGAAACAGAAAAGACTACCAAGCAGAAATTTGGTTTGTTTTATAGATAAAACATCTCATTATATTGAATCTCTGTTCCATGTTGATGGTGTTCTTTCTTCTTTCTAGGCTCAGACTGCTCATTTGTAAAAACGACAGGTGGATCAGATGTTGTTCTCCAAGGTCCTTTCTGCTGCCATGGCCTGAAACGTGATCATCCTCTGACGAAGCCCCACACTCGGCCAGCCCCACACTCGGCCAGCCCCACAGCCCTGGGCTCAGCCCTCCTCCAGCAGCCCTCCCGCCAGGGCGGCCCCAGAGCGGAGGCCGCGCTGACTCCCACCAGCAAGCCCACAGGACACGGAGATGGGAAACACACAGAAGACAGAGCAGAGTGACCAAGGGCCTGGAAACCGACCTTATTTAAAGACACGGGCATTTTATTACATAAAGATCGGAGAAGGCTGATTACCTAAAAGTATACAAAGGCAAATTGTAGATAATCAATACTCTCCCCACGTCTACTATGAACAGGGTAACAGAAAGTGGAGGCAACCCTAGCCAGGAGCAACACGGGCCAGACGGCGTCTCTGAAGCTCAGCTACCCGATCCCTGAGGGCAGGAACCACGCCACCCGTACACCCCGGCAGCTACCACAGGACCTGGCATCTAAGAAAAAATAAATATGTGGCCAAAAAAACTTAATAAAGGATCATCTAAACTTTTAAAGATTCAAACCTCAGAAGTGCATTATGGAGACAGAACAGGAAATTTCTCTTCTCTAGATATTACAAAAAAACTGAAGGAAGATATAGTAATAGCTTTCTTCACAATAATGAAGACACTGACTTACACTTCAGAGTTATTTCCCACTGAAAACCCTTGCTAGCAAGATTATGCTCAAAATCCTTCAAGGCAGGCTTCAGCAGTATGTGAACCAACAACGTCCAAATGTACAAGATGGATTTGAAAAGGCAGAGGAACCAGAGATCAAATTACCATTATCTGTTGGATCACAGAGAAAGCAAGGAAATTCCAGAAAAAAACATCTATTTCTGCTTCACTGACTAAAGTCTTTGACTGTGTGGATCACAACAAACTGGAAAATTCTTAAAGAGATGGGAATGCCAGACCACCTTACCTGCCTCCTGAGAAACCTGTATGCAGGCCAGAAAGCAACAGTTAGAAATGCACACGGAACAAACCTGTCCCAAATCGGGAAAGGAGTACGTCAAGGCTGTATGTTGTCACCCTGCTTATTTAACTTCTATGCAGAGGATACTATTTGAAATACCTGGCTGTATGATTCACAAGCTGGAACCAAGATTGTTGGGAGAAATATCAATAACCTCAGATATGCAAATGATAACACCCTAACGGCAGAAAGTGAAGAGGAACTAAAGAGCCTGTGGATGACAGTGAAAGAGGAGAGTGAAAAAGTTGGCTTAAAACTCAACATTCAAAAAATGAAGATCATGGCATCTGGTCCCATCACTTCATGGCAAATAGATGGGGGAAAAGTGGAAACAGTGACATGTTTTATTTTCTTGGGCTCTAAAACCACTGGAGAAAGTAACTGAAGCCATGAAATTAAAAGATGCTTGCTCCTTGAAAGAAACGCTGTGACAAACCTAGACAGCATATTAAAAAGCAGAGACATTATTTTTTTAACAAAGGTCTCTATATTCACTGGAAGAACTGATGTTGAAGCTTCCATATTTTGGCCACCTGATGCGAAGAGCCGATCTTGGAAAAGACCTGATGCTGGAAGATTGAAGGCAGGAGGAGAAGCAGACGGCAGAAGATGAGATGGTTGGATGGCATCATCTACTCAATGGACATGAGTCTGAGCAAGCTCCGGGAGATACTGAAGGACAGGGAGGCCTGGACTACTGCAGCCCATGGGGTCACAAAGAGTCAGATATGACTGAACCACAAAAACCCTCGCACCGTGGTGACACCGACATTAACGGGCGTTAGCAGAGACAGCTGAGCAGGCAGTGTCCCTGTGCGCCTGGCGACCGTGCCAATGGCGAGCACCCTCTGATCACCGAGAGTCCCAGCAGGAAGACCCTCCGACGCCAGCCCCAAACTGCAGGTGGGCACAAGTGGACGAGCCGCGTCTCTTGGGCCCCAAGTTCCCAGCAGGCAGGAAGGCTCTCAGCAGTCGGGGCAGGACTCTGTATCCCGAGTATCCTGTATCCCGAGACACTGACAGAGAGGCGAGCCATCCTTCTGACCTCATTTTTCAAGCTATTTGCCTTCAAAGGGGGCAACTTAAAACACGTGGAGGAAAGGCAACAAGAGGCATGAGCACAAAACAGTGAAGCTGAGTTCCAAGAACCCAAACAGTGCACTTGGAACTTTAAAGCTGTATCTCATGGCTAGGCCAGCCAACTTTTAAAATGAATGTGTGAAAGAATAAAAATAACTAAAAATAGATACCTGGCAAAAACACTGCAGAGAAACAGAAAGTAAACCTGCTTCCCATGAAATGTCCCATATAAATAAAACACATAAAACTGTGTTCATAATAAAACAAACTTCAAAATAAACAGTTCATAACACCCCCTACTGTGAAAGCCCCATCCCACTAGAAGGGCAGGCCTCCCCTGGCCCGCAAAGGGCCCCCACAAACCCGGTCTCCATGTGAGCAAGGATGAGCGCCCGCCTCCTGCGGTGACCCGGACACTCCACGGACACCCGCTCCTTTGTCTCCTCCCCGACGAGGCAGCGCCTGGAAGAACGGCTCTCTTCTCCCAGTGCGGCCAATTTGCTCTGCTCTGAGTTTCCTCTGGAGCCTTTCCTTTGAGGTTTTCCCTTATAATGAAGCTCAGAGCTGGTGCAATCTTCGGGGGCAAGAAACCACATTACTGAACTAAAACTCTGAACAATATTTCAGAATAGGGGGAACTTCAACTAAGAAGTAACGAAACAGATCTGAAAAGGTGATGAAGTTTCGATCCTTACAGTCATTGTCACCGACAAACTTTTACACACGAGGGTGCTGATCTAAGCTTGCCAGCTACATGTCAAGCCCTGCAAGAGACAAGGTTCACAATTCACATGCTGTGAGCTGGCCTCAGGTTTCCCAAGGAGAAGGTCAACAAAGGGAGATGTGATGATAATTAGAAGAATGCATTAATTATTGATTAATAGAATTCAGGTCTAGTCAAGACAGACTTGAAACTTCAAGATTCTGTTTAGGCCACCACCAGCCACTAAACCACAAACAGATAACTTGATATCATGTGCCTCCTGACAGAAGTGTATACCATCACCTATGAAATACTCTTACCTAAAATTCAAATCTGAATCAGATCAAATCTCTGGATCTGACCATCAGTTTATGGAAAATACAGGAGAACACGTTAGCATTCTAAGTATGCAGTCAGCAGAATCAAGATTGTGGGCAATTCTATAGTACAAACAATTCAGTTTTTCAACAAATAAAATGCAGAGGAAAAAGTGAGCAGGAAAGTATGGATTAAGAGAGTCTTAAGATACACAGGAACCAAAATGCAGATCTTATCTGAATAAACCAATTGTGAAAAAAAAGAAAAATACTCATGAACCACCAGGGAAATTTAAACACTACTGGATCAATTCAGTTCGGTGGTTTTAGGGAATGAGTGTTCAATTTTTAGGTGTGTTAATGAATTTGTAATTGTTTTCATTTAAATTCCTATCTCTTAGAAATACATGTTGAAATATTTACAAATAAAAGTATGTGATAATTAGGACTGGCTGTATTTTGGGGACAGGGAAAGAAAAACATAAAAATGAAACAAGATTGGCCATGAGTTGACAACTTTTGAGAATTCATTATACTACTCTTTTTGTATCTTGAAACATTTCATAATTTAAAGGTTTAAAAAGAAAAAAAAAAAAGTGGGTCACTAGACCAAAAATTCATAGGTGGAAGCTAGGTTTTGCTGGATATGCTGTGGACACTCAGCGCGCAGCTGCAAAACAGTTCCCCAAACAGCTCCAGTATCATGGTCTGTAAGGACAGTAAGAACGTCTTTTCTAAATGCTTACATACCCCCCCATAAGTACACTGCACTACAATACTGCATTATAAAGTACACACAGATCAATTTTCTATATTGAAAGCTGAGGCTTCAGTTTTCCAACTAACCTGACTTATGAAACAAACACAAAATCTATGTGCCTGATTAAACTTCAAGTCCCCCAAATTTACTCAAATTGATTACACTCTAAAATTTAAGATAAATATCTTAAATTATATTTCAAAGGCAGAAAAATAAATTTAAAGCAAATAATAATAATAAGTTATCTATTTGAGCAAGCTTCAATTAGTAACCCAAATGAGGTTTCAATTCAATTCCGGGCCCTATGTAAGTCCTGGGTCAGGATCTTGCATCTGGATCCGGGACTTCCCTGGTGGCCCAGTGTTTAAGACTACCTGCTGCCACTCCAGGAGGCTTGGGTTAGAGCTCTGATTGAGAGGAACCAACATTTGGCATCCTGCACGCTGCAATTCGTGGCCAGAAAAATTCTTCTTAATTTTTAAAATCTTTTTTTAAAAGATCTTTCTTCTGGTTTATTATTACTATTCAAGGCACTACAGATTAATTAACAATTAACTTCCCTCTTCCACCATCTTTAGGAAAATAGGACTACATGAAAACAGTGCCAAATATTGATGAATGTAACACTCCCCCACCAACCTCAGAGAGAGCCAGAAGGCTAAGCTACAAAATTGCTATGTAGCCAATTTCCCATCATGAATGATAATAGGAACCAGCTAGCATTCTCCAAATTTATTTAGATTCTAAAACGTATCAATTGCTAAGTAACAAGAAACACAGAGTCAGGCGCATTAATTCATTCAATAAATGAATGCTAAAGAATAAAGGACAGAGGAAACAGTTTGCTGGCACTAATCTCCCCACCACGCGCCCCCCGCCCCGGGCCCCACCCCAGGGACAGTGAGTATCACATAGGCCAAAGCAGGGCTGGGAAATGAAATAAGCTCAAGTAGCTAGTCCTCCCTTCAGTAACAGCAGCACAACCTTCTGCCTCTAGTGACAGGCTTAGCATCCTAAAATACCCCTCACTCATGAGGAACAAAGCCTCTGGAACTAACGAGAAACCAACTTTTAAAAGGAGTTTTTCTCAGATATCTTGGGCCATAATTTTTCCCCTTCCAAAAGTCAACAGGAAAAGTAAGTTATCCTTAATAGTAAAAACATGATACAATCTCCATGAAATGTCCTCAAAACATCTTCCCACTGAAACTGCTCTCTCAAAAATTATAAATGACCAAATCTAAGTTTTCCCCCAGGCCTGCTCCTCAATTTCCTTTCACATTATTCCTGAAACTCCTCAGCATCACTGGGCTTCCGTGGCTCGCTCTTGCTGCTCTAACAAAGGATCAAACCTCAGCAGCTCAGAAGTGCACGTATCCATCTACAGATCTGGAGGACAGAATCTAAAGTAGGTCTCACTGGCGGACACCCAGGTTCGGCAGGGCACACTCGGGGAAGGCTCTGCAGAGCACCCCATCCCGTGGCCTTTTCAGTGGCGAGGCTGCCCGCAGGCCTGAGCTACAGAGCCCTGGAGACACTCCTGTTTCTGGTTCCTCCCGCCACCATCTCCTACGACTGACCTCTCCCACCTCCCCTTTATAAAGACCCTGAAGATGACGCTGGGCTCACCTAGACAGCCTCAGGCTCATCCTCCCATCGAAGACCCTAAGCATAATCACCTTGCAAAGCCCCTCTCCTCTGGAGGGGAACACATCCGCAGGTCTCCATGATGAGGACAGGCAGTCCCAGGGGCACTCCTCAGCCGACCACGCTGAGAGACACGCCCGCCTCCTCTCTCCCAGACTGTGCCTTCTGCTCCTTCATATTTTCTCCCATCCTCTCCCACACTCATCAGTGCTCACCTTGACGCGCGTGTCCAAGTCTCACGTTAAACGTGAAGAACTGGAGCTGAGACGGGGAGACGACCGGCCCTTAGTCACACGGATGTGGACAGGATCCTCCTACTAGGGGGTCTTCAGAGCAGCGGAGCCCCGTGCTGGACTGACCCCCCTCCTGTCTGAACAAGGAGCGTCTCCCTCAGGCGGGAACTGGCTGCACGCCGCTCTTCACTCTCAGCGGGCTCCTTCCTCTCTGTCCTCCATTCATTCTGAAACGCAGCTGCAGCTTCCCACTCAGGAGAGCTGATGCTCTTGTCAGCTGTGTACCCCGCCCACCCGTCAGGGCGGAAGAGAGTACCACTGACCGTGAGCTGTGCAGGTCTACTCAGAGCAGACTCTTCTCAATACATAGGTGCTGCAGTGCTAGACAGCACCCAGGCGGCTGAGTCTGCAGATGCGGAACCCTGGAACCGCAGGACCGGCTACTGCGGGGCATCAGCACCCCGAGCCAGCCGGAGTACATGCAGGGCTTGACAGCACGTGCGGTTTCAGGCACCCACCGTGGACACGGGCGGATGGCTGTAGAGTTCAGCACAGATTCACACGATACCACCAGGCACTCAACAGCGGCTGTGAACCAACAACCGCCTAAGAGCTCTCGCCTTGATATATGTATGTGTTAAATATATATACACACACACATATATAAACAGTGCATGTGAATGACGGCAGTGTTCACAGAACCTGTACCTTCAAAGCGCACTGAGCGATTACCGGGCGCCTCTGCGCACACGGGAAGATGGCTGAGCAGGTGACCAAGTCGGTGCTGTTCGTGTGTCTGGAAGCGGTTTTCAGGAAACTTGTAACTGATCAAAACACTTTGGATAAGTGGAGGACAGACACTGCAGCGACATCCACGTAGGAACTAGGAGACCCTCCTGATTATCGGGGGCAGGCTTGCATGAAGAAGCGCGGTATCCCCACGAGTCACGCTGCCCGGCAGGTTACCAGAGAAGACTTTGCCACTTTTGACTATATACTATGTATGGGTGAGAGCAATCTGAGAGATGTGAATAGGAAAAGTAATCAAGTTAAAAACTGCAGAGCGAAAATCGAACTACTCGGGAGCTATGATCCACAAAAACAACTTATCATTGAAAATCCCTATTATGGCAACGACGCGGACTTTGAGACCATCTACCAGCAGTGCGTGCGGTGCTGCAGGGCCTTCCTGGAGAAGGTCCGCTGACCCGGCCGTCCCGCTGTGGCCCAGGCTCATCCCACCAGGCCGTGTGTCAAATGTCAACAGTGTCACCTCCCAAGCGAAGGCCACAGCCCTCCCTTCAGCTTACTCACTGTTTCTCACCTGACAAAATAATTGTAGATGGAAATCAGTCTTTGTGTTTAGCAAAAGAGTAAATAAAAAATCTTTGATTCAGATAGTTTATGGGGCAAGAGTTCCTTAGACTAGCTGAACCTCCCACTTTGCCCCAGTTACAAAAACAGTCGAAATGGTGGAGCAGCACAGTAGAACATGATGAAGTGAAACAAGACGGCCCTCCAGGGACCTGCACTGCCTCTCCCTCCGGACGGGCCCTGCCTGCACTACCTCTCGATGCCAGGGCCTGGCGTCCAGCGACGTTGGGCGAGTGTCACACGCTCACAGTGCCCACGCGTGTATTTGAAGGAGGGAGATTTGTGGGATTCACCTTTAGCACCTTCACTCCTTCTTAGTTTGTGTCTGTGTAGCTTATTTCATAAGGAAGTCAACTTACTTGTTCCCATTTGAACCCCTTTGCCTCTGAAAATGTACCCAGGAGAAGGACGTGTGTGCTGGTTCATCCTACGGCCAGTTTGGGGACTGTGTCTGCTTCTGCATGCATGTAACTGCCTGAATGCCAATTACAGACCACCTTGTGTGGGAAAAAGTATTAAGTTGGAAAAAGTCCTTTTATGTTGGAATACTTAAATATTGATATATTAAGTATTCTTTTGTCAGTGCCTGGTTATAGGGAAATATACATAATTTGTGCGCACTTTGAAATAACTGATCTAAAATTAATATGAATGTAAGTCAAACAAAATTGTTCTCAAATAAACTGGGGAAATTAGGAAAATACAAAAAAAAAAAAAAAAAAGCGCACACTGAGCAACACAGGAGAACAATCACGAAGGAAAACACCCGGAGGCGACGCGCGACGCTGACCCGCCGCGCACACGCGGCCTCACACACGGGCGCACACACACAGGCTTCACACACATAAGCGCAATATGAGCAACAACTGGGGAAAACACCTGGAAGGAATACACTGAAATGGTAGTGGTATTTATCTCAGAACTGTGGAAAATTCTGAAGGAGATGGGAATAGCAGACCACCTGACCTGCCTCTTCAGGAACCTGTATGCAGGCCAGGAAGCAACAGTGAGAACTGGACATGGAACAACAGACTGGTTCCAAATAGTAAAAGGAGTATGTCAAGGCTGTATATTGTCACCCCGCTTATTTAACTTACACGCAGAGTACATCATGAGAAACGCTGGGCTGGAAAAAGCACAGCTGGAATCAAGATTGCCGGGAGAAATCTCAATAACCTCAGATATGCAGATGACACCACCCTTATGGCAGAAAGTGAAGAAGAGCTAAAGAGCCTCTTGATGAAAGTGAAAGGAGAGTGAAAAAGTTGGCTTAAAATTCAATATTCAGAAAACTAAGATCATGGCATCCAGTCCCATCACTTCATGGCAAATAGATGGGAAAACAGTGGAAACAGTGAGAAATTTTATTTTGGGGGGCTCCAAAATCACTGCAGATAGTGACTGCAGCCATGAAATTAAAAGACACTTGCTCCTTGGAAGGAAAGTTATGACCAAGCTAGACAGCATATTAAAAAGCAGAGACATTACTTTGCCAACAAGGGTCCGTCTGGTCAAGGCTATGTTTCTTCCAATAGTCATGTATGGATGTGAGAGCTGGACTGTGAAGAAAGCTGAGCACTGAAAAATTGATGCTTCTGAACTGTGGTGTTGGAGAAGACTCTTGAGAGTCCCTTGGACTGCAAGGAGATCCAACCAGTCCATCCTGGAGAACAGTCCTGGGTGTTCATTGGAAGGACTGATGCTAAAGCTGAAACTCCAATACTTTGGCCACCTCATGCGAAGAGTTGACTCGTTGGAAAAGACCCTGATGCTGGGAGGGATTGGGGGCAGGAGGAGAAGGGGACGACAGAGGGTGAGATGGTTGGATGGCATCACCAACTCGATGGGCATGAGTTTGAGTAAACTCTGGGAGTTGGTGATGGACAGGGAGGCCTGGCGTGCTGCGGTTCATGGGGGCGCAGAGATTCGGACACGACTGTGTGAGTGACTGAACTGAGCCTGATTTTAAATTGTTTCTACCTTTTCCTCCTGTTTTCTACGCAGTTTTACAATGAGCGATACAGTGTAGCAAGAGGCTTACAACACAATCTTAAGAACAGGCATCTGACCCTCCAACTGCCTGAGCATAAATAAATTCCAACTTCACCACTCATTATGTGTGTAACCCTGGGCAGTGGGTCTGATTCCCCATCTCTGTAGACCATTCAGAAAATGATAAAGTACCCAAACCTCATGAATTCTTCGTATACTCAAGATTTAATAGATTAGAAGAACTTAGAACAGGCCCTGGCTCAGAGTAAATACCATCCAAGCAGGAGCGACTGTTACTACCTCTACCAGCTTCCGCTGCTGCCACTGTGATTAAAGATTACAAAGTATTATTACTAGCATTACACCTGTCATTGAAAATTACTCACCACCGCATAACTGTTAACATGGCTTTTTTAAAAATGACATCAAGTACTGGTGAGGATGGGAAGCAATGTTTATGGTGGCTTTATTCATTATCACCAAAGCTGTGAGTAATCACAATGTCCTTCCCCTGGTGGGCAGACGACAAACTGTGGTATGTCTGTACGGTGGGCGACCTCTCAGCACGAAGGCCAGCGTGCTGCTGACACCTCAACAACCCCGGGGACTCTGCACACAGCACAGCCAGCGAACGCAGCCCGATTCACAAGGCCCGCATCGTAGGCACCTCCGCTGGGCCCGGCATTCCCGGACCAGAGCACTGATGGAGGGCCGGGGTGGGGGGCCACAGGTGTTCCCGGTCGTGATGAAGGCGGGGGCTAAACAACAGCGTGCGCCTGTCATAACTCAGGTCTATTTAACACACACCTACACACAGACTATAAACATGTGTACTTTAAAGTACACTGTAAAGATGAAAATAAGCAAGTACTTAATTTTAATTTACCCACAAGACCTGCCCAACCCTCTACCTGTAACAGAACTATGCTTCATCTACACACAATGACAGCTTGGCTACTGTAAAATACAGAGAAGATTCTGAAGCCGACATCACAGTAGACAGCTCCTTTATCGGACTTCAAGCAGGCGGAACAAAAATTTGGCTAAGGAGCAAATAAAAGGTGGTGGTTAGACAACTTGTGTCAGTACTCCCCCAGTTCTCCCACTTCCCAATAAACCACCATAAAAATAAGCCTCATTTTCAAATCTGGCTTTGAGGTCCACAATGGCATCACGACTGAAGACAAGACTGGGAAGGCAAGGCCAGGTGGCCTCCTGTGGAGCAAGCTGAGAGGTCACAGACCAGAATGACTCAGCAGGCACGCTCCAGAACCACAGTGATGAAAAGGCCGACAGACTCTCTTTTCCCAGATTGCCTTGGTCCCTAAGAGCCAGCAGAACTCACCAACACTGGGTGGGTCACTTTACACGTGGCACTGTAAGAGGAACAAATCATGAAGTCGGAATGAGAGAGAAAAGGTTAAGAAGACAGCTTCTATCGCAGTTAAAATCACAGCATGGTGATCGTGGTCAAAAATACTGCAACAGAAGTTTGACAGTTGCCAAGAAAAGTGTACCTTAAAAGTTCTCATCACAAGGAAAAAACTAACTCTGTACAATGACTAGGAGCAGAGGTTGTGCATACAAAACTAACACAACGTCAAATGTCATTTACAGGCCTTCCCTGGTGGTCCGGTGGTTAAGAATCCACCTGCCGACGCAGGGAACACTGGCTTAACCCCTGGTCTGGGAAGATTCCACGTGCCGCAGGGCAACTAAGCCTCTGGGCCCCAACTACTGAGCCCACACCTGCACCCCAGAGCCTGGGCCCCACAAGAGATGCCACCATGATGAAGACTAGGGCCCGCCCGCTGCAGCTAGAGAAAGCCCGAACAGCAATGAAGACTCAGCACAGCCATAAATTAAAAAATGAAAACACGGGTGGCTTCTATGAGGTGTTTAAACACCTCGATTTAGAAAGGAATACATATTTTACTTTAGTATACAAATCGGCACACAGACATATTATCTGGAACCAAAGTGACGACTTCTCACCTTTGTCTTCTGTCTCGCTGAACGGAAACCGCTCTGCCTGCCTTCCTTCCCTCACCTATCCCCACCTAGTCTCTTCCAGGGAGACAGATCCTTTTCAGTCCCCTGTTCAGGAATGAAATCCTCCTGCTCAGGACACAGGAGCAGACTGAGGCAGCTCTAGAACGACTGAGGCCACTAGGAGCGGGGTTCCAGGCTGGGGTGGCCGAGGCGCACGTGGACGCTGAGACCACCAGGACACCCATCGGAACCTGAGTCGGGCACAGCATCCTCCTAGCTTTCTCCGAATCCTCCAGATGAAGACTGGTCTCGAGCGCAGAGCCACGGGGACCGGCATCAGTGTCCTCCCCGCGCCCGCACCAACAGAACGCATTCTGGAGGCAGGGCGGGCACTCATTTTGACAAAGCCCAGAGAATCTTTCCAAAAGCAAATGGCTGCCTCTCAGCAGCCCAGTAATTTGGCTGACGCAGCTCTACGAGCCCGTATCTGGCCCTAAGGACCCAAGAGCATAACACTAAGGACACGAGACAGGCGCTAATAAAAAATCTTACCACATAAACAAGTAAAAACAAAATTTTTAAAGTACCAGCCCATACCGAATTATAAGCCCACACTTCAAGCCCAACAATATAGACACATAAACGAAATGGGAATTCCTCTGTAAGAAAGCACGCTCTTCCAAGGGTTATGTAACTCAATTAACACCCTTCTCACTGATGACTCTGCAAACACACCAAATTTGAATTTATTTGCCCATGTTTAGTTGGTATGCATCAGTTTCCAAGGCTTTCACCAGAGCAGGGCTAACCTTAGAGATACTTCTTATCCGGATCTATTTCAAGCATTATTAGCAGGCCCCCTGGAACTTATCTTTGATTCAAGCACCTCCTGGCAGAAGCAAAGGCTGCCAAGAAAGAACGGTCTAAGTCAAAAGCAGGGTCAAGGCACCACGCCCTGAAACACAAAACAGCTACTGTAACCTTGAGGGAGAAGAGGGATCGTCCAGCCATGTCTGCTGGGGTTTCTCCCAGCTGGCCCAGAGGCCATGCCAGAACGTGGCCGGCAGCAATCATCCTGATAACTCACACCACGCTTGCAGGCCAGTGGCTATTTTAGCTAAGTAATTCAGGTGAGCCTACCACTCTCCGCTCCACAGGAGGACAGGCACACAGACACCTAACGGCCATTCAGCCACTGGCAGCTGCCGCCTCACGTTTTGAAAACACCCTTTCAGGTACCTTAAGAGTTCTTCAGGCCTTGGAGAAACACACTGTAACCTGTGGAAACTGACTAGGAAAAGAGTTCCTGAGCCAATAAAGGCCCCCTCTTGATTCAAAACAAAGAGATGGTTTGTTTGTTTCCCCTCAAATCTTCAAGCAGCTTAATCTGTGGCTGAAATTTGTCCAGTATTGAGTACACCTGCTCAACTCAACCCACCACAAGCTCTGTAAGTAGGGAGCAATATCAAAAAGCATTTGCAGGTGTTTAAGAGAAAATTCCACGGCTGTCATCTCCCCCCCTCCTAGTTTAGGAGATCACTGAGTGTGAAGATCACAGTGACTGAGAGAAGCTGCAAGTCACAATCTAGGGTGGTAATTAACAGGGAAAGAAAGACTCCAAGAGGCCCAGTCTCAGGGGAAGGGGTCAGAAGGGTGGTTTCCTGGTGTGGGAAGAACTACCAGGAGGGGCCTCACACTGGCTGCTTGTCTCGGGGCGCTGTTAAAATGCATGTAGTCAGGGCTGGACTCAGCTGGCAGAGGCACCTTAAAAGAAACAGGGCCTGAGTTATACTCAGAAAACTGCATCAATAAAGAACATGTGTGCTAGAAATGGCTTTCTATTTCTCTATCCCCTAGGATCACTTCAAGTGGTTTTTTTAAAAACGCACCCTCTCAAAGAGCTCAGAAATTTAAAATGCATGTGGCCCTTTTAGCGTCCATCTTATACATATTCAGCTCCTTACTAGATGAAATATAAAGCTCTGGAGTTTAAATCTGAAAAAATCCACCCCTAAAGGCAATTTCTCTCCCTCTTCTAATCCCATACAAGCAACAATTTTCTGAGCTTCAGATTCATCACCCATAAAATGGTTATTATATCAATAACAAACACCTACCTCAAAGGATCACTGCTGAGATTCACATGCAGTGGAACATAAAATAATTTTTAAACAGCAAAGAATTATATAAATGTTTTTTGGGCTCCAAAATCACTGCAGATGGTGACTGCAGCCATGAAATTAAGACACTTGCTCCTTGGAAGAAAAGCTATGACCAACCTAGACAGCATATTAGAAAGCACAGACATTACTTTGTCAACAAAGGTCTATCTAGTCAAAGTTATGGCTCTTTCAGGAGTCATGTATGGATGTTAGAGCTGGACTATAAAGAAAACCGAGCCCCAAAGAACTGATGCTTTTGAACTGTGGTGTTGGAGAAGACTCTTGAGAGTCCCTTGGACTGCAAGGAGATCCAACCAGTCCATGCTAAAGGAAATCAGTCCTGAATATTCATTGCAAGGACTGATGCTAAAGCTGAAATTCCAATACTTTGGCCACCTGATGTGAAGAACTGACTCATGTGAAAAGACCCTGATGCTGGGAAAAATGAAGGCAGGAAGAGAAGGGGATGACAGAGGATCAGACGGTTGGATAGCATCACCAACTCGATGGACATGAGTTTGAGTAAACTCTGGGAGTTGGTGATGGACAGGGAGGCCTGGCCTGCTGCAGTCCATGGGGGTCACAAAGAATCAGACACGACTGAGCAACTGAACTGAACTGGTTGCTCTCTGAGGTGGGGCACTGTTCTGAGTGTGAAAACGCGGATACAAGCAGGGTAAAGAAAAGTTCCTTTCATCTGAAAGAAAGGACTGGAAACATGGTGAGGACGCATTTTAAGCTCCTGGCTCGTTTGTTCAAAGAAGTGGCATGACGCAAGCTTGAATTATTATTTAGAAGTGCATTCTCACGCCAACGCATCCACTTGCACAGACAGCAAAAGAAGGAAATCAAGAAGGATTAAGAGTGGGTGTCCAACTCCCGGCCCCCTGAAAGCACTGATGAAGTTCCACGTGGAGAGGGAGGGTGGAGTTAATCCTGACAGTGACTCAGAACAGGGGGGCGTAAAATGGGCGCAGCGAAGGTGCTGGTACCGAGCACACACGGTGGTCCCCGGGCTGCGGCCCGGCCTGGGGCGTGCCATTCCCGCGGGGCTGTCGGGGCGCGAGCACCAAGCCAGGGGACCCCGCAGGCGGCCTCTCCGCCGGCGCGTCCGACGCGGCGGGGAGAGCCTGAGGTGGCGCGGCCGCGAGCTGGGCCGGGGGTCACGAAGCCGCCCCCGGACCTTCGCAAGCCCGAGGCGGCGGCGCGGACCCCGGCTCGACCACCCGCCCTGCGCGCTCACCTGGTGCAAGGCGGTCAGGCCGTCCACGTTGGCCGTGTCCACGTCGGCGCCCCGCGCCAGGAGCCGCCTCACTTCGTCGGTGTCCCCGCTGGAGCAGGCGGCCAGGAACACGGCGCCGTCCTCGAAGCGGACCCGCGGGCCCCCGCGCCGAGCCTGCGGCCCCGCGCCCGGCCGGTCGGCGGGCTCCTGCTCAGTCGGCGAGCCCCGCCAGCGCCGCAGCTGCTCGGCCCGCCGCGCCCGCGCCGACTCGGCCCGCTTCCCGCCCAAGTGCTCCAGCTCAGCCATTGCCGCCGCTGCCCCGGGCTGCCGCCGCTGCCGAGCGCCTCAGCCGGGAGCGGAGGGCGGAGTCCCGCGCGCAGCCATCTTTACTGTTCCGCCGCCCGCACGCCCCGCGGCCTCAGCACGCAGGCGCGGGCGGCGCCCCGAGGCATCACGGGACTTGTAGTGGGAGCCCCTCGCGCGCCCCACCACTCCGGGCGCGCCCGGGACCGACCGGAACTTCAATTCCCTGGATACATCCGGAAAGAGGCGGGGTCCGGAGGCGCTCGGCCTGGCCGCGGACGCGCGGGGTCACCTCTGGCCCGAAGGCGGGAGCTGTCCGCGGCCCGAGTCACCTCCGCGGCTTTGGAAGCCGTGGTTTATTCTTGTTCTGACTTCCAGCTAATTTCGGCTCCCTAATTATAACGTCTGTCTTTTGAAGTGGAAAAAGAGTCGGTAATTATTCTTGCTTTCTATTGGGAAAAACTGGACTGAAAGTACTCGAAATTCTCGAAACCCTGCCGTGCTTGTAAATCCGGTTTTATTAACGTTGTAACTTAGAATGCATTAACAAGGAGCCCTGAAAAGACCCTGGAAAGGATCCTTATGGTAGGAATCAACAATCTGTGTATGACTTGAAAAGTTTTTCAAAATTAAAGTCATCTAAGTTTTTCCCTAAAACATCTTCCCCCAACAGAGGCTCTCTGAAAGTTCAGTTCAGTTGCTCAGTGGTGTCCGATTCTGCGACTCCATGGACTGCGGCATGCCAGGCCTCCCTGTCCATCACCAACTCCCGGAGCTTGCTCAAACTCTGAAAATAAACTTACACAATAAACTTATACAATTGTTTACTAAATTTAACAAACATGATAGTCTATATTTCCTAAATATGGTAAAGAAAATAATACTGATATATACAAGTGAGCAAATCCAGACAGTCCTGTATAAGTAAAACATAATTCTTGTTTTTTCTTCCAGTTTATTGAGACATAATTGACATTCAGCATGTATAAGTTTAAAGGGTGCAGCATAATGACGACATATACATCATAATGACCACAAGTAAGCTTGGGTCATCACAATACTGATACAAAATAAAACAATATATATTTTGTGATGAGAACTCCCAAGATTTACTCTTAACTTTCATATATAACGTAGGGCAGTGTTAATTATATTTATCTTGGACATCATATCCGTGCGTGTGTGTGCGCGCGCACTTGCGCGCACGCAGGCAGCGCTTAGTCAGTCAGTCGTGTCGGACTCTTTGTGACCCCATGGACTGTAGATAACTGGAATTGGTACCTCTTGACCACCTTCCTCCAATTCCCCCAGATCTGGTAACCACAGATCTGTTGTTCTCTTTATAAAGATTTTTTGTTTGTTGAAGTATAATTAAGCTATAAACTACATCAGTTCCTGGAGCACAACATAGTGACATTACCAACGATCACAATTCTGTACTTTTAAATGTACTGAGTGTGCCAGTTATATTGCACATACATCAAGAAACTTTTATTAAAAAATCATCTTCCCTGGAGAAGGAAATGGCAACCCACTCCAGTATTCTTGCCTGGAAAAGTCCATGGACAGAGGTGTCTGGCGTGCTGAAGTCCATGGGATTACATGACTGAGCATGTGTGCACGAGGGTGGAGGGAGATGGGTTGGTAGTAATAAAGAGGTAGAACTAAAAAAAATAATAATAATCTTCCCATATCGAAGAGATCAAAATAGAAAGTATCAGTAGTTTAAAAAGTAAACTACAAATTAGTGTGTGTCTGTGCGCGCGCGCGCGCACGAGTGCATGCGCTCACTTGTGTCCGACTCTGTGACCCCATGGACTGCAGCCCTCCAGGCTCCTCTGTCCATGGAAATTTCCAGTTAAGAATACTGGAGTCGGTAGCCATTTCCTACTCCAGGGGATCTTCCCACTCAGGGATCCAACCCAAATCTCTTGCATTTCTTGAACTGGCAGGTGGAATCCTTACCAGTGGCCCACCTGGGAAGTCCATACTCCATTTTTTAAAGCAATGACACCTGTACAGTTTATGAAAATTTTTCAGCATGGCCTGTTCTCTCCAGTTAACATACCTCCCTCTGGTGGACAAATAGGGACTGTACATTTAGCCCATGGAGCTTTTTTTCTTTTCCCGTTATCCCGTTTTTTGTGTTTGGTTCCCAAAACTACAGGCCTTTGCTTGTTTTATCATACCATCTCTCCTTTCCACCAGAGTTAGCATAATGCCTGGTTCGTCTAAAGGACATTTTAAAGATTTCCAGGCTTCCCTGGTAGCTCAGCTGGTAAAGAATCCGCCTGCCATGCAGGAGAACCCAGTTCAATTTCTGGGTCGGGAAGATCCCCTGACAGGCTACCCACTCCAGTAATCCTGGGCTTCCGTGGTAGCTCAGCTAGTAAAGAATCAGCCCGCAATCCGGGAGAGCTGGGTTCGATCCCTGGGTTGGGAAGATGACCTGGAGAAGGAAGTGGCTGCCCACTCCAGTATCCTGGCCCGGAGGGCTACGGTCCACGGGGTCGCAGAGTCGGACACGACTGAGCGCAGCGCAAGCACAGCGCATTCTCAGAAAACCGCCGGGGGAAGGAGCTAGTTCAGTTCCGAAGACAGAACAGCAGTGGCGACACAGTCACAGCTGAGGTGGAAAACAAGGAACCACATCGAAGAGATCAAAACGGAAAGTATCAGTGGTACAATGGGCAGCCAACTCCAGCGTTAAGACAGAAAACACGGCCCCACAGTGAGTGGGTGCCGACAGTAAGTGAGGACCGACAGCTGACTGGACAGGAACGGGATTCCCGTGCGGCTCGTGGCTCCCGGCGGGGCCCGCTCCCGCAGCCCACGGGAAGCCCCGGGAGCTCCGCGGACCTGCGGGGCCGCGAGGACGCCCAAGCTGCGGCCCCCCGGAACCAGGGCTACTTAACGCCGGTCTGGGCCGGAAGCAAAAGTCCCGACTGGACCGCCCGCGGGTTCAGGCGAACTGGCCGCTCCAGCCGCGGCCGAGTCGGAGGCGTGGCGGGCGCGGCCCGAGCGCGCCCCCAGCCGGAGCCCGGCCCCGAACGTCCGGCTCCTCAGGCTCTCAGGCCTCACGGTCCTGAGGCGGCAGCCCCTCCGCGGAACACCCGGAGGGCAATCCGCTCGCACACAGACCCTCCCGGGTGCTCCCAGCTCGCCCCCTCCCGCGACGCAGCGAGCCAACGTCGAAACCGTCCCGGCAAGCCGCGCTCGCGTTCACAGCGCGGGGGCGGGGCCCGCCGGGAGCGGGCCAATCGGAGGCTGCGCGCCTCGGCGCACCCCGGGCCAATCACAGCCTCCGGGCGGAAGGCGGGGCGCGGCGGCGGCCGGGCTCGCGCGGGCGCGGTGCGGGCTGCGGGGCCGTTGCGCTGCGAGGAGCAGCCGCGCAGGTGAGAGAGGCAGCGGGCGGCGTCCACGGGCGGTGTGGGGGGCGGGGGGCGCCTTCCCTCTGCCTCACTGAGGAGCCTCCTCTTCTCCGACTATCGGCTGTAGAACGGACGCTCTGCATGTCTCGGCAACGCGGTTGGCGCTCTGCCCCGGCCCGGCCGGCGACCCGCAGCCGCCCCAGCCGCCCACCCGACGCTTTATTAATTGTGTGCATTTGTTTTATTGTTCCTGATTCCCAGTGCCTGCTTACTGAGGAAAGCAGTGAGGGTCAGTGTGTAGACGGCGCTCAGGCGCTCAGCCGTGTCTCACTCTTTGCGACCCCATGGACTGTAGCCCGCCAGGCTCCTCTGTCCGTGGGACTCTCCAGGCAAGAACACTGGAGTGGGTTGTCATGCCCTCCTCCAGGGGGTCTTCCCAACCCACGGAGCCGAGCAGCGTCTCTTGGGACTCCTGGATTGGCAACAGGATTCTTTACTAGGAGCGCCACAGTATATAAAAATAGTTAATGACCTAGTAAAATAACTGGATCCCAGAGATGATGGTCCTAAAGATGTGGATAAAGAAATTTGGAATAATTTACTGAATGTCTGTTGTAGTGTTAAATTAATTCTGTTTAGCATACTAATTTGCCTGTAGTATTGCTGATTCTGGGACTTCTTTGGTGGCTCAGTGGTAAAGAATCCGCCTGCCAATTCAGGAGATGCAGGTTCCCATCATCTCTGGGTCAGGAAGACCCCCTGGAGGAGGGCATGACAACCCACTCCAGTATTCTTGCCGGAGAATCCCATGGACAGAGGAGCCTGGTGGGCTACAGTCCATGGGGTCACAGAGTCAGACAGGACTGAAGTGACTTAGCACGCAGCACACATGTGTGAGTGCGTTTCTGGGTTCTCAGTTCTATTCATTTGACCTGTCTATCTTTACTTCAGGACCATCCAGTCTTGACAACTGTAGTTATGTATACATAAGTTTTGAAATCAGAAAATGTGAGTCCTCCAACTTTGTTCCTCTTTTTGATTCTTTTGACTGTTCTGGCTCCCTTGCATTTTCATATGCATTTTTAGGATCTGTCAATTTCTGCAAAAATAAAAGAGAGAGAGGACACTGGGAGTTTTGATAGGGTCCTGTTGAATCTACAGTTCAGTTTGTGAAGTGTTGCCATCTTAAAAATCCATGGATATGAGATGTTTTTCCATCTATTTAGTCTTTAATTTCTTTCAACAATGTTTTATGGTTTTCGAAGTATAGACTTTGTACTTTTTGTTGAATTTATTCCTAAATATTTGTGTTGATGTTATTGTAAATTGTTTTTTTATTGAAATATACAATTCTGTATTAGTTTCTGGTGTACAGCAAAGTGGTTCAGTTATATATATTTCTCATAATAGGTTAATACAAGATACTGAATAATACTTACCTGTGCTATAAATTAAGTCCTTCTTCCTTTATATATATGTTTATATATAAAGAGTTGGATGCAACTTAGCAACTGAACAACAAAGCAGAGGGGTACTTATACCAGTTGACCAATGGAATGTATTTAGTATGACATCACCAGGGAAAAGATGGACTTTTCAATAAATGGGACTAGGACAATTGGTTTTTCACATGAGGGGAGAAACTCAGACTTGGACCCCTACTCACAGTTTACACACAGATTGATTACTAGTGGATCGAAGATTTAAATGTGAAAATATCTAAATTTGGGGTTAAGGAAATTTTAATATACAAAAGTGTAAGTGTAAAAGATGTGTTTGTCAAAAATGCCATGAATGAAGTGCAGAGATGGTGGCAGACTGAAAGGCAGTGTTCGTGACTCACCCATGGAGGGAGACGGCCAGAGGAGAAGTGGGCTGGGGGGCGGGGGGAGGGGCTTGTTTTAGATGAGCAATGAGACTTTGAGTATATTTGTTGATGGGCAGAAGAAAAGAAGATTGGAGACACTAGAGAAAGAAGAAATTGATGGAGTGGAAGCTCTGAAGAGCTGAGAAATGTGTGGATTCCAAATCACGTGGAGAAAACCTCAGGCCTTGAAGCAGTGTTTATAAACCTCTGGTTGGAACACTGACTGTCCCCAGGTCTCTATGCTTGATCTTTGCCCACTCCCCGCCCCCCAACTGGTGCTTGACCATCAGCTTCTCTACTTGGCCCCTGAGGATGTGTGGGGAACACAACTAGACCCACACTAACTAATGCCTCAGGAGTTAGTGACTTATCAGTGGAGATAGACATTAATTTAAAGCATGTAGTGTTTTGTTTGTGGACTTCCCTGGAGGCTTAGAGGGTAAAGCATCTGCCTGCAGTGCAGGAGACCCAGGTTCAATCCCTGCATCAGGAAGGTGCCCTGGAGAAGGAAATGGCAACCCACTCCAATATTCTTGCCTGGAAAATCCCATGGATAGAGGAGCCTGGTGGGCTACAGTCCATGGGGCCGCAAAAGAGTCGGACACGACTGAGTGACTTCACTTTACAACTTTAGTGTTTTGTTTGTAGAAACTTTTCATTGTTTTATACTTTATTTTTAAAATGTGTTTGCTTGAATAGATAGCAGGAGAGAAATGGAAAAAACTCAAGACTCCCTTCTCAGAAAAGCAAGTAACACAAGAGCTGTCTTTGTCCTTCAGTGAATTGAAACTGCTACTAAGAATTCACTGCTGCCGATCCTTTTGCGGGCGCCCCCCTTCTCTCCAGGATCCCAGCCAGTGTAAACTGGCCGCTTCTACGTGAGGTCATGCAGAGAACATCGCGCCTAAAGCGAGAGCTGAGCCTGCTGGCTGCGGAGCCACCCCCAGGCATCACGTGCTGGCAGAACGGGGACCGGATGGAAGACCTGCGTGCGCGTAGGTGTCACCCCAGGCGTGTGGGTCTCAACCCTGTCGAGTTGTGCTGAGATGTGAATATTGTGTGTTCCTCTGAATTAAGAGCATGAGTGCATCTGCCTACCTCATTTGTTACATTTATAAAAGGTCTCCATGACGTTTCTTCTTTGGCCTTTTACCCTACCTCTTGCTGATTTATGTCCAAGACCTGGGCGTCAGCTCTGAAGCAGTTCAGCACCACAGATATGTCACCTTTACGTATCCATGAGGCCAGACCAGGCAGCACGTGATCAGAACACAGCCAGCCACCCCAGCAAAGCTGCAGGTGTTTGTGGTCTATGGCCAAATCTCCCACGTAGTCCTTGTTTGACACCAGCCTTGGGTAGGCTGGTACCTTGCGTGGGGGCTTGTCAAACCCTGAGAGCGCTGTCCCAGACCTAGCATCTCCGTCAGGACCAGGTGGTGTGCTGCTTTAGGTCACCCAATTACCTCTTTTTCTTTTTCTTTCAAGAGATACTAGGTGGAGCCAACACACCTTATGAAAAAGGTGTTTTCAAGCTGGAAGTTCACATTCCAGAGAGGTCAGTATGAATTATATTTACATTTCCACGCCAAACCAGTTACTGGAAGATAGCAGTGTGGTATAGTGTTGAACATAGGACTTACAGGACCTGGATCTTAGTCCTAATCTTATCAGGACTTCCTGTGACCTCTAGCACATTATCTTTGGAATTCAATCTCTTTCTCTTAAAACTGGGCTAGATCACATCTAACACCACCACCCCCCACCCCAGGTTTACCATTGCAGTAACACACACATAACATTGTGGTAACACATATAACATTGTAGCAACACATATCATTGTGGTAACACACACATAACTGGTAACACACACACACCATTGTGATAACACACATGTCAGTGTGGTAACACACATACCATTGTGGTAAGACACACAACGTTGTAACACACAACATTGTGGTAACACACACACACCGTTGCAGTAACACACACATAAACTGACCATTTTAACCCTGTTTAAGTGTATGGTTTTGGGGCATCAGATGCATTCACATTGTCATCCAGCCACCCCACCCCACCCATCTTGAGAACTTTTCATCTTCCCAAACTAGCGCCCCACAGCCCTGTGACACCAGCTCTCTGTCCCCTCCTCCCAGGTGGGCCCCATTCCCTCTGCCTGTGTAAAGGCCCCTGTTCATCCAGGTCTGCTCTAAGATGCTCATCAGGGGGCGATGGTTGTAGTCTGTGGTTTGCAGACATCTGTTCACAGGCCAGGTTTGTTACGGGTCCCGAGAGAAGTAGATCAGTAATCCCAGGGATATCAGTTCTGAGACACACAGGGGTTTTTCAAGGTGTGTGTCTCACAGGGAGAGAGTTGCCAGGTGTAGTGTGTGAATCAGAATTGAACCCTGTTTTTCAAAATCTATCTTTACAAAACTGCAGCCAAGACTGAGGAAATCTGGGTGGTAGATGAGATTGAGGAATAATTTTTATATTTTTTTCATGGGTGTACTGACAGTTTTGCATTTCTGTAGGAGAGGGACCTTATTCTTAGGAGATCATGCCAACGTATTTCAAGGGCTAGGGACTTGATCCAGGTGGTGGGTAAAAGAGTTTTCAGTACGTAAATTTCCATCATAAAAATTGGAGGAGAACAAAGGTTTGTCTCAAAGGCTGCTGTCCTAATTAGTCGTCAGCAGCTATTTATAACGTCAGAAGCAATATTCTAGTGAAACTTTCCCTGTCCTGTGCTGTCAAAGGTACCCATTTGAACCTCCTCAGATCCGATTTCTGACTCCAATCTATCACCCCAACATCGACTCTGCTGGACGGATTTGTCTAGACGTTCTCAAGTTGCCACCAAAAGTGAGTGGCGGGGACAAGGTCGACCCTCTTGCCTCATGTGATTGGAGAAGCACATCCTTAGAGCCGCTACCTGTCTGTCCATCTGTCTGTATAGGGTGCCTGGAGACCGTCCCTCAACATCGCAACCCTGCTGACTTCTGTTCAGCAGCTCATGGCCGAGCCCAACCCAGATGACCCGCTCATGGCTGACATCGTAAGTGCCCGGCCCACTTTCCCCATGTCCCGCTCACTGTTCAGGAGGGTTGCGTGGCGGCAGCAGCTGACAAGTCTCTTCTCTCTCCGTTGACTCTCTGCTTCCATCTTAGTCCTCAGAGTTTAAATACAATAAGCCAGTCTTCCTCAAGAACGCCATGCAGTGGACAGAGAAGCATGCGCGGCAGAAGGTGGGATGTCTGGCAGCTCTGACTCTGCTCCTGCCTCTTGTCTGTTACGTGTGAATGTGTCTGTGTACGTACAAGAGTTTATTAGATGTGCTGAGTCCATGCTGTACCCAAGGGTGGCTGGTTGATCTTCTCCTGCAACCTTCCTTGTAATCATTCAGCAGATAGCTCAGCCAGTGGGAATGAGGGTTTCTAGGAGCCACCATCCACTGAAGACCACCAGACAACTGGGGTCTCTTTGCAGGACTCAGGGAGGGGCAGGGGTGTGGGAGGGAAGGGAGTGGACATGGAGGGAGGGAGGAGCCACGCCCCCAGTTTACATCAATAGTTCCCTCACTTAACAAAGGAGACACTTCAGGAGCAGAGATGACGATGAGCACACGTGGGTCTGCTGAGCTGTCCCCTCCTTGAGATGGAGTCATGTAGCCGTTAGTGTCAGTAGGGAGAAGAATTAACAGATAAATGGCACAGGGGACGGGAGCTGCTTTGGAGAGAATGTCCAGGAGGAGGCAATGAGGCCCCAGGAGAACGTTTGTTGTGAACCGTGTTTGGTGTAAACCATGTTTGGTGTGAACCTCAGAGAAGTTGAGTGTGAACCGTGTTCAGTGTGAACCCAAGAGAAGTTTGGTGCGAACAGTGTTCAGTGTGAATCCGGGAGATGTTCAGTGTGAACCCCGAAGTTCAGTGTGAACTGTGTTCGGTGTGAACCGTGTTCCATGTGAACCCAGATGTACAGTGTGAACTGTGTTTGGTGTGAAGCATATTTGGTGTGAACCCAGGAGGTGTTCAGTGTGAACTGTGTTTGGTGTGAACTGTGCTGTGCTTTCCCATATGCTCCTTATCAGGTAGACGAGGAAGGGACACCTGGCAGTGCCCCCGAGGCGGGTGGCTCAGAGGGACCCAGCGCCGCACAGAAGAGGAAAGCTGGGCAGCTGAGCAGTGGTGGAAAGAGGTTTTGCCCTGACGTTTAGGGATTGTCCTGGCCTGTCTTTGCCAGGATGGTCCAATTTGCCTACATTTCTGGAATGTTTTCTTTGTACTTGATGATGTGATTTTTGTATCCTGTGAAACAGACCTTGTATATTTATGTGTTCTGCTCTACATTGATTCTCGGAGAGTTATTTACCTTGTGAATATTGGTTTTAAAATTTTTAAGCCTGAAAAATAAATAGTCATTTAATGTTGAATATGCATTTATCCTGAATGTGTGCCTGGGAGCAAACTGGCCAGAGAGCTGTGAGAAGGAGTGTTACGATATTTGGAAGGGTCGTCCTTTATTTTGCCAACCTACCAGCCTCACTCAGGACACAGGATGGACGTGTGTCTAAAGGAGCTTCAGAGACCCTTTGGTGGCCGCCATGCTTCCAGAATTCTAGGTCTCAGGCGTCTTAATGTGTTGCGGGGATAAGGTCATCACCCTTCTGTGAGTGTGCTTGTGGCTTTCACTCTGTGGCTTACACGGCTGATCAGAATACTGTGGTGCAACACTGTATATTCAATACTTGGCGACCAGCTGCTATGTGCCAAATGTCTGATACGATAATAGACAATCAGGTGATGATCACACAGATTCACATGGGTCTTCACAACCCCTCGTGTCCCTGGCAGCTTCATCTGACGGCAGGTACTAAGGTGCCAAGCTCTAGTCCCTGCCCAAGACTGGCCAGGGCCCTCAGGCCTGTCCTCACTGTTCTGTTCAGATGACGGAGCGGGCGGACCCGGGCCTGTCCTCACTGTTCTGTTC
>CM035280.1:69195913-69207869 GCA_020226075.1 Hydropotes inermis
AGATGATGGAGCAGGCGGACCCAGGCCTGTCCTCACTGTTAGTTTAGATGATGGAGTGGGTGGACCCAGGCCCGTCCTCACTGTTCTGTTCAGATGATGGAGCAGGCAGACCCAAGCCTGTCCTCACTATTAGTTTAGATGATGGAGTGGGTGGACCCAGGCCTGTCCTGTTAGTTTAGATGATGGAGCAGGCGGACCCAGGCCTGTCCTGTTAGTTTAGATGATGGAGCAGGCGGACCCAGGCCTGTCCTCACTGTTAGTTTAGATGATGGAGTGGGTGGACCCAGGCCCGTCCTCACTGTTCTGTTCAGATGATGGAGCAGGCAGACCCAAGCCTGTCCTCACTATTAGTTTAGATGATGGAGTGGGTGGACCCAGGCCTGTCCTGTTAGTTTAGATGATGGAGCAGGCAGACCCAGGCCTGTCCTCACTGTTAGTTTAGATGATGGAGTGGGTGGACCCAGGCCTGTCCTCACTGTTCTGTTCAGACGATGGAGCAGGCGGACTCGGGCAGAAGTCAGCCGAGGTGCAACAAGGTGCCGAGGCAGGGAGGCCGCATACCCCTCCATGTTGAGCCTGGTGACCCCAGGTCAGGCAGGGCTCAGGACACACAGAGGGCCCCTGAAGCCATTTCTCTTCCTCCACTGTGGGACCGCCCCGCACTCCTGGCAGCCTGCTTTAGGACACGGACGCAGCGACAGATGATGGCATCAACTGAAACGTGGATTTTCTGCGTGTCCCCACTTCATGTATTTCCAGCTCCTACAGAATTCTTGAAACCACTTCTCCAAAGCAGCTACTGTTCTGTCATTCAGGCCCAGGAACTCATCTGCTATCCTGTACTAGGGCACATGTGTCTCAAACTGGGGCTTGCAGATGCCATTAGTTTATCACCCAGGAAGCTTCATGTGTAGGAACCAAACAGCTGTTGACACTGGGGGCGGGGCAGGTGTCTGCACGGCTGGGTTGGGGGCCCCACTCACACGTGCTGTCTGCACTGTCCCTCCTGGAGGGGCTGCCAGCAGCCATCAGGGCCATGTGCTTCTTGTCCACAGCGAGCATCTGTGGCAGGAGACGCCCATTTCCACAGTGCTGATGGGGGGACAGGCCCAGTGTGAAGCCAGATGGCCTTGTAGCCACTGTGGGAAAGCACAAGCTCCCTCCGCGGCTGGCCTCCAGCAGGTCTCAGCTGCCCGGCCGTCACGGCCGGAACCTCGTCCCCCGGCCTCCAGCCCTGACTCTGCAGTCCGTCCTTCTCACAGCAGCAAGCTCTTCAGGTGACGTATTAATAAAAGCCGGATTGCACCTCCTCCAGGAGCCCGAGAAAGCCGTGTGTCCCGTCCCCGTGGGTGTCACCCCTCGGCCTTCACACACCTCTCCTCTAAGCCACGTGCAGCCACGCGGCCCTGCCATTGCCACACACCAGCCCCCTGGCCTGCGCCGTCCCCCCGCTTCCACGCAGACTGCAGTGCTTCCACCCACGAGGAGGCACCGGGATGCCTCGCCCGTCCCCTGAAGGGGCTGCGGCCAGTTCTTGGCACTCACACCCCACACCATCTGCTGCTGTGTCCACTGCATGGGCTTAGTCACGGCTACAGAGCCTGTGCCCTGATCACCAGAAACAGCGAAGCCAGGAGTCACCAGAGGCCCCTGTCTCTTAGTTCACAAGCCCAGGGGACCCAGGCAGAGGATGAGAGAAGATGGGGGAGGAAGGCCAGGCCCCGCACCCAGCCTGGGAAGGAGGGGAAGAAGGAGCGTGAACGTGGGTCCAGGAGACCCCGGCCCGGGAAGCACCACTCGCCGGCATGGGTCCGGAGTCCTGCCCGAGCTCTGCACGCTCAGGGCGGCTCTGAGGATTTGGCAGGGGCAGGGCGGGGACAACGGCCGCCCCCCCCCACAAGACGCTAAAGCCCTGCTCTGCCAGGACAAGCAAGATGAGTGGTCACCCGAGAGGCTGCAGTCCGATCCCGCCTGCTGCCCATGGCAGCTCCACTGCTGGAAAAGGGACCAGGAGGGTGCACGACGCGTGGCGCGGAGGACCCGCGTCCAAGGGCACACACAGCAGCCCCGCGTGCAAGAGCAAAGCCTGAAGCAACCCAAGTGCCCGGAGGGCGGAAGTGAAGTGATGGTCCAGCTCCATGTGGGAAGAGCACCACCGTCCTGCAGAAACCAGAGGGCGCCCTTCACGGACCCGGGCTGTGAGCATAGGCAGGGTGTTGGTGCAGAAGAGACGCTGGAGCGAGGCAGGAGCAAAGCGCCCCAGCCCTGACCAGCCAGGGTCTGGGGCCTCGGCGAGAGGGGCGGGGACGGGGACTGTCAGAAAGATGCGTGCCGTCGGGACATGCACATGTATTCCTCATCCAGAGGAACAAGTAAAAGGGGTCCCGGAGGAGCCTGCCGAGGGGGTGGAGGCTCACACCCCCATCTCAGAGCCACTCTCACCCGCCCGCCCACCCGGCACAGCCCGCCCACCCGCCCGGCCCCCACAGCCCCACAGGGAGAGGCGGCGGCCCGGGGACGGATGCGGTGCTCCCTGATGCCCGCACCCCGCCCCCCCCAGCACAGGGCGTGGACCCGGCCCAGCAGGCGCCAGCACAGAGCCTGGAACCCGTCAGGGCCTCAGTGACTCGCTCATCCTCACTGGCTTGAAGCAGACAAGCCATGAGTTTCGAAGGTTGGGTGGGGAGGTCGGCCAGGGGCAGGCCCAACCTGAGGCTCCGTAGTCACAGCTCTGCACCCAGCCCCGAGGAGGGGCTTCCTGGGGTGAGGACAGAGCTGCCAAGGAGAATCGGCTGTGGCAGCCAGGGCCCTCGAGGGGCCACTGAGTGGCAGGCAGGACACACAGAGGCCCGGCCGGCAGGAGCCAGTGTGGCCCCCACTGCGGCCCCCAGGGCAGGCTCTGCTCTGCGGACACCGTCTTGGAAGACGTCATCAATCCAAATAAATGCATTTACATGCACTGGATTACTCGGCTTTTGATTTTTTGTTTGATCAGTGATAGACTAATACATAATGTTCCACTGACCACAGCAGCAAACCAAAGAGAAACACTCCAACTTGCCAGAAAGCCGGCCGAACACAAACTCAACTTCATCTCTTGTTTTGAGTCAGTGTCCATCTGCAGGGCCTTCCCTGGTGGCTCAGACAGTAAAGAGTCCACCTGCCTATATAAGAGGCAGGGGTTCAATCCCAGGGTGGGGAAGATCCTCTGGAGAATGGAATGGCAACTCACTCCAGTATTCTTGCCTGGAAAATCCCATAGACAGAGGAGCCTGATGGGCTATAGTCTATGGGGTCGCAAAGATTCAGACACAACAGAACATGCATGTACACACATACACAACATCTGCAAAGCTTTTGAATAATAAAAACAGTTTGTGGCAAACACCTTTCTTCTGACCACAAGGTGTACGCCTGGCTGATGCCAGCTGGCCCGGAACAGAGCGTAGGTGGAGGTGGGACTGCCCTGGGGCTGAGCCTGCAGCCGGGAGCCCTGCCTCTCCCCCAGGAAGGGCCCTGCAGGGACCAGCCCCATGCAGCAGCTCCAACTTTGGGGGCTGGTGGGCACACAGGAGGGGCCTGGACTCAAGGCTCCCAAAGCCATACTCCCTTTGTCATCCATCCCTGGGGCGTCTTGGAGAACTGAGAGGCCCACTGGAGTCACCCCATCTCTGTGCCAAACAGAGCCCCGGCTCAGCCCAGGCGGTGGGGAGACCAGGGCGCGCACCTGCCCAGCTGACCCCTGGCGGTGCCTGCGGATAGTGCTGGGGCTGGCGGGCCCTCCTGTGGCACAGGGACAGCAGGTCTGCTCCAGAGCCAGCAGAGTCCAGGCTCCTCAGCTGGACTCAGAACGAGATGTCAAATGTGCTGGCTCCACCGCGGAGCCTCGCTCCTCTGCTCGCCCGCCTGGCAGCCCTGGCGACTCCTCCAAGGGTTTCCACTGGGGGACCGGTGGGGGTTGTCAGGGCTATGAGACAGCAGTCCCCCAGCCACTAGACTCGAAGGACCTTGCCAGGGCCGTCCCATCCGACAACACCAGCGGGGGCCCTCTGTCCTGTCCGGACGTGACAGATGCGGGGTGCCCAGGACGAGCCGCCCGTCTCCCGAGCCCCAGTTCCCACTGCTCATCCTGCATTTGGGGTGGGGGAGGGCGTGTGGCTGGCGCATGGGGACAGACACAAGGTCCTGGCCCATCTGGGACACCCAGGAGCCTGGGCCTGGGCCTGCAACCCAACACGTCACGTGTCCCTGGGACTGACTGGCGGCTCCGGGCACCCCTGGGAGGGCAGGGCCGGGGTCTCAGGGGGGACGGCTGGGCTTGTGGCAGAAGGCGGCAGGCGGAGAACACGGGGAGGAGCTCGGAGCCGCAGGGGGGCCAGGAACCCTGTGTCTTCTGAGGGCAGAGGTTTCCCTGGTGCCTGCGAGCTGTTCACCGTCCCCCCATGGACCACAGGGCAACCACTCTGCAGGGTTCTCAGGGCAGGACAAGAGAGGCGGGGAGGTAACATGGTTGAGCCCCAGCTCCCAGGATGGGGGGCCTCCTGTGGTATCAACAGGGGTGCAGGAGGGGGCCCCCGGAAGAGGTGGGGGCTCGTCTGTGAGATGCTAGTAGCTGCTCGATGAAAACCATACAAGCAACCCTGAACCTGCTGGTCAAGAACTGGGGACCCGGTTAAAGCAGGTTTTCCTGCCCTGTCAGCACACAGGCCTTCTCCCTGGGTCTCTGAGAAACGGGCACCGTGACCTATTTTCCAAAATCGGTGCTGACAGGAGTCTTGTGAGGGGTGCGTTCAGGGCCCGCGCGGCGCAGAGCTCAGGGCGGTCCCCAGCATCCCCACCCCGACCTTCCCCTGGGCCACGTGGGCCACCAGCCCCCACCCCAGTACTGTCTTCTGCTCCCCTCACTTCCCTTAAGTGACAAACATCCAGACCTCAGGTCCTTAGCCTCAAGTGCAACAGGGAAGAGGCCAGAGCAGGACTGAGGGGAGACCCGGCCGAGAACCACGGGCAGTGGCCTGGGAGCGGGGCGACCGGCAGGGTTGGGGCGGGTCGTCTGTACGGCTCACACTGAGTCGTCCTGACTTACTTCACAGGTGGCAGCAGCATCCATGGAGGGGGCAGGCGGGAGTGGAGAGGACATTCAGACGCTTGAGGCCAAGCTGGATGACTGGAAGCCTCCGCCGCCTGCCCAGCCCTGGCCTGCTGGCGAGGCCTCCAAGGTCCCCTGAGGTGGTCCACCATCCCTGGAGGATGGCTGCTTCCCAAACTGGGTTCCCTCTCGTTCTGCAATGTGGCCGCCTTCCAGCTGGAAGCCCCCAGGCTGCTGGCAGGGGACAAGAGCACCCGAGGGGAGGCTGTGGGTCTCGGAGGCCCCTGCAGTGAGCTCCATGCCAGGGAAGGCCACCAGGGCCTGGGTGGAGTCGCAGGAGCTCGGCTCCCACGGGCTGGTGCCCCTCGGGCAGAGCCGGAGCCGCCGCAGGTCCTCCCGGGAGTGGGGGCTGAAGAGCAGGTAGAGCAGGGGGTTGAGGCAGGCGGGCAGGGGCAGCACCAGGAGCAGGATGGCCTTGACGGCCTCGGGGGTCACCGGCAGCAGGCCCAGCGCAGACGCCAGGCTGAGGAAGGCCACGGGGCAGTAGAGGAGCCCGTCGGCGAGGGTGAGCCAGGCTATGTGGCGCACGGCTGCGCAGTCCCAGGCGGCCTCCATCCCGGGCGCGGGCAGGCTGCAGGAGAGCGCGATGCAGGCCAGGGCCGCCGCCAGGAGGCAGGCGGCGTGCAGGAGCACCAGTGCCACGGCGAAGCCCAGAGCGGCCGGCCGGCCAGCGGGCGGAGCATACGGCAGGCAGAGCGGGGAGGCACCATACTCGCCCACCGAGGCCAGCGGCAGGGCAGCCAGCAGCCCCGCCAGCGCCAGGCAGCCCAGGGCCCCCGCACGCACACTGCCCGTGGACAGCACCTTCCCGCGGGCCTGCACGCAGGCCGCGGCCACGCTGCAGTGCGCCGCGCCCAGGCTCAGCAGCAGCACAGACGCCTCGGAGCCCAGCACAGCCAGGAAGCCCGCCGCCCGGCAGCCCGGGCCCGCCTCCCAGCGTGCGCCGTACTCGGAGAACCGGCCGAAGGTCAGCGCGTCAACCGAGGCGAGGAGGCCACAGGACAGGCCGGTCAGGGCGTTGGCCCCCGCGAGGGCCCCCACCACGAACTTGGCCGGGGGCAGCGGGCCAGGCCGGGCCGCGGAGAGGCTCAGCAGCACCAGCCCGTTGCAGAGCAGGGCCAGCAGCACGACTGCCCACACGGCCAGGCGGACGCCCCAGCTCTCGAAGAGGTGCTCGCAGGGCTGGAAGGGGCCTGCAGGAGACAGGCAGACGCTAGCCAGGCCGGGCCGCGCGGCTCTGCCCTCTGCCCAGGTCTGGGCTCGGGCTCTGGCAGGCGGGGGCAAAGCTGACACCCAGCGGGCCTCTTCCCTGAGCTGCTGGGGGTGGACACGGGCCCAGGACCTGAGGGGCAGACACGTGAGACACGCACAGCACACACCGAGGCAGCACAGATGGGCTGTGGGAACACGTCAGGGCAGCCCTCCCTGTGGAGCAGCGTCCAGAAGCAAGGGCGGGACAGGCCGGCCTGGCAGAGTGGCCGGGGCCCTGCTGTGGGACAGGCCAGGCCAACCCGCAGAGGGAGGGGGCAGCCAGCTCTGCTTCTCAGGACGGTGCCATCCCAGCGGGAGGAGCCTCCACGGCCACACACTTGCCCTGGAGTCGGTTGGCACTGAGGGCAGAGCACGGGAGGACAGGTGGCCCTGGGGTCTGCCCACCGGGTCCTGCCCTGGGCAGGGAGGCCTGGCCTTGTCCCTCTCTCTCCAGGGGCCATCATCAAACCACTCTGTTGCTTTGATTCTTCACTGTTTTGACCCTGGACTCCTGTTCAGTACACGGCCAGGCGGCCTGGGGCTTTGGGAGGCTTCTGTGCCAGCTACTTTTTAAATGCTTTTTTCTAAACAGTGACAGTGATGCCGGTCAGAGCACCGACGACCAAATTCAAGATGACCGTCAGAGCTGACGGCGCTGTATCTGCAGACACACCCCTCCCTCCGCCTATAGAAGCTCTTGCCTGCTGATCGACATCCGGGGGAGGTCAGCCTCTGGACACGAGTCTGCCATCGCCCTACCGGCCTGGTTGCCAGCCTCCGAAATAAACGTTCCTTCCCCCAAGCCTGCCCCTCGACTACTGGCTTTTGAGCAGCGGGACCTCGCGTTCTGAAGCAGCCCTGCCCCACAGCCTGCCCTCCTGACCCAAGGCGCCCTCTCACCTGGAGCGGGGCTGCACTGCACAGCGGGGGGTGGCCTGGGGTCCCCCATCTCCAGCTGGAGCTCTTCCGGGTCCAGGTCATCTGAGGAGAGCGGACAGGGGCTCAGACCTGCTCTCACTGTGGGTCAAGCCCGCCCTTTCCCAAGACGCCCACCCCGGAGACGTCTGCTGGGCACCGCGCACCCCAGCGGCCCCAGGCAAACGTTTGGTCAGCTACCCGCTACCCGCCCACGGCTCCTCCGCCTGCGGTCCTCCACGCCCAAGACCTGCTCCTCCTCCGACTCAGGGAGTGTCCACATTCAGACAGCCGGGCAGTCTGAGGAGGCTGACCTAACTCTGCGGGCTCTGCACCCTGGCCAGGACTGCACGTCCAGCTGGAAGCACCACACACGGAGCAGGACGGGGTAGCGAGCCGGATGAGCCGCAGGAGGTGGACCAGGGCTGGGCAGCTGGGAGGAGCACCCGGGAAGGGCAGGGCAAGGGGAGCAACACCAGCCTCAACAGCCTGCAGGCACCACGCACCAGCATCTTCCGACGGATCACAGGAGAACCATGGTCCCAACGGACAAGCCCCCGGGTAGGAGTCACGTGAGGGGGCGGTGCCCACATGAGCCCGGGGCTGGGCACACACCAGGGGGCGGGTGGACAGGACGGCCCTGCTCTCGGGGCTCGTGGCTCTGTGCCCAGGACCAGCTCTTGTCCTCCAGGCCCGCGCCCGCTGAGGCCTAGTCTTGCAGCCGTGGGGGCCAGGCACCCTCCGGCACCGCTGCGCAGATGAGCTGAGGACGCTGCCCTGGGTCTCATGGCCTGGGCGCGACAGGGCCAGATTCAAAGCCAGCCTCGCTGGGCCCCGGAGCCCAGATGCTGGACTTCCCTGCCTGGGGCTGGTTTGGAGAGACAGTCAGGGGTAGGTGCTTTGTAGGTGCAGGAGGTGGGGGAGCAGGACCGGGGAGGCTGGAGCAGAAAGCCCTGCGTGAGAAGAGGCGCGTCCCGACCGAGCGAGCAGATGGATAGATAGTCCTCGTGGCCCCTCAATTCTAAGTCTAGGCCCTGCGACTCTGCTAGTCTGAGAAAACAGGGTCAGAAAGTCAAAACCCTTGTTAAAGAGACTCCGAAATACATTGGATTATTTCCACTTGCACTGTGTCTTAAACCAGGCCTGCAGTCTCCTAGGGGCGGGCATCTCAGGGCCATAGACTCTTTAAGAATACTGAAGTGATAAATAAATGATGTAAACCATTCTATAGTTTATAAAAGCGAAATCCTTTTTTGAAGTGATAATTCATCACTAGAAGGGTTTTTTTTGTTTGTTTTTTCTGGCTGAATGGCTTGTGGGATCTTAGTTTCCTGACCAGTGATTGAACCCAGGTCCCTGGGAGTGAGACCTCAGAGTCCTCATCACTAGACCTCGAGGGAACTCCTGAAAGACTTTGTCTTAAGAACAAGAGCCTGGTTTCTGGAGCCGGGCTGGGCAAGGTGAGGGAGCCGGGTGGCCACCCCCTCGGGTCCGGGCCAGGCCAGGCAGGCAACCGAGTCACACCAGCCCCTACCTCTGGCTCAGGGCTGGCACCCTGTGTGGAGCCTTGCTCCCACTTCAGGTGGGAGTCGCCCCAGGAGGCCGGGGGCCAGGCAGTGCCCACAGCCTGGCGGTCCACCCCTCGCGCCCCCTCCCGCTCTGCAGAGGAGCTGGCCGATGCCTGAAGGGAGCACAGGGGGAGCTGCGGGGCTCCGGCCAAGGTTGGAGGTCACGGTAAAGCGCTAGTAAAGCTCCTGTGGCCGCGGCCTGGGTCCTGGCCCCTCCTCGGCTCCGCGGACCCTTGGGAAGGGGACCCTGCCCAGCTCCCGCTACCATCCCAATGTGGTTTTCCAAGACCTCAACCTGGTTCGACCTTGAGGAAGGAGGGGCCCCCGTGGGCGGACCCTGGGGACGCATCTGCTGGGCCAGCGCCAGCCATACACCTGCCCACGAGGCTCTGCGCCCCCACCGCCCACACTGGCCTCCGGGGCTCCCAGCTACACGCCTGTGTGTTCCCCTTCTCTGAGCAGGACGCTGGGCGCATCTGCAGTCTCCCCAGCCTGTGGGGTGAGAACACTTTTCCCACTTTAAGGATGAGAAACAGAGGCTCTGTCTGCTGTGACCAGCCTGTGAGCCGTCTGACTCTGTCTACACTGTCCTGAACGTTCTCCCATGCTGGCGGTGTAGTTGCTCCTGGGATTCTCCAGGCAAGAATACCAGAGTGGGTCATCATTTCTTCTCCAGGGGATCTTCCCAACCCAGGGGTCGAACCTACGTCTCCTGCATTACAGGCAAGTTGAAACCACTGAGCCCCCAAGGAAGCCTTGCCCCGGTGAGACCTGATTCTTCTCTTTCACTTCCACACTGACGTTTGAGAGGAGGGAGCCGGGACCTTTCCTCGCGCTCCGGATTCCCCTTGCTCTGCAGCAGGCTGCCAGCCAGGGAGGCCCTTCCCTGCCCAGCCCACAGGCAGTCCTCTCAGGGTGAGGGGCCACTCCTGCGAAGCCAGGGCCTGGGGCCTCCGAAGTCGCCGGGGGCGGTGCTGACCCCCGGGTGCTCCGTTTGGCTCTGGGAACGGCATGAGGGGACTTTCCCTGGAAGCAGGCTTAACTGAATCGATTTAATGGAAGTGCGCTTGGCTGCAGCTGATGGAAAAGGGCTGCCTGCTCTAAGAACGCCCCGCGAGGTGGGAGTAGGGCGCCGTGCGGGAGCTGTGGCCCACAGCGGGTGTGGACAGGCGGCGGGGCCGCAGAGTGCTCACGGACACCTCCCCAGGCCTTGGAGACGGGCCCAGACAGCGGTGGTCCCCGGGCCTGCAGCCCCACCGCTCCACGGAGCCCGCCCGCCCCTCCAGGGCCTCGTCCCCTGCCGCCCATGTCCCCGGGTGCGTCACTCACAGCGGTCAGCCAGTGTCGGCCTGGGAGGGTCCCGGGCGTCAGGGAGAGACTGCTGGGGCCCCCACGGCCCCGAGGCCAGGAAGAAGCCGGGGCAGCCGCTGTAGGCGCAGCACTGGTAGGCATAGGGCACCTCCAGGGTCCTAGGGGGACGGGCGGGGAGACAGCTGCCTGAGCCAGATCAGGACTCCCAGCTCCTTCCGGGGGCCCGGCTGCCCCTCCCGCCCCCTCCTCCGTCATCTCCAGGCCTGGGGGGGCTCGGGGCGGGGCAGTTCCCCAGGCCCTGGAGCCCTAGGAGCTCTGCTCCCCTGTGTCCCCGCCCTCCAGGAGGCCAACCGCACCTGGGCAGTCAGGGCCGGGCCGGCGCCCCGAGGGAGAGGCCAGACCCCCGCGACTCTGCAGCAGGCGGAGCAAGAGCCACCTGGGCCGTGGGAGGCCTGGGACGTCAGCAGAGGAAGGACGCGGTGCTGTTTTCTACTCAGCAGCGCCCTGGGCTCGGCCCTGACTCCGGGCCTGGACGCAGCCCAGCCAGGCCGGGCACCTTTCCCTTGTCTTACGTCTGTCCTCGCCAGCATCTCCAGGCCTGGGGTTGGGGTGGGGATGCTACCCAGGGGCTCGGTCTGGGCCAGACTTGGGGCCTGCAGGCTGCTCCTGGGGCGAGGCCCGGGTGCCCCTGCCCCCGAGCTCTGTCGGTGGGGCCAGGCAGCCTCACCTCAGTCTGGGGAAGCTGTCCTTGGGGAAGGCCTGCGACAGGGCGGGGTTCCCCCTGAGCTTCAGGTGCACCAGGCCCCCCAGCCCGGCCAGGGGCAGCGTGCTCAGCTGGTTGTCCGTCAGGTCCCTGGACAGCAGATGAGACCAGTTACCGGTCAGCGGGGAGACCGGGGCGGGCTGTGCTGTGGGCACGGCCAGGTGCCCAGGCGGAGGGAACACGGATGCCGGGCAGAGGCGGCGGGGTGGCAAGGGCGCTCACCTGGGGCCGCCCACCTGCGGGGCTGCTGGAGGGGCGAGGGGCACCCCACCATCCCCCGCCCCGAGCAGCACAGCTGCAGGGCCCCCCGCGCCCCATTGGAGCCCCGACCCCTCCTCGAGGGCGCCTCCTGCCGTGCTGGCCCCTGCCCCCCACGCCCTGAGGCCCCAGGGGCCAGAGCGGGAACAGGGCAGAGAGACTGGCCACACACAGACGTTCGGCCACCCGCTCTGCTCCACGGTCAGCTTGGGAGACAGAGGCGAGGAGGCCCACGGTGCCCCTAGAGAAACGTTAAAGGAAGCCAGACATCCACACCTGACCGTGCGACCACAGGCCGCGCAGCGTGGAGACGGGCCTGGGTTGGACAGCAAGCCCCTGGAGCCGGGGGGGCGGGGGCGCAATCTGCCTGAGCCCCAGCAGTCTCGTCTTTCAGATAAAGATACCGCCCCCCACTGACCAGGGGGGACAAAGATACCGGCCCCCCAGTGACCAGGGGGCGGCTCAGCAAACGGGGCGGCAAGGGGACGGAGTATGGCCTGGGACCCGGAGCCCAGGGCCGTGAGCGAGGGCCCCCACCTGGGCACATCTATGCGGTGAGGGGCAGGGCTGCAGGGTCTCTGGCGGACGTGCCTGAGGACACAGTGGAGAACCTGCACCACTGTGCGTGGCGGCCCCCAGGACCCCCCGCACTGACGCACATCCCAGTGCTTTGGGGGACCCCACCCTGCAGCCCCAACCTCACCCTCTGTCCCCCACAGCCTGGGGCCCAAGGCAGCGTGC